>VZTH01012090.1:0-131965 GCA_013397815.1 Aleadryas rufinucha
GGCTAGTGGTCAGCACGGCAGGCATCCAACTAAAAGAGAATAGATCTAGATTGCATGTAAGAAAGAAATTTGCAACAAGGGTGCCGAGACACTGGCACAGGTTTCCTAGAAAAGTTATAGATGTCCCATCTCTCAGGGCTTTGAGCAAAGTCTGGTCTAGTGAATGACATCCCTGCCCAAGGCACAGGTGTTGGAACTAGGTGATAGTTTAAGATTCCTTCCAACCCAAACTATCCTATGATTATTTGATTTAGTTCTCATCACTTAGAATATTAAACTAAGAAGAAAAGACAAAAAACAGTAATTGCTCCACTGAGTGCACAAAAAAGCATACAGCAAAATGAATTTTGGACTAGCCTGAGCCTTGCTCCCATGGTAGCAATCTCAATAGTGCCAGGCAGTAGACACCTGGAAAAATTTGCAGTCACTCAGCACAACAGGGTCAGCTGATACCCCACTGATCCTCCCTGAAGCACTCTGTGCACTTGCCTGGCACAACCCAAGCACCACTTCTCAGAACTCTTACTCTCACGTGTTCTGAAGTCAATTCCTACACTGCAAAGAAAAGCAAAGGCACAACTTACAATTTAAAAGCTTAACTCACATCTACAGAAATACAAGAAAATGAAACCAATTCTGCTTCTCATAAACATTTGTGAAACAGTATCAGATGCTATGACTTGAAAAAAAGTATACCTCTTGCTGCTAAATATGATAGCACATTTAATTTATTCCATTTTCATCGGAGATTAACAGATGGTTCAAAGACAGAATCAGAAATGGCTAAGTTCAGCAAAATAGCAGGCTCTTCTAAGCAAGTCCTACTTCTTTCTCAAAGACAGAGGAAGTTATACTGCATTTTGTTATTACTATTATTAAGAATATATTGAACAGTATTTTTCTTTTTGCACAACTTTCCAGGATAATCTCCAAATAATTTATTCTAGTTTTCTTCATAGTCTCTTCTTCTTCATAATCTCTTTCCCCAAGTCATTTCTATTTAAATACCTACATAATCATTCAAGAAATCAACTTTAAGAATACAGGTTTGAAAATTGCTATCATTTATGAAAATCAATTCCACTTAATGACAGAGATACATTTCAGTCATCAATATGTGGGGTATTTCCAATCACAGATTGTAGTGGTTTTAGTTCACCTCTGTATCTTTTGTGAGATAGGAGATTTGGAGGAATGCAAAACAGGCTCAAAACTTATCAAGAAAATGAAAAGTTTATTAACAGAATTAAAAGAGAAAAGAAAATAATAAGAAAATCAAAGCAAAATCCCTCTTTCCACTCACACCCCCCTCCTCCTTTCATCTTCCCTAAATCAGCACAAAGGATATCACATAATTCTCAAGTCAGTATTCACAATTTTAAGAATCTATCCACTAGTTAAGGAGAAAAGNTGATTTTCACCACTGCTAAGGCAATTATTGCCTGGAAACACAGGACATTCCAGTGCCTTCAGAGTGTAACACAGTGACCTCAACCCCCTGAAGAGTGACTGGTTTTTGCCCCTCATATAGCTCATTGCAGTAGTAAACCGGCACTAAATGATTATATGAGAACCTACGTCTATTGCTTTATAAGGAGGACAGGATCCATTAAATATATATGTACAGACACATGAATATACATACATGTACGTTTTCTCATAAATTATTTCAACTATGACATATAAAATTCAGATGAAACTATACACTGAAAAATCGATGACTTGAGACTCTATGCTGTTTCAAAATGGAGCTAGACTTTCAATTTCCTCAAATGTTTAAGACTTCAAACAAACATTCCCAGTGTGCACTGACACACTCATTCAGTTATCACACTGCCTGTATCCCACAGTGGTTCACTATCTTACAGGAAATGTAGAGGACTTAAGTTCTTTCATTTCTCCTCATTTTTAGTGAAAATCCAGATCATCAGAAGGCTCTGTGACAAGGAGAATTTAGTATATACAAACTGAAGCAACTTCAGCAGGAGATGGTGAAAGATATTAGTAAAACATCTTGCTTAGTAGTCAAAATATTTATTCTGAGCTTCAGAAACCCAGAGTTAGCCATCTCCTCTAGGGTGATTATGAACTTGGATCTGCACTTGGGCCCTTCCCCTAAAGCATTCCTGACTGACATGCCACTGGCTACCCTGAGGTCTGCCTTTCTCCTATACCTCCCATGCAACTCTGGGAAGAAAATTTATCCTGAACAAAAGAAGCCTTTCTCAGTGAAACATACATCCAACTTGGAATAACATCATGAGACACTGAAATAACCCCTATATTTCTTTCCCCAAACAACAGGATGGAACCCTGAAAACAAATGGAGCCATGACCACAGAATCACAGAATATTCTGAGGTGGAAGGAGCCCACATGGATCATAGAGTCCAGCTCTGAAATGAATAGCCCATGCAGGGATCAACCCCACAACCTTGGTGCTCTGACCAACTGAGCTGATCAGCAAGGGTCTGCTGCTCTACCCAAGTTGTCTACCAGCAAAGAGCAGTTTCATTCTCATATGAATTCATAGCCTGAAAAGGAGTTGGATATTTTTAGATCAAAGTAGCATTTTGATGCTAAGAGGGAGGCATAAAATATCATTGAGAACTAAATTTAATAACACTAGAGGCCAGACAGAAATTTTAGCCCATATGTGGTGTCACACAATGTGTCATTGCACTGTAAAAGGAAAGAATAAAGAAAAATAATAAAAAAGAAATCAAAACCCAACTAAAAATCCCCCCCAAAACCAAACAAAAAAAGCCCACAAAAACTCGAAGAATTGTACCACTGGATTAAGACAGCATAGAAACATATTTTATATGAAGAAATTAAAACATGAAATTTGTTAGAACACCGAATCCTAGTAATAACTAAATTAACAATTTTTAATTACTCATAATAAGCCACTTCACAATTATTAGGTAGCTATATCAGTCTTTTACTTCATTTCATTCAATCTATACTCCCTGAACAGTTATTCATACTGAAAAATGTGTACAACAGATGTGAGGGAATAAAAGGATCAAAGAGGAAAACAGCTAAAATATATTTGAAAAGCTGGTAACAGAAATTTTACAAAAGCCAGGGAGAGGAGACTAGAGTATCATTAGTCATTTTCATATCCTAATGGAACATGCAAGTTTCAGTCTGTTACTAAGAGTGGGTCCATGGCAAAGAGCCCAAATGAGGTCTGAGAAAGCATAATGTACCTTTAATGATTGAAATAGCAAGAAAATTAAATCTAATCATGTTTCATTAGGCATACTTTAGCTCCCATTTTTACTAAATTATTCTATTATGATTTCCCACCTGTCTGTTGAAATAACCTTTTACAGCAATCTAGTTCACCATCACAAACAAGTCTCATTTCTCACAATGAAGCCCCCTGGGATTAGTGAGAGGAGATGGAAAATCTAAACCTTGCCAATCCTGCAGCCAACTAAGGTAACCACTCAGGGAGACAAAGATTTTTGTTTTCCTATTTGTGGCTGAGATCATTAAGATATAATTAGAAATGTATTCACGAGTATCAGAGCGTCTGTTATGGAGACACCATTCGCCCAACAAGCATCCTCTATACCAGTCTTTAATAAGCACGGGAGAAGGCATAATCCCCACTTCACTCTCTGGAGAGTTCTGCATTAAATGGACTGCATTAGACATCCCTCTCACTCCCTGCTTTTTAATGGAATCTTATACATGCATCCAGTATTTTCTCAGACTCCATTGTTACCATCAGAACTGCTAGTCTGTCTGCTTTCAGCAATATGCTCCTGCAGTGCCATCCTGATGTGAGCCCTAAAGATAGCTACGTGCAGGGAATTTAAATCCTGCTACAGAACTTGACACAGGGCAAGCAAATGTAGAACTTGAGAATATACAGTAAGAAATGAATTGGATTGTTTACAGAATAATCCTTGGCTCTCTGCAGCAGGGAAAGGAGCTATCAGCCCTCATACATGTCCTTTCCGCTTTAGTCAAATGAATGAAGTACGCATCAAGGAGAAAGGATACTCTACTCCAACAGGGAACTGAAAGAAATCTCTTTTTCCTTTGTAAAGACCTTAATTATTGCCAAACTCCATATCAAATAACATGACAGCAACAGAAAATTAAAAGCAATGTCCCACACCAAACAGTGATTAAGTATCTGCCACAGGGATCAATTTAGGGCCCTCAGTTAAACTGCAAACTGTCAGTCACCATATTTAGCATCACAATGTTTGAACAGGTTATTATCTTATTTGGTAGTCAGGAGTTCAAAAGGAACCCAGTATATGAAATAGAAAGAAAAAGAGTTGTAGGGCACAACTTTGCTTCCTGTACCCGTATGATCAGTAAAGAAATACTTGATCAAAACATCCAAGCCTTGTAACATAAACAGGGGACTCAAAAGAGAAGTCAAAGAGGAAAGAAAAAAAAAGGCTACCAAAACTTTAGCTGAGTCTTTGAGATGATGCTCTATTATAATTGTAATTAGAAAGTTACAGTGGGTAAACTAAGATTGCATCATGGTAGGCTTAATCTTTTTGCATACATAAGGCTAATGAATCTAACTTAGCAAAGCAATGATTTTTAAGCTTGCCTATAAAAACATTTTTTAAAACAAAATATATTTAGAAAATAACCATATACAACAATGAGTAAATGACTACAGTTAAAAACAGAAAGTCAGAGGTACAAGATTTAAATTGTTTTGCTTTGTGGAAAACTGACATTCTAAAATCTAATTATCACCCTGCAATATAAACTCTTCATGAAGACATTAACATAAGGAATGCATAAAGAATATATGACTGACGCCGAACCAGACAAATTTCTAGATAAATGATCAGAGTTCAGATGCATAATGTGGAAATCTCTGCCAGCTAGAAACCATTCACGGACATTCAATATTCTTTTACAAACTATTGTGAAGCACACAATAGCTTAGTACCTTAGTCATCAGAATGCAGTTGGTCAATAAAGGTACAGTCAGCAACTGCTGCATTCCTATGCCAATATTTATTTAGATGAGATTAAGAGATATACCTCAGTTGTTTGACAGAACAGTGATAATGTCAGTAAAACTGTGGTCAAAAGATCAATAAATCTTACTCTGAAAAACATGCATCTGAGATTTACTTCAATATGTATTTTCCCTTAAATGCTTTCTCTTTGTTTTGACTTTTACATTAGGAGAAACAGTAAATTAGCAATTTGCTCTTAATCAGCCTGACAAACTAAGTTTTGAAGAAGTGAGATTTTGCATTAATATTGCTTCTACAGCAAAAATAAATTTTAAAATGCAGACAATTATCACCTTGGGTGAACACTGATGGTGATTCCTTCCTGTATGACCCATTTAAAATTTTTCATAAAATTCAAAGAAACTATGGTAAGGTCACAATTTCTCCCTATAACTTGATAGTTAAAGGTCATAAAGGGCACACTTTGGTACTAGACTTGTGAAGCCTCCTGTTAGAAATATTCTGTCTTTCTGCAGCACCTGCATTTCACACATTTGCATCGCGGTGCTACAGCCCCTCCTCTTCCCCAGGTCTCCACGTGTCCCTCAGCTGCAGCCGTGACCCTGGGAGTGGCCAGGCTGGGGTGGAAGTGAGGGAATGCTGCAGGGCTGCACTCCAGCCAGCAGTTACAAACCAAAGTAGCCCTGCCGGCTTGCCGAAGCTGTTTTCCCATCCCTCTTCTGCTGCTCACAATCAACTGTCACAGAACTCCTGGCATCAGGCACATTTCTTCCTTTTTTCATCACATGATACAGTCTGAAGAACACTTACAAGGTCACAAAGACCTTGAGATTGCTAACATAAATAACTTGAGATTGACACACACACACACATATATGTGCATATTTTATATAATACACACATGCACACATATATATATGACAATTACAAAATTACAATCTGACTATGGGAAAAGAACTAAATAAACAAAATGAAATGTGTCCAAGGTGTGGACACTGCAGGACTGTGAGAATAGGAAAAAAGCTTAAAGAATGGGAGGTGAGATTTATCAGTTACTGATAAAAGTGGCGGAGGATGAACAAAGAAAGATAAAGAATTTAATTTGTTTAATCTTATTCACAGCAAAACCAGTTACCAATCTAGAAGATTAACTACTTTAGTTGCATTACTTAAATTAAAATGTAAGAGAAAGGCAGTAAATGCTATGAACTTTTGGAGGAAAGGGGTGTGACAGAAGTAAGATGGTTTCTGAAGATGATGATGCCAGCTAAACCTCTAATTAAAAAAGAGCACAATTATCTCTATACCCATCCTCAACCACCTCTCAAATATCTTTTCTCTAAATGCAAAAACTGTCTAATTATAATGACTGAGTGATGCTTTGATGTAATAAAATTTCTGCAAAAATGTGCTATATTAAATACTGACAACTCCGAAACTTGTTCATAAACAATGGGTAAATACTAATTCTTAAAGAACTTAAAGAATGTCCAAATTTCTTTGTGGATTCCCCAAATTACTGTTAATTTTTTACTCCACAGCCAGCCAAATGAACAGTACAGACTGAAAATTAACCTCTTAACTCAGAGCTGTGTACTTTCAACTTGCTAATTTCTCCAAGAAACAACTTGCTTCACAAAACAAGTCAATCTATTTAAGTCATAAAGAATTAAACTGGTTTCTCGTACAAAAATTGGAGATGTAAGACAAATTTCTGCAGCTAGTAATAAAAATCTTACAATACAAAAATGTTCCCATGCACTCATTTTTAGTATCTGACTCAGTTCAAATAGAAGGTCTACCTACCCTTACAACGTATCTAAAACACTCAACAACAGAAGAAGCCCTACAAGACAGGTATATTGAACATTTTCCTCAGCCTCTAGGAATTCACAACCCAAGGACTTTGAGCCAGAAGCAGATTTTTTTAACATAATAGCTCTCAATGGATTTTCTTCCATTAATTTGTCCAGTCTATTTTTTAATTCAAGTAAACTGAGGACGCCATGGAGCAGAGCTGAGAGCCGAACACAGTACAGGAAACAGTACACCTTTTTACCAATTTTTCAGATCCCAACAGCAAGTTTTCTTTAGTTCTTATAATACAGATCTTGTGTGAGCAGAGACAGTGAACAGCAATACTGTTCCCTATTCACCTGACTATGGTATGTATATGTAAAGATCACACTTGCCCCTCAACCACCATCTTCCAGATTAAAGCATACAAAAGAATAATCTCTTTCACAGTGTGATGGGTTGAGCCTGAGCTGATGGACAGCTCATTTGACCAGTGGCGCTTTTCGAAATTTTCATATATAAAGGCTGGAGGGACAGGAAGTGCTCTCTCTTTGGGGTTTGGCCGTTCCCGCAGGAGGGGGGGGAAATGGCGGCCGAGGTTTTTTGCTCCTCAGAGCGGCCTCGAGCCCCCTCCCCCTCCCTCCCTCGGTGCCGGAGCAAGACCCCGGGATGCCGGCGGGAGAATCTCCTCAGAGCTAGACAGCTGAGAAACAACTATATTTGCTGCAAGTAGCTGCAACATCTAGCAGAGGTTTCTGAGGACTGCCCCCCACCCCCCCACGTGGCTGCGGGGATCCGAGCTGAGACCGATGGGGCTAGAAGACTAACATCAAGAAGCCAGCAGCACAAAGGTGAATGGGGCTTTCTTCATCATAAAGCCTGAACGATGGAGACNGGTGTGAGTAAAAAGAGGGATTTTGCTTTGATTTTCTTATTATTTTCTTTTCTCTTTTAGTTCTGTTAATAAACTTTTCATTTTCTTTAAGTTTTGAGCCTGTTTTGCATTCCTCCAAATCTCCTATCTCACAAAAGATAAAGAAGTGAACTGAATCCACTACACACAGGGACCATTCCAGACTTTTGACCATCTCTGTCTCTTTTCTTTACACTATTTGGAGTTCTACTGTAAACATTTTGAGATGGGGAACTCAAAATCCATACATGGAGTAACATGCACAATGTTTTTCTGCCTACCATTGCAATACTTCCTCTTACAATGTGTAACATTCAGTGTATTTTCCAGACCAGGACAAAGGATTAAACTCATGTTTTTATTAGACTGTTTATCTAACTGCAATATCTCATTCCTGAGTGATAATGGAAACACATCTTGCACCACTGCATATGTAGAGTTGCGACCATAGACAGCAGTCTCACATTGTGCAATACTTCAGAACACAGGTTTCATATCTGCTTTGAAAAGGTGTGCAAATTAAACTGAAAGTGAGTAGTATTAGGTGTCAAAAAAACTTGAGAGGATTTTAATTACATGAATAATCACAAGATCCTGAAGGTTATGCCAAAAACTTCTATCAAAAAGGGCTCAAATCAAGTGTGATGAAAGAATATGTGAATGCTAAACAGCTTTATGACTACAAAAAAAACCCAAACCAAAACCAACCCAACCAAATACTGTTTAAGAGGAGGAAAACCTTGATTAAGAACCTCTGCACTGTGAACTTAGTAAGTTCTTAAAAGCCTGTGTTTGCAGAAAAAGTGAGAGAGAGAAAACATGAGCACCAATTGTGTTTCTATCCAAGTCTTAGGGCTATCTGTGCTGATGGTCAGTCCAGACCTCTCACTCCTGCTGCAGGTGAAATCCATCATTAAGGAACATAAGCTCAATACCCTTCTGCCTTAAGGTCCTAAGACTGACAGACTGATCTGTCATCTAAAATGAAATTCCTGATAAAATGTTCAGTGAACACGGAAAAAGGTTATAAACTCTTCCTGCAGGCTGAACAGGGGGAAAAATAACAGAATCATTCCTGATAGAAGGGGCTAGACAGAACGAAGTTCTATAAAATGAAGTACTGAAGAATTTTTATTAAAGTTTTCTATCAATATAAAGTGACAAATAAAAGAAAAAATATTTCCCTATTAGGGCCAACATTCATGTCTTTTCCATACTTTTAGAAGTTTCGGGAGGGGGGGGGTACATATGATTCTTCACCTATATACTATAAAAGTCTTCTTGCTACATATTTCAAATATTCTACAAAACTTAACTGTCCTAAAGTCCTAGAGTTAAAAAGAAAGGTCTTAGTTAACATTTAAGTAAACTTGTTTTCCAAGAAATAAAATCTAATAGCACTAGCTTTATCTGTCATGTGGAAAGCTGAAGTTAGTATGTTCCCTTAAAGGTCAGAGCTGCACTGTTTGTAAGTAAAAATATAATCATTAGGAAAAATATAATCATTAGGAAAAAATCTCCACAATAATATTCCAACTACCCAATCACAAAATTTAAAAAAACCCAAACCTGTTTAGAACACTGTTAAAAAACCACAAGACTCATGTTTCAGGTAACCTTGCATAAATGTCCGAGTGTATTGAGAGACAAAACAAGTTGGCAGAAACACTCAGTGACTTTATACACCCATCCACTCAACCCTGACCTACAGTCTGCCTTGGGTTTGGTTCATAAAACACCACCCTCATGCAGTATAAAATGTAGATGGCTCAGATAAAGAAGAAATGGAGTGGAGCCAAGCCAGCAGAATAAGCATTGCCACTTCAGTCCATCCACTTTGCTTACTTAAAGGCCAAATCATACAAGTTATTAGGAAGCTGGAAAAAGATGAAGAGCTCAGAAACCCAAACTCACCTGAAAGACTACTGACTTGGATCCTAGTCTAGAGGAGTTAACATATTTAACTACAGATAGGGCTCAGCATATGGTGGCTACCATACTAGGAGAAAACCTGTGGAGTAATTTTGGTTCAGTTGGTTGTTTTTTAGGAAGATGGACTGGATTGGTGTAGGATGCCCTGCCCCCCTCTCCTGCTGTGTTCTGGGGCCCCACCTATGTCCCGCCCCCCTGCCCAGAATTCTCTGCTGGAGCCCCGGGAAAAGTTGAATCTTCCCGGGCTCAGCCCTCTCTTTCGCCTCAGCCCTTCGAGATGGAATAAAGCTCTCCTGGAACCTACACGGAGTCTTTTCCGTTCACACCGCCAGGCATGTCGGGTCAGCCTGGCCGGTGCTGGGGACACCGGCCAGGACCTCAACAAATAGCGCCCAACGTGAGGCTTCTTCAGACCATGCCAGAAAGCCGCTCCAGTGATCATCGCCGGACACCAAGTTGCGGTTGGAACTGCCACCCCCACAAAGGAAGCTCTGAGTTTTATTAGAGTAATTCGAAGGGGCGACCGACAAACCTCTTGGAAGCAGTGGAGCTGCCTGAAGACAGATCGGTCAGACAGCGGTGGATCCCTCGAGACCTCTCCCTTTGGCCAAGGATGGGTAAAATTGCGGGTCACCCTTTCTCTTATTTCTTTAACCTCTTCTTTCTCGGTGTTGGGAAAAGTAGGGGATGGGAACGCTAACCCACCCCCAAATACCCAAATTAAGAACGCCCTTGTTTTCCCTAACATCTTTAATATTATCGGTGGTACTTTTTGTTGCCATTAAGTGCCTTAAAACTAGCAAAAAATACGAACGTCCTACCCCTTCCCTTCCCCCTGCCGCAGAGCCCGGCTATGGGCGGAGGCTTGCTATCAACCCTTCAGGGCCCCGAACCCCTCTATCTCTCTCTTAACCCTCTTGCTTGTACCCGCGTACCAAGTTTCTCCATTCCCGGCTTTTATTAATTGCAGTGGCGGCCACATGGCTGGCCTGGCCATCCTGTCCCTCNCTGCCCTCCACGCGGCAGCCGCGGTGGCACGCAGGCAGAGCGCAGCACCGCAGGGCAGCGGCGAGAGCGCGTGCAGCGCTGCGGAGCAGCAGCAAGCGCGCGGCAGCACTGTGGAAGCGTGCAGCGGCACGCGCGCAGAGCGCGCATGCAGCGCTGCGGCGAGCAAGCGTGCGGTGACGCGCTGCCAAGCTCACGGCCGAGCAAAGCCGCCTATTTATTTACAGAGAAGGCGAGCCATAGCGGAGCCCACCAAGCCGGAACGCGCGACCCGCGCAAAGCAGACGCACTGCCGCAGCACGGCCAAGCCAATCGCCTAGTTGTTGCAGAGAAGGCGAACCCTGGCAGAGCAGAGCTGAGCTGAGCCGCATCTCCGCCCCTCCCCCACAGGTTTCCCCGGAGAGGCGCGGCCGCCACCCTGTGTGGCGATGGACCGCCCCAGCACGGCCTCCTGACACATGCCGCTTCTGCAGGGCAGCAGGGGGGTGCGGGGTCCCCTTCACACTCTCGTATGTGCTGAAGGCACCGGGGGGAGGGAAATCCCCAGTTGACCTCCAGCTGTCCTTTTCCTCCCCTTGTCTCCCTTCACCCGTTTCCCGCTGCGGGATACATCTAGAGCTGGAATCCGCAACTTCGCGCAGGGCTGCTACTGTCTCCCTGCCACCTCCCGATATATCTCGCCCCCATTTCGAGACGAGAAGTCGACGCTCATCCCGGACCCTTCCCTAACCCTTCCCTCACCACCCGCACGCGGTGCCCTGGGCCCCTCCCCTCCCCGCATCGCTGGGTGTAGCCCCGTCGGGCCCCTACCACTCCACCTTGTGAAACCCCGTGTTGTTTTAATTGCCTTTTATTATAATGTGAGGGAAAATTGGCAAATTTAAGTATTGTTTAATCATTTTTGCTTCTCTTATTTCTGGATCCAGATGGCAATAATACATAAAGTCTTTATAAAGGGATTTAATTTAATTATTTGATATTACTTATGTGTATTCCCCTGATTATATTAATAAAGTTTTGCTTGTGAATATTTTAGGAGACCCTCTCAGTCAAGGCTTGAAGCTCTGGCCAAGCCCTAGCCCTGACTGACTGGCAATTATACCATCAAACCCAGATGTTTCTGCCCTAAAAATATAATCAAGTCACTTTGACTTGCTGATTTGGTTTCAGAAAAGCTGGACTCATTTTTAAGAGGAACTTGGAAGCCTTGTCCGGAAAGGGCTCTCAAGTTTCTCAATACAAGATGGGATTCCTTGCCCGCAGACTTTGGAAAATAGTGAAATATTGAAGCAATGGAATATACTACCTTGTTCATTCTTGCTTGATAAATGCTTATTGTTTTATTAGAAATTGGAAAATGCTTATGCTATGATTTTTAGAACAAAAAGGGGGCGTAGAGATGGGATATACCCTCCACAAAAAGCTTTACATGTTTTTAATTTTTGCAAATGTATTCCAAGTGACCTAACCCCTGTCTAACGATGCCAAACACCACCGCAGACTCCGACTTGCTGTCCTGTTACCAGAGCTTCCAGTGGACAAATCCTGCACCTTTGGCATCTCCCCAAATCTTACTCTTTTGTTATCTCCCCTTCAGCTTGCCTTCCCTACCCCCATCCCCCAGCCTCGTCCTTCCCACAGCCATGTTCCCTGATACCTTTGTTTAATTACAACCCTTTTAACAATTTTATTTTGAGCCCTAACAGAAGCATCCACCAGAGCCACCTTCTACCATGAAACCCAGCGCTTGTCACACTGCTGTCCCCCTGAATGCTGCTGATACCAATGACTGTAGAAAGTGTGAATTGTATTGCTGCCTGCCAGCCACAGCCAAAGCATCCACACCAGCATCCACACCAGAGAGGATGAAAAGATTTAATCAAAGACTTACTTGGACATTGGGAACTCAGGGGGTGGATTACTTCTTTGTTGGGGATTGCTTGTGGGTTTTTGTTTATTCTGTTATCTTTTGTGTATTTGGCTGTTTCTGGACATTTAATTCTGGGGTCCCTAGGGGAAGCTTTTAATCTAATAGAAGGGGGGGAGTTGTAGGATGCCCTGCCCCCCTCTCCTGCTGTGTTCTGGGGCCCCACCTATGTCCCGCCCCCCTGCCCAGAATTCTCTGCTGGAGCCCCGGGAAAAGTTGAATCTTCCCGGGCTCAGCCCTCTCTTTTGCCTCAGCCCTTTGGGATGGAATAAAGCTCTCCTGGAACCTACACAGAGTCTTTTCCGTTCATACCGCCGGGCATGTCGGGTCAGCCTGGCCTGTGCTGGGGACACCGGCCAGGACCTCGACAGATTGGGACAATCAAATCACAGAATAACATATGGTTGAGGGCACCCCTGGAGCTCTGCAGTCTAGCTGGCTGCTTGGCTCAGGAGCGTGGAGATGCTACAACCTCTCTTGCCTCTCATTCCAGTGTTTGACCACCCTCCCCGCAGCAAAAAAATTCTTTCTGTATCAAGCTGGAATTTCCCATCTTCCAGCTTGTATTCATCCTGTTGTCCCTCCACTGTGCACTGCTGAGACAAGTCTAGCTTCATCTTCTCTCTACTGTCCCATGAGGTAGCTACAGGCAGGAAGAAGATCCCCCCAAGACTTCTTTGCACAGGTAGTACAAAACTTGTTCTCTCAGCCTCTCCATGTGTGTGCCATGTGCTCCAGGCCCCCTGATCATCAGGGAGGACTTGCTCCAAGATGTCAAAGGTTCAGGGTAAGCACAATTACATCTTTTACAATATATTTTAATCTTTTCTCTGAACACAGTATTTGAAAACTATATATTCCAAACAAGTTTAGCCTTCCAAGAAAAACTAACTTTCAGAGTCGTTCAGAATAACCACTATTACCACATTTGTAATTGGGGGGGTTTAAGGGAAGCACCAAATACCAGCATTCAGCAAGGTCCAAAGGACAACAGGCAATCCTCTAAATGCAGGACAAACCTAGTGGATTTTGAGCAACAGCCAAGGGCCAGCACACAGTAACAAGCAGATGCTCTACCCTTTGCAGGTGCAGAGACCTTTAAAACAACTGTTGTGTTGGGTCTTAAGTCATCCCTGAAGGGATCATTCTGTACTTCCTAACATAACACTGGATAAATATTAGGGTTACAGCTACTCATTAATTGCTTTGAACAGAGCTTAAACTGCATCATCACCATGCGCCCCTACAGCACCCTGATTGTCCCAAGTAACAGAAGATGTGAAAAGACCACAGACCCCAGCTGGGCTCTACATCACTTTGGAGCAACACTGTAAAATTTTATTGGGATGGTCAGAGCAACAGTGGGATAAATACGTGGATCTGCCATGCAAGGCACAACAGTGATACTTTGCAACAGCTTTTTCTTTGAAATTGTGAATATATTTTCTTCCAAAAGACAACTTGTAAGACATTATACCATAATACACAAAATAATTATCCACTCTGGATTACTGTAGAAACACTTATTAAAAAAAACACCTTCACAAACCCAGTATGTTTGCCTGCTCATTGAAGACCAGTAATATATAATACGAAGACTGAGCTCAAAGAATTGGAAAACAGTCACAACATCATAAAACTTAGGAATGTGTTCTAGTATCAGCAGTAATCATGGTCACTATTTTTGCAAAGTACAGATACCTATGCACTTCACTACTTGTTTGTGATTTTCTTACCCAGTATGTTATAGCTAGCTTTAAAATTTTGCTACAGTCTTTTAGATTCATATTTATTATCCGTACAATTTTCAACTTTTAGGACAGGATAAATAAATAAGTACTAACAAACACATAAGAATATTGTTTATACATGAGTTTTCTTATGTCTCTTAGCACTGCATATAAAATAGAAAAAAAATAGCTAGGTAGCATACACACTAAAATATTAGTGTCTAGCATTAGAAAGCAATTCCTTTAAGATGCAAATAGCTGAATTTTCTTCCTATACAAGAACATGATGTTGTCACAAATGCTGTAGACTCGAGTTTTCTCTCAGAAGTGGAGCTCCAGGTGATCTAGTAAATAATTTTATTCCCTCCCCTAACAGGAGCATTGGTTCAAAGTCATTTTCCAGATAAGAAAGAGAGTGATAGAACGATATGCTTTAGCAATACTTCTTCTTTTTTAGAATCCATTTTATTATGCAGAATATAAATTTATACTGTTAAAATTATTTAAAGGATGGCTTTGCTTCCTCTCACACATTTTCTTTCTCCATCAGAGATCCTACTGGGGACAGATCTACACAGATATAATGTCATAAAATAGGCTGCCCATATTTACTTAGAATTTATAAAGTGCTTCTCATCACAAAATCTGAATACCTTCTAAATACTAATGAATTCATCTTCTCTACATTCTTTTGGTGCATAGTTATAGTTTAGACATTACGTTACCATAAGAAAAAATCATTAAAGAATTTTGCTTGAATAAGGTCCAGTTGGGACCTTAAACAAGCTTAGTTTCAAAATGATGAGCACCAATTGCTGAGTTTTCTAAGAGTAAAGGTGTTCATTGGACACCCAAAGGACAGAAGCACAATAAGCACATGTGAAAAAGAGGGCTTGTACAATTTTCCCAGGGTCAAGAATAAATGTGGGTCAGCAGCAGGAAAAGGAAGCAGTTCTCTCAATTCCCTCACTACTCTGCCAACAAGCCCATTCTTCATCCCACAAATCACGTACTTCAAGTTTTCAGGTTTTTTTCATTAACCTGTTCTAAAATTCTGATATTTGTTAGAAATACACATTTAACTACTTAAAAAAAAAGTTGAATTAAAGACAGCCAAAATTATATGACTCAAGCAAATCTACAAGAAAGGCTGAAAATAACTACTAATACCATTCAAAAAAATGAATATCCAGTCCCTAATAACAACATCTCAATGTGATGGAAAGAAAGTAAATAATTCCAGCTCTGTTTAAAGCTGGCAGCTGTTTGCTCAGAGTTAGGTGATGACATCTTCATGAATTGCTGCCACACACTGACTGCAGCACAGACAACTCTTAAGCTCTGTGGTTGTAGCAAACAGGCTGAAAGTCTAGCGTACATCACAAGGATATTGAAAAAGCAAAATGTTTCTTCCATTGTTTGCAGGATGTCGTGACACTGTTACCGTGTCTTCAGCTCCTGCAATGGGAGCTTTTGATTTACGCTTGAGGTACAGACGGAAACTCCAGACTCTCTTTGCCGAAAGACAGATGTTTATTCAGTCTTATCAGAGGATTAGAACTGCAGGCGCAGCCCTGACAGAAGGAGAGCCATGAAGAACAGCTTATCTCTATTACAGAGCTCTTTTAAAAGCAATTTAACCAATTAGAACTTAAAACAAAAGATATTTTTACTTTTCTGCCAATGTGTGAAAAACGCATCAGCAAAGTTTATAGGAACTGCGGTATTTTTCATCCAGTAATTTCAAATCAATTTTGCTGCAGAATATGGTTCCCTGAAGAAGAAGGAAGAAGCCTTACAATACAACAACAATCCTCCATACTGAAGGATTTGCTATTATCTACTTGCTAAGTAAACAAACCTAAAAACTCCAAGCTTTTTATCCCGTAACAGTCCTACACAATATTCTATCATCTAATTCACATGACAGTCGGTTCTAATTCCTCCAACAGCGTGGGGAGTTTTCTCCATGGATGGAGGTGGAACACATTGCTGCTGTCCAGGGGGGTAGAACCCTTCAAAACAGGCAGAGAGGCTTCCTCTGCACTCTGGGTTCTGACAGCAGGAAAATGCCTCTGCAAAGGAAACTTTTGTTGACCTTATCACTGGGGACCAAAGGGCTGGAGAGCAGTGCTGTGGAAAGGGACCTGGGGTTCCTGGTTGATGGCAAGTTGAACATGAGTCAGCAGTGCCCTGGCAGCCAGGAGGGCCAACCCTGTCCTGGGGGACATCAGGCACAGCATCATCAGCCAGGCAAGGGAGGGGATTGTCCCGCTCTGCTCTGCACTGGGGCAGCCTCACCTCGAATGCTGGGGGCAGTTTTGGGTGCCACAATGTAAGAGGACATCAGACTATTAGAGTGTGTCCAGACAAGGGTGAACAAGATGGTGCAAGGTCTCAAGTGCAAGACCTACAAGGAGCAGATGAGGTCACTTAGCTTGTTCAGCTTGGAGGTGAGAAGGCTGAGGGGAGAGGACACTTCATCACAGTCTACAACTTCCTCAGTGAGGCAGCACAGGCGAGATGCTGATCGCTCACTGGTGACCATCACTAAGACACGAAGTAATGGAATGGAGCTGCATCACGGGAAGTTCAGATTGGACATTAGGAAAAGATTCTTCACTGAGAGGGCGGCTGGGCACTGGAACAGGCTGCCCAGGGAAGTGGTTGCAGCACAAAGCCTGACAGAGTTCAAGGAGCATCTGGACAAGACCCTTAGTCATATGATGACTAAGGTAGTTCTGAAGGAAGTAGGAGTTGGACACTATGATCCTCATGAGCCCCTTCCAGCTTCAGACAATCTGTGGTTCTATGATTGCTTTATCCATATGCCAAACCACTGCACATCACCTGACAGCAGCTGGGGAAAGAAATCAAATGTCATGGGTTCTTATTATTAATCACAATCAGAAACTGGTTTTATACCAAGCATTTTGGCTTCTAATAGTTTTGTTGTCATCTATTAAGGACACGATAGTTACACATGAATAAAACAAAACTGTTAAGAATTCATTCCATGTACAGTGTTAATAATTGCAGAGATCAGTTGTCCATAACAGATTAACAACCCAATTCAGCACTAATCAAACATTGATATGTATAAACACTGTTTATATGTTATGTAAGAAACTCCTGACTAGAAGATCACTAAAACAAAAGAAATAAATCTGTTTCTGAAAATAAAACTTTGTAATAGCAGGATTCTTCTTCCTGCTAAAAAATTCTCAAGAGAGTTCCACTTAGACATGTTTATTTCCAGGAGTACACATTCTGATGTGCAGGCTTATCCCTTTTTAGTACACACTATTTTCACGTCAGCAATTTAAAAGAGATAACTAGTCTCAGGAATCTCATCCTTAAACTAAAAGAGCTTAAGCAAATTAACAGGGTAATGAAAAATCCTAACATTCCTACCAGAGGAGCCATATTTTGTTCCTGGAAAACTGGAAGTTAACATACTATACCCTATTGCCTTTCACAGTGTCTTCTTTGGTCTATAGAAACACTCCTATTAATTTGATTTATCATTAAAAAGAGAATAAATGTAATGCCTTACTGAATGTTGACACAAGACTTCAATGCATTGGTAAGAAATTTGTCAGTTTGGAAAGGATTTAAACCATTCTCACTGGTAAAGTGTTCTACTCACAGTAAATTTTACACTCGCATTACATTTATCTTCTTTAAATGATATCCCGTAGTTTTATCTCATTCCAAATACATAAATTCTAAGACAGTTCAACACTTTTTCTCTAGTTTCTCCTAAACCCATCTTTAAATTTTAAGACATTTAATAATGTCTTTCAAAACTAGCAATTATTTTGCTTTATAAACTACCCATTAAAATAGGTTTTGGCATTTTCACTTTCAGAAATCCTCACAGATTACATTCCTAATCTGCCACAGCAGTTTTACATACACTGCCACAGCACACAATCTGACTATTAGATATAGTAGATTTGAGGAAATACGCATACTTCAGAGGAAGAAAAAAATACAGATACTCATTATGGATACATTTAAGGTTTCTAACTATAACTAATGTCCATCCTGTAGAAGCCATAAAAATCCCCCTTAGCATCTAATTTCAGATACCTTATAAATGCAGGTTTTCCCTAACAGCAGTAATGAGCAGGTGAAATACACCAAAAAGAGCCATTGCATTGAATGTTTTTTTAACAGCATTGAATGTACAGAGAGGAACAGGAATACCACACACAAAGGTATTAAAATAAATACTATTTCCTATTCTTTAAAACACATGTAGACTAAACATTCCCAGATAACTCTGCATTGATTTTTCTAATAGGGGGCTGATTCTACATTAAGAATCACAGACTGGAGCAAGATGTCCAGAACAATCAATCAGCATCAATCTTCTCATGCAAGTGCAGAGCTGAAAGCTTTCACTTAAAGTTTTATTTAATTTACTTCATTTACAGCATAGAAGACCAAGGGCCCATTCACACTAAATGCTAGAGCTTTTATTACTTGCCAAATTTACTATCCTAATTTTCTCCAGCAGATGAGTTCCACAGCATAAACTTGTACTCTTTACAGAATATAAGAGAAAGAGTCTCCTAGTCTGTTGTTTCAAGTACTCATCCTGGATGGACTACAAGTACTTGCAGGAGTTAGAAACATGCTTCCCATTCTTTCAGACAACCAACAAAATGTGTGCCATGCTAGACTAGGAGGTGCTTTCTTTAACAGACACAAGTAAACTAATGCTTCAAATGCTGCAATAACCTCTGATCCATGTTCCTCTATACTTATCATCCATATGGCTGCTAGACAGAAAAATACCACTACCTCTTCCCTCAAATGATACATGACTGAAATCTCTCACTAGAAAATAGAAACCAAGCAAAAGAGGAATAATGAGGCTCTTCTTTTTCCTCTCCAGTGTTGTTCTTCTCCATTTTAATAGTATTTTCACAGGTAAGACTGGCCAGAAAACAAGTATTATTTTTAAATAATTTTAAGGGGATGGCTTTGTTACTTTAACTGGATCACAAGGAGTGGCATCTCTGACCATAACCATTTCCTGTAGCTTTTTCCTCCTATTAAAACTCAAAACGAAATACAGAATCCAACCATTGCTTCCACTTGGATGCTGTACAACTTCTTTCTCACAACTTTTTTTTTTATTGAAGGACTTTGGTTAGAATTATTTTTATTTTTATAAAAAGCAATCTAACTATACCAAAGCAATCTAGTTATATATGGCTATGTATCCTCTACTAGACAAAATTTCCACAAAATTGTTAGCTTTCTTGAAAAGAAGTTGTTACATAAGAAAACTGGAGTGGCTTGTTTCTTCTTTTAAAGTGCATGTTTATCTACTTTTTGAGTAACTGTTACAATTTTTCTCTTAATTATGCTTTGCTCATATTCTCTCCCTTAATGATAAATGTAATATTGAACTCTATTTTCAACTGCAATTGCAACAAAATGAGCAAAGCACACCTTCTAAAAGGATCAGTGACTGCCACCATAGCAATGATTTTGAAGCATTTTTTGAGCATTCAAGCACAGGTTGACTGCAGTCTATCAAAAACATGAGCAGTACATGATCCTTTAGTTCAAGATGTCCAAAACAGCCATCCCAAAATACACAGGGACAGTGTAAAATTTCAAACCTACACACAAATAGGAAAAATAAACAAAGATATATGAACAGGACTGCAAAGAGAAAAATATTTTGTATTTTCATAGTAAGAGCTTTCCACTGTATTTGAAGGAAAACAAATTATGTAATTTTAAAATTAATTTAAATTATTTCACAAATGTAAAGAAAAGATGTGGACTTGCTTGTGTTAAGGATAGAATGACAGTATAAATAAAACAACCATTGTATTTGAATCTTTAAACTAGACTGTAGAGTTTAGACATGAAGACACTATCTACTATGGGTTGATCATATTTAATAATAAGATATCATTTTAAAACACAATAATATTCAATCTTACTATAAAGTAATTTTTATTGAAAAAATATGCCCTTAAACTTTAACTGGCTGTTGAAATACGGAATGTTGCAACAAAAAAAATACTGCAAAAACTGATGTCTGTGACAATATGCTGGTGTGACTAAAAGCTACACCAGAGATTTTAATAGGATAAGCACACAACTGACTACTGAGCTTTAAAAACAGGGTAGCACTGAGCTCCTAATTCCAAGCATCATTACCTTTTTAGTTTTAAAACTTAGCAGCAGAAAAATAGAATTTCACCCATTACACAGAATTTCTTTTCTGTGCAACAGCTTACATTCAGGTAACTCTAAATGAAGACCAGGTAATATTTATGACGCTACCCTTTCAAAGGTAACATAACACAGAAAATAACATTTATGCCAACTTCATTGCTTGCTACTCAGCAAAATCTTGGTAGCAATCTAAAATACAAATAGCCGTAATTTACAAGTATGGCAGGAAAACACTTCCAAATCCTTTACCCACCTCATTCCAGCATTATAACATAATAATCAAAATCAATATTTTATATATCATAAACTGATATTGCAGGCAGATGACTTAGGTTTGACACAGCAAAATATATTAGAAACAGAATACTAAGGATGTAGCAGTAAAAGGCAGCAAGAAAGTAAAACATGAAATATATCCCACAGTAACTTTTCCTGATACAACCCCTTCTTCATCAACAGCAGCATTTCATATTTATACATTACATCAACCCAACTTTTGGCATTATTTACATAATAATGGGATTTGGCTCATTATATTTAATCTTGCTACCAAGGGGAGTTTGCACCTTTTAATTTTTTCATGTCATGATGTCAGCTTTCCTTCTGCTTTTAAAACCTTTACTGTCCTGAAAATACCCCTAAATTGTCAACATGTCTCCATAGACATCACTACGTTTTCACTGACCACATTAGACATTATTGCAAGATCAACGTCTACTCATATTGCAGTCATACCTTCATACGGCTTTGTAGGACTATTTATAATCTACGTAAGCAGTAGCACCAGGATCTGGGATCAAGGTACTGATGAAATTAATTTGCATTCAGGTATAACATGAAATTCACCTCTGAAGTTCTGTAATGAAGAACTGTATTCAGGTTTTTCACATACTCACAAACTACACCATTAATGTGCATTTCCTAAATGCACAAAGTGTTGAGAGATAAATGAGTGCAGAGAGTTACCAGGGGAACTGGAACTCTAAAGCCTCTTACTAATTAGCTCAGTGACTAAACCCTAGTTCAGGTGAAGATAAATTATGGCTATTCTCTTAGAACAACTTTTTAGGTAGACAGTAACAGATCTTTTTCACTGATCCAGTTCTTTTCTGCTTGGCAACTATAACATTTAAAAAATTGCAGTCATAAGTGATGTGAAAGGATACTTTTCATATGCTTTGATTGAACTCAGAGATCTAACTGGTCCAGAGGGATGATAGAGGATAAAAAATATTGCCAAATCTCAGTGTTACTGCTTAGACCACAACATTGGGTAGTGTGCAGTGTAGTATAACTCTACACTGATGAGCAGCAAAAAGCAGTCATATTAAAACTTATTTCTTGTGAACTGCTCAGTATCTGCAAGCCATAATGTCCTTGCTACTGTGCTAGCTAGATTAAAGCTAGTACATTCAATCCCACTTGGATTGCAGCACAGTCTAGAAACAAAGACTCTCCTGGAGATGCTTTTCAATTTTGAGCCCACAATATTTCCCTTCAGTGTCTAACAGAGTCAATGTCCTGTGTGATGGGTTGAGCCTGAGCTGATGGACAGCTCGTTTGACCAGTGGCGCTTTTCGAAATTTCCATATATAAAGGTGAAGGGACAGGAAGTTCCTCTCTCTTTGGGGGCTGGCGTTCCAGCAGGAGGTGGGGGGGGAATGGCGGCCAAGGCTTTCGCTCCTTGGAGCGGCCTCGAGCCCCCTCCCTCCCCCGGTGCTGGGGACATGGCCCCGGGATGCCAGCGGGACGATCTCCTCAGAGCCCGGCAGCTGAGAAACAACTGTGTTCGCTGCAAATAGCTGCAACATCTAGCAGAGGCTTTTGAGAACTGCCCCTTCCCCCCCTCCACGTGGCTACGGGGATTCGAGCCGAGACCGATGGACTGAAAGACTAACATCAAGAAGCCAGCAGCACAAAGGTGAATGGGGCTTTCTTCATCATAAAGCCTGAACGATGGAGACTACTCTTCATCATGGCATTTTTCGAAGTCAGAAAGAAAGAAAGAGAAAGTGAAAACCGGGAAATGGCGGACGGGGAAGAAAGAGGGGCGTGGTCACGATTGCAGCGCGAAAGCTTAAAACTGCCTTCTGCAAACCGTGGTAAAATCTGTAATACTCCAAACTGGTTTTCTCTTTAATCCATTTAAANGAGGTGAACTAAAACCACTACACAAAATTGGTGTTTCTGCCCGGTTTCGATTCCAAACCCCTACACAATCTGGTGCATTGGCCGGGAAATGAACTAAACCTGCTACAGTCCTGTCAGTTGCATCGCAGGAAATAACATGAACTATATTTAATGATACATAGAAAATACACATTGGATATTGAGTCTTGGAATATAAATTATTCAGTACTAGTAATAAACCATGAACTTGATAGTAATAGCTCCACATTAACTTACTGTCAGTATAAAATAGCGTATTGACTGTGAAGCATCACTCAAATTCAATAGTTTAGGGTCTGGTAAAGGTCTAGGTATAATAACACAGAGCTCAACATTACTATTTGTGCTGTTTCTTGAAACAGATAAATGTATAAACCTAGACAAAGACTAGTTTATGGAGAATAATGGAAATCAAATTATATGCAACTCCCTCCACCCATATGACTGAAAATTATTTCAGAAACCTGGGATGAAGGAGTTTGTTAATCTGTCCTGTTCAATCCATTCTGCTCAAAAGAAAAACAGCCTAATGATTAATTCTGCCAGTCTGATTAGTCCTGGCTCCTGAGTTTTCCCAACTGCCTAAAATTCCTTTGCTGAATTCAGTTTTCTGTAGGGAAAACAGAGGAATAGGTTGCCATCCTCCTAACTGTTTCTGGCACTGTATCTCGCATCCCTTGAGCCAAACAAGACCACATATATATATACATACATATATGTAGTTAAATTTCAAGATTCCAACACCTGAAGTCATTTCAAAATTAACTAAACATTTAAGGGTATTAACATGAAACATTTGACTTCCATACTTTACTAAGTTCTTCTTCTATTACTAACCAAAATTAATACTCATCCTAGGTCAAAACTATTTATGAACTACATACAGTAAAATATATGGCTTTGTTCTTAATACTTATCACAAAAAGAGATTTGTACATATATGTACCCAAAATATCATAAAGCCAGTATTCTGTATGCCGCTGGAAAAATCTATCATCACTGACAAGGTTACTTTAATAAAAAAGGGCTTATCTGGGTATGCAGTATTAAAGAGATTCAAAATGATAGGCAGTGAAATAAATCACTACAAAGGAAGAGTGAAGATTAAAATACTGAAACTTAAGAAAGGAGTATCAAAGCTTATTCAGAATCCCATTTATGAACCTCATCTACCCTGAACAAGACTGAATTTCAAGAATGATACAAAAGCAAGCATGCAATCTGCTTGCACTGCATAAATTATGTGTATTTACTTATAATGCATATTTAGAAATCATCAGGAGCATGCTCACAAGACAGGACACTTACCTGATACAACTTCATGAACTCAGAAATTAAAAAAATTAACCAGAGACTGGAATATAACAATGAGAAGGCTAACGGATAGCACAGTACCCAGCTTCCAAACTAGCCTAAATATTTCTCTTCTTCATTAACATATTTGTTTTGCAACATTTCAGAGAAACAAAACTACCAGTTTTCACGACCTTTATAAGTGGCTGATCCTATTTAGGGATGGAAGTTCCACAAGTGACTATCCAAAATCACCTCCTTGATACATTATATTGCAAGAAATTCTAAAAGCAAATAGTGGGATTTGAGACTACCGTGCCAACAGTATCAAATTTGTATTTGATACTATTAAATAAAATGCAACTTCCTCAGCATTTCTTGTATGGACTGGGCAAATATATAGTTCCAATTAAGAATCAAGCTCATTAACTCTATTTTTCAGGGTATTTTTTGATTCAAAAAAGAAAAAGGTACTTATCTTAAAGAAACTTCTTATACAAGTGGACTAGTTGGCAAGAACCTCTCAAATGTCTGCTTATACCAGATTCTTTTGTTCTGCTAGACTGTTCCATTTGATTTTACCAACATCTTATTATTTTATCAACATGCCTAGTAAAACTTACTAGTTTGACATGATTTGGGAGATAGGGTATCTATCTATTAGAATATATATATATATATAAAAATTATTCTTACCAAGATGACTTGGAAAAGAACTGGAAAAAGATGGAATTCTTCCATGAGGCTGTAAAAACATATTTTAAGATTTATTTAAAAACAGAGGAAGTGAATTCTTATTTAACACACTAAACTCATAACGGGAACAGAGTAGTAGAATAGCTGTTGCCAAGATCCATGACCCAGAACCTCAGCCTTTGACTAGCTCTCAACAAAAATGAGTTCCATTTTAGATATTAAACAGAAACAGCAATGTTATACTACTTTGGAAATTACTTCTAGGTCTGCTTCACTGATGCGATTTAAGTGAGTAGAACAGTAACTAAGCTAGCATTTTTTAACGGCAGAAATTAATAAAAAATTGTAAGTATAGCACTATACATATTATGAAACAGAGTGCACCATTAACTGTTTGAATTAGTAGACTCAGCACACATAATGAAATTATAAATATACTGTGTTTTTTTAAAAGAATGCTATGTTAACTAACTTCTTGGATTTAACATATTTATATATGATACTTTTGTCAGTCACTTGGCAATGCTGAGCAGTTGTGACCCAAAGGAAGTCAGCCATATTCTCCTGCACTTCAAAATCAGATAAAACCCAGCATATATATGCTTATAGAAAGAATATTCTCAAAAGTCAGTAATACTTTACATTAATGCAGTGTTTTCTATTCTCAGAACACAAAACACTGTATCAGTAAAGCATGGGTCTCTCAAAGTATTAAGACATACAAGTCACATGACTACATGCTTTTTACTGTATTATATTGTATAATTGGAAGACTGATTTTCACCTTTCCCTACACACCATACTAAATGCCTATTCACCAAACACCAAATTGTGCTTCATAAATTTTTTCTTGTGTCACTATAATGTCACTGAAGTGCTTAATAAACAATTGGTAGGTTTAGCTTTGTCATACAGCAAAGGTAAGACTGCATTAAGACGCCCATGTAATAAATGCAGAACTCAAACACAGAGAGCACGTCTGGGATCTCAGTGTACAACACACTACAAAATTGTCTTGCCAGTAGTATGTCAGTTAAAACCACCAATTATATTATATAGCTCTCTGAAGAAACAAGAGTTATATAAAATAAGTATCTAATTTCATGTTTGAAGCTTTACTGTGTAAAACTCTATACTGGCTTCTAGTAAAACAATAATCAGATTAATTCTCTTTGGTAAACTATTCATTAAAAAGAACTCATATACACCTAAAATCACTTAGTTCCATTTAAGAATTTTTGCTCATGTACAATAAGATAAGAGGAGAAGGTGTTATTTCTATGGATACATTATTGTAAGGTAAAATACTAGACTGTGAACTGACGCAGCTAAAAGTAATTTTACGTTCTCCTCTATGAACTTAATGTAAAAAAATCAGAGGGGGCTAGAACAGACATCCAAAGGACATAACAGAAATGCTTCATTTAGATTACTATCACCTGTGAGAGCCCTGGTTGTTCATATTTGCTGGAACCATGTCTTGTAAAGGAAATACAATAAGGAATGAAAGCCATGCTAAGAGAACAACCATATCTATGAATAACTGAGAATTATTTCTAAGTAACGCAGATATATGCATTACGCATGAATAATGGTTTACTTTTTCATACTGTTTTTCCACTTCTCTGATCCTTGCCTTCACCTAAATGTAATAATGATTCTATGATGTAGAATCTATATGATTTAAGGGTGGGAATAAGAAGATCTGTTGCACTGGCATGTGGACCTAGAGACAAGTAAAACACATCCACTAAACTGTTCAAAACATAACAAAACAATATCATTTTATGAACCCACATATAGACTTTTAACAAAACTAAGTAACACCCTTGTTCAAATAAATGTGTTCATTTTTTCTTGCATACAGAAATGTAACACTACACAGAGGGAAAAGAATTTAGGTTAGGAAAGAAACTTATTATTTCTAAGTTTAGAAGCTTAAATTTAAGGACAATTTCTCTTCTTATTAAACTGAGGGAAAATTTCTTCCACATGCAATGGAAACAAGTTCCTTTCATAGGTCAGGAGAACATGAAAGCTATTCTCCTCTGGGCCATATAATAACCCTTAAATAGACAGTTGTGGCAGCTTGGACACAGCCAAGCTGTGTCTTATGACCATAAGAGAGTCCCAGGATTACAGATAGGAAGACTTATTATATTTGAGGCTCATGTCCAGAGCCAAATCTATTAGTTAAATTAAAAGCTTAGTCCATGCCTGCAAAACTGAATTCTGCTGATGTAGCTGTAACAATAGTGAATGTAAAGAAAGTCATTTAAACACCACAGACTCCCAAAAAAAGCAACTACAGTAGCAGCAATCATCCTGATAAAATAAAGTTTTGCCAGCACAAGCCTACTTAGGCTCAGGGCTTATTGGAATTACTTACCCCAGCAAAAGCTGCTCACTTTGCTACATAAGCAGCATTTAAACGGTGAACACACTAGCAGTAAAATACAGTCAAATACCAAGAATAGCTAAGCAATCCTAGTTTAGGCAAAACCTAGAAAAACACTTTTCTGGTAGAGGGTAAATTATGAAACAACTGTTTTCAAACACTGCAAGCAGTCCTGATTGTTACAGCATTACAAAGTCAGCTATACTTTCTGCTGAGATAAGCTAAGACAAAACTAGAGCCAATAGGTCTGCTCTAAAAGGTCACCTGCCAACCTTTATGATTGAAACAATAAAAAGCTGCAGCCTTGAAAGAAAATCATACATATAACTTAGCTACAGCATGAAGTCACAGCAAGCATTGCATTAAGACAAAACTTAAAGCTGATTTATCCCAACTTTGCATATATGTGCTCAAGAGAGAGAATGACATTATCACACTCTTCATTGCTGTCTTACATAGTTTTACAAAGGAATTGTCTTAAAGCTGGTGAAAGAGGAGTTTAGCTTTGGAATTTATTTCATAGAATGTTCATATTCTAAACCAAAAGCATTTTGGTTCTTCATAGACTGTTACATAATTTATATTGAATTAGGTCCTACCCTGTTTGGAAAACATACAGAATCATCACGGTATACAATATGCAAATCATAATACTAAATAACAATACTAAATATTTCCATCTCATTTAAATATATATATAAATAAACAGCACTGGCTCAAAATAACTGGTCATCTAATTTTAAAAGACTTGCTATCAGTACAATCTGAATTTTTAATATACTAACAGTTTTCACAATGAGATTATGCCTCTAATTTTGCTTTCCAACAATATGCAAGATCTGTTTTCTAAGAGATCCTGAATTATTTTCTTGCAAAACAAAAACCTACTGCAGGACACTGAACACAAAAGGCTTTTTGTTACAGGTTTGATACCTCAAAAATCTGAAAGACAGAAAATATGATGCTATCAGATAGATGTTTTAGAGAAAAGTTTGATGGGAGGGTGTGAAAATCTGGGTATTGCAGACATTCTAAGCTGAATAAATGAGTAGAAATCATTCTGAAGAACAGAACTGGTGAATATGCACAAAGAAAGAACCAAGACATTCATTTTAAAGGGATGAAATGTCAAATCCATGACAGATTTTTGAACCCCACTAAGGGCTCTTAAAAAATAGGCATGACTGTTCAGATTGCAAAGGCTGGGGGAGATAGCTAAATGAGACCATATTCTAGAAATTTATGAAGTAGTGTTCCTTTTCACTGTAAGATGATGGCATAAAATTAAGTGGCAAGTGATCAGATCAGACAAAGAAATAAAAAAAAAACCCAAACCTGAAGATGATAGATCTTTATTTACATGTGGTTATGTTATAGAGTAGCTATTTATGCTGAAAGCTGTTTGTGAAATATCTTTCTCAACCCACATAAATGACATGAAGATTACTCCTCAATAGCTACCATCTACAGAACACCACAGCATCTTATATGGGTTCTGAAAAAAATAACCCATTGGGGCTGAGAAAGCCTCCAGAAAGTATTCCCACTCTCTTGACTCCTTCCTGTAGTCTTCTCTGGGCACCTACTATTGAACACAAGAGAAAGGACTGGACAGTGGTTTAGATTTGCTTCATGCTGAACAGAGGATTCATGGCAGAACTGAATTCACTCAAGTCTGCAGCTCCAGCTGTAGCAGCCCAATCAGTTGACTCTTCCTCATTTGCTACTTCTATTCACAAAGCCAAAAATTCACTATTGAAAGTAAAAATAACCAAGAATGAATGGTATTTGCTTCTTTTTAATGCTTTACATTAAAAGAGTACATATTTGAACCTTCCAACATGACTCTTTTCAAAAATTCACTTAACAGTAACATCAAATATTTGTGTCACAGTTTTACAAGTCAGACATTCAGTAATTGATCAGCAACATGAAAGAGGAAACAAAATTACAGGTTTAAGGTTAATAGCTTATTCCTTTACTAAAGGGGAGCTTTTATTAAATGCAACACTAAAGAGTTGTGTTTTACATTAAAAATGGTGATTAGTATTACAGTCTGGACATGACTAGACTATGAGAACTCCCTTGCAATAATGAACTCTGACCACTGCCTTTGATATGAATTACAATGATGTATGACTTGACAACAGTGTTATTAGCTGACACAAAACTTAACATTTCAAGAGTCTGTTTCTGGGCAAGTCTTCCTGCCTGGTGTTATTTGATAAAGCAGCATATATGCAAACATTACATCAAACAATAGGAACAGCAAAGATCATAAAAATTCTCTGCTGTTTTATATTAGCATTACTTCTCTAAAAGGAAAATCAGAGTTTTTACAACTCAATTTCCATAGATGTGAAACACATAATCAAAATCAAAATCGGGTTCTAAATCTACATAAACATTCCCTAAGTTCCAATAAAGCAGTTTCATCCTCTGGCAGTCTCTCTCAATCCATCTGGATTGTGATTTTCTCACTAATGTTGTACACCTCTAACATGCAATTCCACTGCTCAGTTCAGTTAGACTAGGCCCTAAGGCTTACCTGTTATCAGAACTACTCTGTTTTATTTTATTCATATTCATTATAGAAAATAAAACAACACATAAAAACAGAGAAGTAATTTAGAAGCAAATAGATCTACTTTTTAAAGTGAGCATTTCAACCTTAAACTAGGGGATTAAAATGACTAATGAGAAGAATAAAGTGTTTTTAAAGCAATTAATATAAGGCCACATTAATCACGGAAAGCACTAAAGCACTAGTCCTCTCGTATAATGGAAAGGAAACTACAGCAGTTTCGAAGACAATCTATACACAATGTTAACAAATGAACTGAATCACAATTCTAGCAATTAAAAGTGCCACACTGAACTCCAAAGAATTTGTTTTTTGTTTGGGGTTTGTTTGGTGTTTTTAACTGTTAGTTTTTTGAAATCGAGGGCAAGGATTTTAGACCATTTCAGGATATACTGGAATGTAACTAAATGTTGATGTAGATCATCATAATGTATGAAAAGACGATCAACTCATTACAAACACCAACTCTAAAATGTGCCTTTAATGGTCTTTAATAGATAATGCATAGGTACAAAAAGTAGCCTAAACAAAGTTTGAAAACTGGACAATTCTTGGATGATTCCAAAGACACTATGACAGTTACTTTAATTAGTCAAGACAATAAATAAGCTGCAATGTACAAAGTTGATCCAGCTATCATCTTCACAGGTACTAGATCTGTGGAATTTAGAAACAGATTTTTTTGCTGTTGCTCTTCAGCACCTTCCTGTTTTGGTTTCTGATGCCTTTTCCCCTTTTTTAGAGCAGTGCCTAATGTTTGTCTGGAAAATTTATGTTAAGGACAGGATTAATTTGGTCCCCTGTCCTTCATCATACATCTAAGAAGGGTGCCTTAGCATTAGTTTTCAGTTAAGTGTTTCTGCCTCAGGAAATGACCTTAATAGAATACTGGAATGTGTCCCACTTCCATGATCATTGTCTGATGCAGTATCTGTCATTCCCCCCACTTCTATTCTATTACCTTTACTGTCTCCCTTCCTTGCAACCAAAATCATCTATTTTAGCAACCCATAAAATTCAGACTCCATAGTTTAGAAGGTTTAGCTTTCAGACATATTCATGTCATCAAATGCTATGAGTTTCTGACTAAAGGTAGGCCGAGTAGCTGCCTAAAAGAGCACACAGCTACATTTCCTAAGTTGCTCTGTAAGTCCAAAAGGCAAGTTAAGAATCATGATCCAGTAAAAGTTTCCTGGAGTAGCACAGTACAGAATCTATTACAACAATCTATTACAGTCAAAACATTTAAGAGCAGCTAACTGGTATACCATATAGGTATATCATATTCTTACTTTAAGAGAAACTAAGAAATTTGCATAAACTCCTCCTCACTACTAGAAAAAACCTAGCAATCTGATCATTACAGACCACAACAAAGAACATAAAAGACTCAAAGCAGGAACCAAAAAAACCCCCAACCCTTTACAGATTATGTCTGACTTCCTATCTATATATATAACCTATACATTAAGTTCGTAAACACACAAAAGGAAAAGTTACCTATGATACTGTTCTTTCTGAATGCAGACTTTGCACAGTTAAATGACCCCTCAGCCTGCTGCAGACATGTGCTCCCACTGTGAGAAGTTCTATTCCTCCAAAACCTCTTTACACAGGTACAATCCACCAAGAGCAATTAAAATAAAGGGAAAAAAACTAATGCAAATTTACAGTAGTCCAGAAATGAATGATTAACTGAAGCTACAACTTTCCTTATCATCAGTCATTTATTTTAAAATCAGCAGTCTCAATATAGCTAAATATGAACTCTGCTATTAGTTCTGACACTGATTTTAATGTCCACAATTTTTCTTATCACAAAACACTAATAACTATTGAAGAAGACAAGGCAATAGGTGTTTAGGAGAGCCACAACAGAATACTACTAAAAGGTTTAAAGCCAGACTACTTGCTTTGAGCCAAGTATAAAATAGGCAACTGATGGACAAATTTTGTTCAAAGCTCATTCTTCCAATATCTGCTATTTTCTTAGTAAACAAACTCTAAGTGAGGTTTTATCAGACAGCAATTGTGTGATGTAAAAGCAGGTACAAAAGGGTACCTGATTCAATTATACTCTAACCCATTCAGGTCAAAACAGACAAGAAAACACTCATCCTTTTCTGAAACTGGATTTTCTTCCTGTGGATGCTTATATGATCAAATGTCCAAATACTTAAAAGTGTCCACAGAAACACATTAAAGTTGGGGTTTTTTACAGCTACCATCTTACACAAGAAGCAACTTATATTGGTGAGAGATCTAATTCTGCAGCACACTAATGAGATATCACTAGAGTTTTTCACTTCTAAATTGAAAAGCAATGGAGTGGAAGAGCTCCCACAACACAGAATGTTAAAAATTACCTCAACAGTGGAGCAATGGCAAAGATTACAAAGTATTTTTTGCATTCTTATAAAATGCTAATTAAAGGCATTCCAAGTCTGTATTGTAACTACAGTATTTTACCATAAGCTTGAAAAACATCAAAAATATAATTGTATTCCAATATCTGTGTCTATGCCATATATAACAAAAAACCTGTAATAGAAAACAGAAATGTCCAAAAATTGTAAAAAGAAAATTAAATGTCTTTCCTCTGATATCACAATTTAGCTAATTTACAGTCCCAGCTATGAAAAAAAGGAAACAAAAAAATGGAGTGCATCTGTCTCCTTTCAAGTGCTAAAAGAAGAAGTGTTCAAATGCAGATGCCTCTATCAGGGAGCACACAGGTAAAACTGAGCTGACGGTAAGAAGAAGAACAGTAAGTGTGAGATGCAAGAAAATTGGTAGAATTAATAGAGAGCAAGAATCTGTTAAGTGAACATGTCTGAGAACAAGATATCATATGGAATAAACTAAATAAAAGGACACTAGCCCTCATCTTCCTCCCAATTCACTCTTTACCTTGAAATAATATTATTAATAATTATTTTCAAAAGACATTGCAACAGTAAGGTAAATACTAATCTAACATTTTGTCATTTTACAATCTTTTTTGCTATCACCATTTTTATACATTTAAAATCACAGGGGAAAGCATCCATCCTTGAAAGCCAAGTATTGTGGATAAAATGTAAGCTTGAAGAAGCCACAGACTCAATGCAGTGACTCACATCACTCTCATCAGTACTAAAACACAGTAGAGCTTTTCCACAAAGAAAAAACTAAATCCCACAGGATTTGTGTCCAGTGGTTTTTATTTACTCTCCATCAGAATTTTTGCAGATACTTTCCATCTGTCTATTGAAAGGAGCAAAAGAGAGCACATGCCTTGAGTAATTTTGAGCTTCATGAATACTGATTAATTAGTCATAGAACCAAAACAGAACCAATTGTGATACAGTGTTCACCATAGCATGTACCTGATTTCCATTTTGTTCACCAACCATTTTTATCAATATGAATATATTGTTCACCTCTCATGCTTTTCAAGCATTGGCTACCTCCTGCAAAATTTATTGGGAAGCCAAAGAATAAGGAAAAAGATAGACCAAGGGAACTGCCTAAGCTGTGCTCCTTTAGAAACCCAGCCAAACAAATTATTTAGTAAAAGAGGACCTGTAAAGTATGTGAGAAACACAACAATTACAGATGGGTTAGAATTTGGAATCTGGTTACCAGTCTTTAAATAAGAGTGCTGGACATACTGGTATTTCAAATTATTAACAGTTCATTGAATATCCACAGCTGCTCTTTAACAATATTAAGAAAAAATTCCCGTCTGATGCCAAATGACCATGAGGATGAGTGTGCATCCACAATCTACCTACACTGAGCATAATGGCAAATACGTATGATTCCAGAAATAAAGCAAATTCAGTAGGGAGAGGAAATGTGCTGCTAATATAACCAGCATTCTAGTAACAGAAGTATTCTTCATAACTCTTAAAGTACTAGAATATCTGTGGGTTAATTCTAAAAATGGAAAGCTGTTCTATTTGTTTCTAGAATACATAAAATCCTACAGTAGCATAAGCAGCTTCTTTACAATAAAAACTGTTCTATACAATTCAAAACATTTAAAATCTCAAGCCAGCCTATTTCCTAGTTCATTTGTAGTCTACTTAGTATATTAAAGCACCATTCCCAGCAGCATCATAAAAGATTAAAAGAGGATGTTTCATATTTTGTAATAAAAAGTGGGAAAACAAATCAAATTTCCTTCCTTATGTTTTTTTTTATCTTGTGCTCATTTTAATCAATCAAAGCAAGACAGTACAATGCCTAACAACCTCTGAGCCATAGCACTACCAGACACCACAAATAGACAGTGGTCAATGACAATAGTAACCACATTTTTGGGCATATCCAGGAAGATAGAGAGATCCTTTCTTATCACTATCAACTCACACAGTTTAAGTTCTATGACACAATTTTATGACACAGTCTAAATTTTGGAACAAGAAGGAAGAGATATTAAGAAACTTGTAAACATACTGAGTCTACCTATACCAAAAATTAAAATCCATATTTAGGAACTTTAAGGGTAGATATATTTGCAGGAGAACTGACCAGCTTTCAAATGAATTGACTGGTGTAAACCTTTAACAAACACATCACCTTTGTCCTAGCTACAAATATGTTTAGCTGAACAAAAATTTTGATAATGTTTTGGGTTTGATTTGTGGGTTTTTTACATTTTTGAAGATAATTTTAATGTTAAAATTCTTATGATTTTGTCTCTAGTTGTTTCATTGGCTAAATCCACATTAAAATAACCAGAATCATATATAACTGACAAAAAAGATGTAAGATTATGTTTTATAACAAATATTCTCCAATGATTTTTCTGAATCAAAGTGCTAGTCAAAGTAGTACAATAGTGAGATCTGTTATTGCTAATTCCTAATAGGAAAGAAGAAACTGAAACAGAAGGAACCCAGAGCAACAGAGAAGGTGTAGTTGTATCACCTCACGGAAGCAGGGCTGCGCTCGGTCAGGGCCACCAGCAGCTTCAGAGCACACATTGGTACTGGGTCCGGAGCCAGCAGAATGTGCTCATACCTGAAAGGCAAGGTGGGAAAGGGGCAGAAGCAAGGGGGAAAGAAAAGTCAAGAGATACACATAAAAAAAGTTGACATTAAAAATTCATCATTTCCCATTTCGAAACTTTGTAACTACAATGGAAATACAAGGCTGTTTGAAATTGTACAATGCAACAAACAAGACTGACTTAGTATTTTTAAACCAGCATCAGATTAAATTTAAAAGCAGCATTAATAAGAGACCACATTTTTAGAGAGAGAGACAGAATTATAAAATATGTAATAATATATATGCTTGTGTGTATATATTATATATGCATATATATATGTGCAGTTTACATATATAAAACACTCACCTTGTCTACATGCACAAGACTTATTTATTGATCTACAGTAAGTATTTTATACATTAAAAAAAATCTATTCTTCAAGAGACAAGTAGTAAATGAGCCTCAAAATATCAGGCAGAAGATTTATTGGGTGCTTAGGAAGATGATCAACCAAATTACATATGATTAAGCTCTATATTTTGTATACATAGTTATTTTTCTCAACATTGAGAAAAACTCACAATGAGCTTTTTATTTTACCTCAAATTTCAAAAAATATTGCTTTCACTGCAGTATATTTCCATTCTCCAAGTAATATAGACCAGAAGAATAGAGAAGTACTCCAAAACAATGTTTATTGAGAGCTATGGCAGAAAATAAAACAAGAAAAACCTCTTTGAAACATTTCCAAGTATCACCTCATGGAAATCCTGGTAAGGGAAAACAGGCTGCTGAAAAACAAAATGGACCTTGCTGTTGCTACTAACATTCTAGTGATGCTCACCCAACAAGCAGGGCTAATTTTACTGCATTTAAACAAAAATGTATGTGGATGGCAGTAGCATACAATGAAGGAAGTGAGAGAGATGCAAGCATAGAAAACCACAGATTCAGCTATGTCAAAACACAGTCTTTGATTTCAAATAGTGCTACTCTAAATACATGGAAGTAATAGAAGAGGAAGTATAAACCTCTTCATTTGCAAAAGAAAAACCATGAAGAATTAATCAAGAAAATATGAAAGGATGAACTGTAGGAAAACATGGTAGGTTATCATGTTATGAGCAACCAAATGCTTCCACAAAAATCAAAAAATGTAGCGTTCTGGTAGAGGGAGGGGGAATCATGCAAATCACTGACAATTTTACTTCACATCTTGAGATCCCTAGTGCTGCCTGAACTGAGGAATCTGGATCACTTCCCACAACCTTCATGCTAGCATGTACCCTACTGTGTGTTAGATCCTCCCCTCTCTGCAGGCACCGCACCTCAGCACTTGGATTTATGCAGGAAGGAAATCTAGAGGGACATGAAGTGCTTTGCTTGTCTATGACAAGGAGGGAGAAGCACACCAGCCATGAAGTCTTGATGTAGCATGTGGGAGTACCCTCACAAGGGCTGACATTCCTACACAAGCACACAGCCTATGGGTAATGTGTCATGGCTACTGCATACTTGAATGTGCCACTGTAGGGTTGCAAAACACACTGGAGTATCTACAAAAGTATCAGTTAGAAGTCAGTGTTGGCTTCAGGTCTTTAGTGATTAAACTCTCTCCTTTACAAATAAAAGATTCCAGTTCCCCAAAGAAAAGTATTTCTCACTGATCAATAAAAAGTCTCTTCCTTAATAAAAGAAGAAAATACTGTAATACATTAGTAGAGACTGATTCCAAAAAGCCTACATATGAGCAATACATATTCCTACCAAATATAATGGGACTACTTGCAATTCTTTTTTTTTCAGAGTCCATGACTAAATCTTCTGAGGCAAGCAAAGATGCTATCAGGTGACTCAGATGTCAGAAGTTATCTTTCACTCCATAAGACATGGATTTAAGTCTCCAAAACTGTAATTCTAACAGTAGTAACAAAAGAATCAGCCACGCTAGCTTAAAAACCTGACACTTGGCAATGAACTTGTTTATATAAACATATCCATATGACCCCTAAACAGAGCCCACTTTAAACAGTTTTAAGTTTTCTATGTATCACATTTGAGAGACACTAGTACTACTTAGCATCCTAATCTCTTGACGTTCAATAAAAAAGTCTCACTTCATTTCCGTTTCCTTGAAACTCTATTCTCCCCTCCCATAAGATAATACTAGTAGAGGATATTTCTAAGGGAAGGGGCAATGATCCATCAAACCAAATACCACATGAGAAAACGCAGACTACTAGAGTCAATGCGTTAACAATTAATATAAACACATTGCCTGAATAAAGGCCATTAGGAGCTATGAATATATGAATCTTCTCAGAAGGTAAATTAGTCCATGCTTGAGACACTTTATTAAATGAATGAGTCATCAAATGATTTCACTGCCACTTCATAACGCAGAACAGTTTAGTAACAGTAGCTGTAGAGGGCATTTTATAAGGGTTTTGTGAACTCCAGGTAGTACACTGTAAGGAGTTATTTTGTCAATCTTTTCTATAAACAACCTTGACAAAAGGACCTAAAGATCTAGGGATATAGACTCTCTTAAACTCTTAAAAAAAGAACATTATGTCAAGTATCCTGGACTCATATTTGCAGAATTGGCTTGGTAGTCTACTGAGAACAAGCTACATAAGCTTTCAAATGAAATAAAACTTTATTAACACATTTCTCTCTTTTTGCTGATTCTGGCCCAATTTTTAATGATATATAATTAGGAATATTAAGAATTAAAATGAAATAGAGCTGATGTTTCAATTTTGGATTAAAAAATCTGGATATAAAGCATTTGCCATGCATTCATTGTCTATAGCTGCAGGTTTCATTTTGGTTATGAAACGCTCAGGAAAATAATCTTTCAATGAACTGAAATTTAATGACACTACTTCATTCATTCAATCAAAACCCTAAGAGGAAGTTAACTTTGTGATCTATAAATGCACAGATATTTAATGGAATTACCATTTTATTGATGATGCAGAAGATGAGAAAAAAGTAATAATCACTGCACTCCTGCATTTATGTCAAAACGAAGTCTATTTATGCTTTATGCATAGTGACCCACATTCTATTTCAAGGGTCTATTTTACATTTAAACAAATTAATTTGAGAAGGATATTTATAGGAACAAAATATACACACAAATCTGTAAGATTACAATCTTCCCTGAAAAGAACATCCCATATTAAACCCAGTTTTCCCTCCCTTCCATGTTCAACAGCTCTCAGTTCTCAGTAGATTCAAAAGGGGTGGAAATACCTACTTCCCTCCACAGACTGCCCATGAACAAATGGCCATCACATACCTCCCCTCTTCTGACTGTCCTCTACCTGAGTCACATTCTGTCCCATCCTTTACCCAGCAACAGAAAGACTAAACAATATCAGCAAAAAGCTCTTCAGCCTCCAAATGTTCTATCTCAGAGTTTTCAAGTAACCCATACTTCTCAGGATAGAGCTTTACATTTTCTTTACAAGTAGATTACACTGACTCTTAGAACCTCTCCCTTCTCATCTCTACTAATGAGATGTGGAAACTGATTCAGGAAATACTTAAACCCTGGAGCCAAGATTCTGAGCTGCTGCAAGACCCTTTTTCATGCATCTGCCACACAATGCATGCTAAGATAGCACAAGCAAAGTCTCCAACATAGGATCATATTTAGTCTCAGGCCAAAAAGCCCTTCCACTAGTAAGCTTGGAGACAGAAGTCTATTGGCCATTTTCCTTCTAGTTTGTACTTAGCACGATACATCCCTCCAAACACACATCCTCCAGTTCAACGAGAAATGTTGCATAAGACAGACATGTCTACAAAGGGCAAGTTTCAGAGCAAGGACAGAACTCTGCCTCCTCTGACTTCAGGTCTCTTCCCGTATCTGAAGAAAATTATCTGCCAGATTTTAATAATGCATATAGTCCATTTTAAAAATAATATTTCCAGTTGCTATCTTAATTTGTACTGATACATTCTACACTTCCCAGAGGAAAAAAATGTGAAGAAAGGTGTTGAAAGTAAGTTTCTCTATAGAACTGTAAGATTTCCATCCAATTCTCTGCCATAGAGAAAAGTTTACACACCTTGCATGGATAAAACTTTGCTCCTCAAACTGTAAGAACATTACTCAATTAGCAGAGAAAGTCTCATATTTGGAAAAGGCACTGTGTTTCTGATCATAATCCAGCATCCATTCCTCCAGCCTTCTTGTATTTATTTAATGTAGGGGTGGAGAACAATTTTCTCACTTAGGGCAGCTAAGTAGTGACCATTATAAACTTTTGAGGACCACACAGGAAAATACACTGTAGCATTATTAGAATAATGTAAAATACAACTGATGACTCATCACTGCTGTACTCGTCTTGTGTTCCTTCCCTCTACTCACAGATATTACCAGCTCACAGTCAATGTGTGCATAACACAGAGAGCTCTCTTTCTGCTCACCTGCAAGTCAGCATGAAATGAGAGGCCTCATTTGACCATAAACCATGCAAATGAAGTTCCAGACCACATCTGGCCCACAGGCTGTAGTTTCATCTACTCTGCTGTAGGGTTTTTTTGCTGCGTGGGGCAGGAGGAGAGGACAGCAATTTAGAGGCAACAACCTCTGGGTGGACCATGAAAGATTAACCCATGACGTACTGTTCTTTTTAAAAAGTTATATGCCATTACATATGATTTCAGAACGTCTTAAATAAAGGTACAAAATCCAAAATAGACGAAAAGATGTTACAGTTAGAATGTTCTGACTTTATTAGAAGAACAAAGAGGAGTATTTAAATCACAGCCTAAAAGCTAGAGGGAATCCTGTTTTGCTCCAAGAGTAGCCAAAGGCACAGTACCAAAAATGAGTGTCACAAAGAAGTTGTGTTTGTGTTGCATATGACAATACCAAATAAACCTAAGAGGAGATGTTGGGCAAAGAACTCTGGCAGCAGTTAACTGCTATTCCTCTTTCAACTTAGCCATTTAAACATAGAAAGGATAGCTAAAACAAATACACTGTCAAAATGGACTGAGTATCAAGTTATTCCCCATTACAGGAGCAATATTATACTTACTGAGGCAGCAGTAAATCTCTAATGAGAGACAGAAGCTTGTTGTTTGAGTTGAGGCTCTCCCCTTTCTCTTCAGCCATGACTTCGTGGCTTAAAAGCAGTGATGTGGTTTCTGAGAGCAACCGCAAGCTGAAGAGTCTCCATTCCACTTGAAAAGAAAGGTGCCAAGAATGTGACCACACTGAAATGTAATTAAAACAAACTGTGGAATTCATGGAAACTGAAGCTGATGCGTCTCTATACTTACCATTCTGACTGCGGACCAAAGAAACAAGTGGTGGGAGGATACAGTCTTCAACCTAAAACACAGAGTTAGAAAGATGTCACTTAGATTATTCACAGAGGAAAAAGAACAGAGATACACTATCATCCACTTTTATTCTGCTGCTAGAGTCCTTAATCAAAGACATGAATAATCAGGGAAATTCAGCCATAATCACTCTTATAAAGCCACCAAGTTCATATTTCTCTGGCAAACTGCCACAAAATTACAGACATTAATGTACTTTTATGTAGAAAACAACAGTAACTTTGGTATAATTCCTTGACAGGGAATTTTAATTTAAAATACAGAATTCAGTGCAGATGTAAGATATTAAGAAAAAAGAGTATTAGAGTATCTTAATCCTGATGCTTTAATCCATAAAATAATCATTGAACAGAGTTCAGATGAAAAACAGAATGGCATAGAATTAAAATACATCAGGAAAGATGTACTACGGCTAATTAAAATATCCCTAAGCTTAACACAGAGACTTGAAAATATTTTAACTTCTTCCCTTCTGGTAATACACAGCCTTCCACTAAAATTTAAATTTCCATTCCTAAGATCTGCACTATGAAAAAAAAAAATCCAGTCAACTCTTTATGTTCCATGAGGATATTGTTACAAATCTATCATCTGTCACAGGACTAGTCAGATTAGATCTGGAAATCAACTGTGATAAAACAGGCTACAGCTGAGTTACAAAAATAGTGTATTATTAGTATTCTCTATAAGAGAGTTTCTAAGTCTTAAATCATTGTTAAAATATAATTTATTTAGACAGGCCATGCTTGGGTTTTCGGGAGAGGACAGATGGGCAGCCCTGCAATTTTTAAGCATGCATCACAGATGCACACCTTGTCCTAGGATTTACTTATACAAATAAAATCGCTGTGTAGATTCTCACTACACTGTGGACAGGATTTGGTGTAACAAGACTGCATTATAATCCCCCATGTGATTTGTTTCAGTAATTAATACAAGAAGATAAAATTTCCCTAGATATGTGCAGCTACTAATAAGAAACATCTATAGAAGCTGAAAGTATGTATGAAAAGGGTCACTAACTGAAGTTAGCCTATAGCCAGCAATAACTGCAGTTAGCAACTATTTCATTGCTGGTTGATGGACTCTGTTAAATGAATCTCTGACATTAAGGGATTCATTTACTTTGGCTTTTTTAATTTCTGAAAAAAAAAACTACTACAAAAGGCTTTTGTTACAGACTTTCAATAAAAGAAGTAAAAGGATTCTGCTTGAGGTATGGAAGTCAAACTACTCTTGCAAGTACAAACAGCCTTTATACCTATATAGATAATGCTATATATCATAGATGCAGTGACTTTTGTAAAACTTCATAATTTTGAAATATTTAATGGTCTTTTCAGTTAAATAATAAAACAACACTGCATTCCAACAATTCCATTAGTGCAGGTTTCTAAGCTGTTCTAAAAATGGTAATGTACCAGTTCTAACATACCAGGGAGGTAGGAAAAAAATATACGTACTTAAGATCGTTCAGTCCAAGAAACCAGTTCAACCTACTGCACAGCTTCTCAAATGAAGAGGCACATATAAGTGGTAAATTAAAGGCGTGAAACAGAAAGAGGAAAAGAAGCAGCTCTAGATTATCTGAAGCAACCTAGAGTCCCTGGATATTATAAATCACTCAACAGCAGGAACATTGACTCAGATTTACAGTGATTAAGATGACAGCATACAACAGTATGACGCAACTTCAATTTCTAAAACTTGAAATCTTCTTTCATTTTAATCTAGCATTAACAGCAGTCTTTCCACATTAGCGAATGTAGTTAAGCCAGTCATAAGTGTTTTCTAAGATAAATATATTTTCAACTGTCATTGTAAAGAAGATTCTTTAGGTCTTAAATGACTGTAGTAGCTTATTCTGAACTTCTTCTAACATGAACCTCAGTTTTGGTAAACAAACTGTTTAGAAAGGAATTCTCCTTAGCAAGTGTTTTCCTCATGTCAGTTCAGTGTGGTGGGGAGATCAACTAAATGAAGCACTAATCCTATGGAAAATTATTTTGTTATGCAAAAGCATATCAGAATGCATATGCTGAATGGGGAAACGTATTAAATTTTATATGAACCTTAAATCAGATACTTCCTAACTCCACAACCCTTATCTTCTCTCCATGCCATTTGGGTCACTGTTTTCCACTAATGTGTATACAAATTCGTAAATAAGATATGAACTTTGCACGTAATTATTAAGGTGAAATAAACTGAAGTGGAACAGTACATAAAATATTTTTAACAAATTCACATGTAAATTGCAGATGTTTCTGTCATTTATGTATAGAGAAGAATGGTACTAGTATTTTGGCATTGAAATAAATAGAAGAATATTCAAGCAAGAATTCATTTCTTTCTCTTTTAAATGGCTGCTATCTGTGTGGAATCAAATCTCCATATATGCATGAAGATAAATCAAATACAGGTTTTTTGTCTCATTCTTTATCACTAAGATTGCTTAACAAAAAAAGGAAATGACTCTTTTTTAAGCCTAAATGGACTAAATGGGTTGAATACGATCATAGCTATAGATGAGTTCCTACCACCTTTTAAATAGCCTGTTATCCAGTTCATGATACATACCTAGCTGCACAAAGCCACCACTGTATAATTCCTGAATGATGGCTTTCCAAGGCTGTGCTGCCATAACTGTGTTGTTATTAGTACTCAAAACAGCAATGAAAATCTAGAAACTTCCATACACACTACATTCACATCTCCCAACTATAATATATATGTATAGGACCAAAAAAACCAGCTCAAACCTGGCACTGTTTCTGACAGCTGGAATGGAGTAAAAAGAGAGTAGAAGAAACAGATCAAGCATAAAGCACACCCCTAGTTTCTACAAAAGCACCTCCTGAATTAAGAAACTCCTAAGCTGATGCTGTATCCGTATTTTTGCATTTAGCCTTTTCTCCCATATATTTGTCCCATCCTATCTTAAATGTATTTATACTTTTAGTATGTGTAATACCTACAGCACTGCATTTTACACTTCAATTATGACTTATGAAGACACATCCTAACTTGATACCCACATATTCTTACTTCACAAAAAGCATGAATAATTATTTCCAATTCATCTTTCTCATGCTATTCATAATACTATATTACAGACTATTTTGTTTCCAAGATGAAGTTCTTTTCTACTCAGACCGTCCTTGCATCATCGAGCTGTAGCTTTTCTTGATAAACTTCATTCCCTTTGAGAATGAATGACCACAACTGCATTCAGTATTTGAGACCTGAGTGCACCATGGACATGTGATGCCACCATGGCACAGTGATGTTTTCTGCTTTTTTGTCTGATTATTTACTAGTCATTTCTAATAATCTAGTTGTCTGATTACTGCTGATTATACAGCTATCATTACCGTAGAAAAATAATACTGAAAGATTTCCAGAGGAGTTACAAGTAGTTTAGAGTTTGACATTGCATATGTACAGTTGAAATTATTTTCCCCATGTCCGTTACTTGTCATTTATCAGTATTGAATTGCATGTCACTTTATTTTCCTTTCACTCAAATCTTAAAACCTTTTGCAACTTCTCTGTCGGTTTTAATTTTCACTACTGCGAGTAATTTAGTGTCATCAGTCAGTTCTGTCACCTCCTTATTCATTCCCTTTTCTGGATTAGCAGCACATGTTGCAACAAACCTTTGTAAGACACCACTCTTAAAATACCTAAATTTTTAAAAACAGATCTCTGTTCTCCACTTAGTAAATTTTAACTAGTTAGAAGTTCATCAGCCTGTGGGTAAGAGGGAAGGGCCACTAATGAATTTGAAGTCTTTGGTGCATGACTTTGTTAAAACCTTTTTGGAAACACAAATATTCTGTCCAGAACCAGAACATCTGTCTCCATAATGTTCAGTAATTTCTGCAAGGAAAACTCTACTAGTGAGGTATGAGCATCACTGAGAAGAGCCTGCCTCCATCCTCTTGACAGCCCCCCCTTTAGATATTTATACGCATTAATGAGGTCCCCTCTCAATTGTCGTCTTGAGGCTGAACAGGTCCAACTCCCTCAGCCTTTCCTCATGAGAGAGATGCTCCAACTCCCAATCATCTTTATTGCTGCCTTCAAATTTCTCAAAGTATTTGCTGGAGGCACAGCACACTCCTCAGTGTTTTAATATCATCAGTAATCTCTCAGAATGTAATACAAAAAATAATCTAATGCATGTTAGAGTGGATTGGGAAGAAGGATGACACTTCTGTAATTTTTATTAAAAGTCTTCAGAATCTTCATTGAGGATTTGGCTTTTTCTTACTTCTGAGAAGAGAAAGCCCTGGTTGACTGACTCAGCATGTCAACTAGTAGAGAACTGGTTTCACAAAAAAGTCTCATGTCATCTGGATTATCTTAATGGACAGAAAGCCACATGCAGTGTAGTACTTTAATCTACTTGAAAAGGGAATGTGATTGAAAAACTTCTGTTCAATATGTTCATATAGTCATATCCTACACTGACAAAATTAAGGTCTCAGTGGTTAGATTAGAACAGCCTATGGATGATGAACACCACCGATGCTGAATCAAGAAAAAAGCACTTGCAGAAGTTTCTAACCCTTGTGTTGTCATCTTTATTGAAACTAATAACTCTCATATTGTCAAACAGTAGGTTTCCCTGTCATATAACTTTTCCCTTGACTTCCTATCAAGCAACTCATCATGTTCTAGGTGCTTTCATTTTAGCCTGATTTTTAAAAGTAAGTTTTAAAACCTTGAGGAAGAGAATGACTGCTGACAACTTTTGCCTTAACTAGAGAATGACTTTAATGTTTTGGGTAGAAGATTATATGTGCAGTACACAGATCATTTTTGGGAGCTAGTTGGAGTACAGAAAGGACTCCCACAGGAACTGTCTGCCATCATGAGCTTCTTCACTGCTCTAAGTGCTCTGAATTTGCATATGTCCTTTTTTCGGGCAAATAAATACACTTAACACAAAAAAGAAAAATGCACATTATACAGTCAGCACAAATTCTTCCAGTTAATTATATCTAAATCTTTACTAAAATTGGAAAATCAGTATTATTATAATACTTAGTATCTGAATTAAGTAAATATTTTTACATTTTAGGTAGGTGGAAGAAACAAGGAGTTGGACTTGTGCCAGTTTAAGAAACTGGAGTTAATATTTCACTCCACTCTATACAGACTCTTCTTAATGACCTTCATCATCATATTTGCATACCCAAAAATCTAGTTTTGTAAAAATTTGCCAAGTCACACTTACTGTTAGTCTTTATATCTCATAAAAATGCACACAACTGCATGCAAAATGAAATTACTGCTCACTGCTGGCTTTCATTTAAGCACTTTCAATTAATTTCCACTGACTTTATCACTCTTTGCAATATCTAATACAGTCAGTCTCCACAGAAATTAATCTCCTCAATAATTGACTTCAGGTTGATGGTAATCAGAAATTTGACCACAAAACCCCCCAATTTATTTTATTTTCTTTGTTAAAGGTACAAATACAAAAGTAAATCAAACATGAACTAAAACCCAGAACAAGTAATTCTTTTCTTCTCAAAGTGGGAAAGAAACTGAGATGTTGCTCTTAAATTCCTATTAATTTAAACAATTTCCATTTTAGTTAAACTAAAAACAGAACTCAACTGAAAAACTTTCTGGTTCTGCTTGCTCAATATAGCCCCACTTTTCATTACATTAATTAAACTTTATTAGATATGCATTTAATTTCTGATTAGAGACTTTAAAGCAATGTCACAGTAAGAGAAGAAAAATAATTGCATCCTCTCAGGAAGGTTTTGGCCTTCACCCAGCCACATTCCCTAAAATCCTGTTTGTAAACAACTTGGTCTAAATGAGCAATCCAGGCTTCTGCACTCAGCCTAGGATTTAAATTTCTCTCCAGCAGAAGAGTGTCCTGTTAACCCCTGTTATACTTAAATATTGACCTGGAAGCTTGAACATGTCTTGCCTGAACATTTTAAAAAAGCACGAAGTTCTGCTGTGTGCTGGAATTTATATTCATAAATAACTCCAGTTATGCTCAGCCAGCAGCAATTAGAAGATATTCCTCAAGCAACAGCAATTCCAAAAATAGTCTGTATACATCATAGAAGATGAAGTACCACTTTCCTCTAAAGTAATGTATGCTGCACATTCAAGTATAATTAGCACACTAGACTTCATAAATAGTATTAAACTAATTACTGTTTGCACCACTAGTGGCAGATGTGGTTAGAGATTATTAATTACAATGGACAATTTCTTGAGTTTAACATACAAAATGCAAGGCAATTTCTCCACTTTATTTTATGTCTGAATGACTATTTGCTGAGTGTCAGGAGGACTCTTTTAAATTAGCAAGAACCGTTATTTATGAAAATCAGTGAGTGAAGTAATAGATTTTCTGAAAACAAAAAGAAAAGCTGTTCACTGACAAGGATATAATTTTATACCTATTCTAAACCAGGGAAACGACAAAAGTGGTATGTGTCAGAAGTACTGTGTAGTGGTGTCCCCTCCTGTTGGATCGACTGAGCTGTGGCCAGTCCCTATCAGTCAAGCCCTGGCCATCCAATGGCTCGATGATCCTGAGCCTGAGGGTGTCTCCTTGGGCGGGGAGACTGACTAGAAGCCACCCTCGGGGCGGACCCCCGGGTGGAGAGACAGGGCCAGGACCACACCCGGTTCTGGAAAGTTCAGCAAGTTATGAGCATGGATTGCTTAGTGGAGAAGACCCTTCCCAGTACCCTCAGATTATTGGTATGGGGACACGGGTGCCTCCCACTTATGGTTGTGTTATTGGTTGTGGGGGCTTCCCCCGCCCCTTTTCCCTTTCCCTTAAAATCCCGGGCACAGACTGGAGCCCCCCGGAGATCTCCCCTTCCTCGAAAGTTCAATAAATGCTGTTGAGATCTCTGTTTCTCTTTGCCTCATTCCTCTGGCGCCTGAAGCAAACACCCTTGCTCCCTTGAGGCAGGCCATCCGACTCTGGGGACGGCCGGTCTCTCCCCGGCTCCTTGACGCGGACCGCTGCGGAAGCGAGCCCCGAGGACGGTCCTTCAGGAGGGCCGGCCTGCTATCCAAGGCTGACATCGAGCTATCCCAGGGGATCAGGCTAGCAGTACTGGACAAGCTCTGGTCAGGGAGGAAGTTTTACCTTCAAGCTACATAACTGATATGTTGAGATGGATTTTAAATAAACATCTAAAACTTTCAACACAAGACATGAAGTAAACTGCTCCCCAGAAATCTAGATACTTTAAAACTCCCCTACTGTGAGCCATGGGTTACTTAACAGAGAATAGGGTAGTCACTCCCCAGCTTCAGGAAAACGTTCTGCTAAATGTAGGGGTGGGAGCAGGGGAAGAAGAGTTGTAAAGAGGAATTTTCTCTTCCAGAGAAAACCCCCAGACCATTAAAGTTGAAACGGGCAGACAAATTTTATTTAATGTGCTGACACAAGGTATTGCAATTTCAGTCAGCACTGATGGACCCCCATAAAACATGGTACATATTTCTGTCAGTATAAGGCACACTGATAACTCACAAAAGTAAAGCAATTATTTTTTTTAAATTGAGGTGATTCTAGAAGGATACAGATATAATATACTGAGAGGCAGGCTGACAGGCATGTAGGGAGGCATTCATACTTCACCTATACTCCGCATTTCTTTTCTAGGACCTACTTGCCATATTAAAGTAAATTGAACTGTTCAGGTCTGTACTATTTCCCCTCTGACTATTAATTGGTTAGATTTTTTTGCATAAGGACCATTTTCTTGAATACCACTCTTTTGTGATCATTCATAAAAAAAATAGTGTTAAACTTATTTAAATTCCAATTAATATTTTGGATTAATTTTACTATTTTCACTTGTTAAGACTTTATAATCTAAATACTCAGCTAACACATACACACCAAATAGGATTCAACTTCTAAAAACACTTGATTTATAAGATCACCTGTTCTTATCTAGCACAATCCCTAACATCCCTCATTCATATTTATTTGCTAATGTCTTTCTTAATGTAAGTGCTATATTGAGTGCATGCCCTAAACCTAACTCCAATAGAAACACATAATATTCAATTCCAATCCAATGGTCATCTCAGTGAGTATGGTGGATTGTATTTTGGTGAAAGTTCAATCACAAAAATGCATTGGTACAGGTTATGATGATTTGTCAAACACTGATTCAGCCATTCAGACCTCCTGATTTGCTGACAACTGTTTCACTGTTTCACTGTTTCACTGTTTCACTGTTTCACTGTAATTGTTCTGCCTTCAACTAGCTTAGCTCACAATAGAATCTTTTAACCAAGAACTTCAAAGAAAACCAATCTTCGTGATGTAAGAAGCTTACAGTATGTGGGTTTGGTAATTCTACTGAAATTTTTAAGTAAGAAATCTGTTATACTCAAAAAAGAAAACAAAAAACCAGCAATAGAAAAACCCCAACACCATAACTGCTATTGATGATCTCATCAGGAAGAACATGATAGAATGGGATCAATCCTCAGAGGTGGCGTTTCCAAGCCATGTTGTTGTTAAAAGCATATGTTTATGCCAAAAGCATAAAAAGTGGCAACAGTTTCACTAATATATAGCAACATACTTGCATTGAAGCTGAAGAAACACTTAAAGAATCAAGAACCACTATTTTTAAACTATAAGACCTTCTCAAGTCTCCCTCTAATTTCTCAACTAAATACAGTAAACTGAATGCCTTGCTGCTTCTCTGAAAATTCTCTGTAAATGATAAGTATTTTTCCAGTCAAATAGAACAACAATACATTTTAAATCATATTTTAAACGGTTTCTAAATCTTCAAAACTTTCTATCTATAAATGGAATTAGGCCTATTAGCCTGCAACTATTTAAACTGCTGTCAGACTTACAGTCAAGCGGTGGATCATCAGCAAGCAAGGATGCTCTGTTACTGCTTCAAAGGTCAATAAAGTAGTCTTAATCAATTCTTCTGATGCAGCTTGCCCTGTTGGTAAGAGTAATCATATTTCTTCATAAAATTCAATAGTAAAAATACCTGCATCTAAAGGTACTGCAATATCCTAGGTTACCCTACCTATTGCTCGATCCAAGTTTGTTTCTCCTGAATCTATCGATCTGATGAACTCCTACAAAAGAAGCAGCATTTATGTTAAAACACTTTAGGAAAAAAAATTAAAAAGCATAATCACTGAATTATTACAACAAGAAATTCTTTAAAGAACTGTGTAAATACAAAATATTAATGTGCCTACATTGGGATTAACTTTCATAACAATTAACTAAAACTGAAAGTGCTAATGACCTAGCTGTTATAATTTTGCAAGTCTGCAATGCTGTTGGACATTTAAATGTGGAGTACAGTAAAGATTATTACTCTGACTAATATCAGAAATTATAGCATTTCCAGCTGAATAGACAGTAATTAAATGTCTTCACTGTTAACAGAAAACTGTAATTTCTTAGAAGACTTTGAACTACCTTGGATGTAGCTATGTCAAAATAACTCACTAAAATGACCAAAGACCCCTCAGAAAATGCTATTTTCTGTTATTTATACCATCCTTTTGATCTCCATGCATACTATACACACTATGGATGCAGTTACACTCAGAAGAACATGCAAAAATGCATATATTCTCTTAAAAATCACTTAAATTAGTCATCATTTAAAGGAACAGGGGCAATAAAATATTAATAATCTGGATTAAGTAAATATTGTACAATTAGACCCACTGTTCTTTTGCTTTCACTTCTATGCATAGCTATTTATTTCATTGGGATGCAAAAGACATGTTATTAAGACTTGCTAAGGAAGGAAAATTCTCTGTAGAATTTGTAGTTGCTCTTTTTTACTAATGTAGTATTTTAAAAAATGGCAGTTGTTTTATATTTCACTGCCAATTAAATTTTCCTTATTACATATTAAATTGGCAGAAGTTCCTACATGGGCTATCTTTTTCACAGTATGTAAGAAACATCTGAAGGATTCTTCTCTAATTAAAAATAGAGTTAGAAACCAATTTTATATTTCATTATTTAAAAGCACCTCAGAAGCAGTCATAAAAAAAAAAGTGCTTCTATAAAAAAATGTTATCTTCGTGATCATTTGAAGATTGTTTTGGAAGAGAGCAAATTATTTTCTTTGCTAAATTTTAGACAGTTTCACACAACCATAGTCTCAAGACTGATTTGGAAACATCAAAATTGTTGATGCAAAAATTGTTCTGGCTACTAATGTTTATTAATTTTATATTAGAAACACAAGGAAAAGATGCATTTATTTAAAGAAATGAAACTATCTGGGGTTTCTTAAGCAACGGAGAGAAACTGTGTATGTGTATTTTGCAACAGGTGAGTCTGTGCCCTGTACACACCACCAGGAGCCTGCTATTAGCTGAGCCTTTGGGGCACGGCGTGTCCTCCACGTACTCCTGTTCACAGCAGAAAACATGAAAGAACTATCCTGACTTCCTCTCAATTTCTTTGCTCAACACTACTGAAAATTACAGTGACGATGGAAGTAACTTCAAAGCAGCAAGAAAAAAAATTCTCAATAAACAACCATTAGAGGAAAACAACTATTCTTTTCCTTCCAGATCCAAAGCACACATCTTTCCACTCCTCATAATTTCTTATTGTTAAGAACAAGACTATTGAATAAATCAGGGAAAAAAAAAAGAACAAAACAAACAATAAGACTGCCTTGCTAAAGTCTTAGGGGCCTCAGTTATAGCACAGTACTTTGAAAAAGTACAAGCTGATGATTGAATGTCCCTTTATAGATGTCAGTGGGAATGTTGCTAAACACAGATTTCCAGAGCAGATTGTTAGTAGATTATCTATCCTGATAGAATGGATAGTTACTCTTCCAGATGTAATTATATTAGTCATATCATAACACAGTTACATAAAATGGATTAAAATATGATATTAATTTTTCAGATATACTACTGTCCCTCCCTTTTTCATGTCTAAATTTAAATAGTGTATGTAAGTTCCTGAATTGCCTTTTTTTCATGGACACAGGACAAGATGCAGGAATCATTGAGTAATCTGCTCCTCCTTGATTTGAGAGGAAAGCTGTGCTAGTATAACTAGCCTGATTTCCTCAGTCAGTAGTTCAAACAAGCTGGAGTAACATCAAAAGAAAACTTTCATTGTACCTGGTCTGTTGCAGTGCATGTGGCTGTCTTAAAGGCAGACCAAAATCCAGAGTCCTGGTGGACAAGCACCAAGGGGTAAGGCTCAGTCCCTTACACCCAGTATCTGCATGAGTTCATGCTTATTCATCTCTCCCGGTTAATATGCAGCATTTCTAGAATTCTCTTCTATATTCTGTGCCCTATTGGCTCCCTATCCTGGTTCCCTCCTCCTTATTATCCCCATTGGTCTTTGTGCTGTGGAATCCTTCCCCTAAGTCGATCTCCACTGGCTGTTTCCCTTTGCTCCACCCCGAATAAGACCCTCAGATTCTGATTACCCATCGGTATTTTGTCCTCGGCTTTCGGAATAAAAAGATCTCGGAATAAAAGAGGAACAAAGACCCCTCTCTCATCCTTTGCCTCTGCCGACGCTTTTTCACCACCTGTGTTTGGGGCTCGCTCCTTGCGAAGGAGCCAGCCTTGTCCGTGTGCTGCAGCCACCAAGGACGTCTGCAGCTGGACGCTGTGTGGCCTCAGGCAGCCCCTAACAGCGTCGCTGGTCTGCTGTACCTATATTGTTGACAGAAGAATTTCACCTTCTAAAAGGTTGATTGAAAACTACTAATAAATCTACTGCCTAGTTACAAATGCTTCAAAGGGAGAAAGGGCTTTGTAATTCAACATCTACAGTTTCAAATTATTTTTCATCATTCTAATGCTAATTTTTACACAAATATTTTAGTAGAGCTAAATTAAACCACATTTTTTGGGAGTAAAGAGTCAAAGGAGAAAGCGAAAGGAATCTGAACACATAACTTGAACCTAATTGTTTGTAGTAAAGCATGCTATTTGGAGATAGCATTGTCATTAGTTGTCATTTATGAACTCATGCACTTAAAAGTATTTGCTTAACTCTGATATGCAACTTTAGAATATTCCTTTTTTCTCATTTAGCATAAACAATTGTTTTCATATGAGGAAATTATGTTAGAACTGTACTACTTCATTTCTGCTGTACTATCCAATGGCAGAGCTAAAAAGCTCATTTTCTATGGCTAATGTCAGAAATAGGTTGTAAATGTCACCACGAGTTAAATATCTTAGCTCCATAGATTTCGATCAACCAAGCACAGTGTAAAACTACTGGCAAGAAGAAAAAGGTGACAAGAAGAAACAATACCTTAACTATAGATTAATTATAATTTCTCTTTCATTTCTATTCATAAAATAATAGCATGAAATTCTAGAGAGAATATTCTATGTAATTTAGAGCTAAACTTTTCTATTCAGAAATAAAGCACACATGAAATTCTCAGTTTGTCAAATATGTGCAGAGCGTCCCTTTGAACAAATAGATTACTACAGAAAATATTTCCTGATTATATATAAAGTTTTGAATACAACCAAAGCTTAAAATACATATTCAGAATAAACTTCTCTCTCCAATTTAGAAATTTAATATAATTTTATTTCATTAAAGTAATTTCCAAAATCTTATGCATAGGTACATCTTGTAAAAATATTTTACTTAGACTTTATACTCACAAGTAAGATGCCATAGTTGAAAAGAAACTCCTTTGTGACTATCTGGGGACGAAACACCTATTTGAAATTAGCCAAAGTTGAAAAAAAATTACATTAAATGCATATCTCATGACCAGAAAAAGTAAAACAATTATTTCACATGTTAAAAAATAAAAAAGAGGACAAAATATGTATTTGCTTCTGTCATTACAGTTGTTATATAATGCACATTTATCAAATGCTGTTTCACAGCTGGAATACTCATCAACACATCTATTCATTAACAAAACCTCTATTTTACTCATTGTGATCATGATTGACAGAAATTAGATTTTGGGAAACTGTAAGAGTTTGTCCTCTGTGTAATAAATTTTGTGGAAAAAAAAAATCTACCTGGGATGTCACAAGATGAAGCACTACAGGCATCATAGGAAGGCACATCTTCAGCTGTTTGGCCTGAACCGTTGATGGGTGTTTACGTCCAGAGACATTAGTTAGGGCACTGAGAATGTCACCTACAGAAAACTGCATTTCAGGCTGATCCAGCATAAAAGCATCTCTAAACAACAGCAAATGACACATAAAACATCTCTGTTCCGGTAGCCTCTGTTCGTTCCTTCTCTGTCTGCTAGAAGTAGTGTTCATGTGACTGCATGATCAATCAGGCTGATCCAGCACTTCTCTTTCCTAGCTCAGTGTTCAACCAGGTCAATTCCCTACTCTGGCTACAGGGACAGGCAAAGGTGACCTCTGGCAAAACAGTGAGGATAGAAATATAAGTAAGGCGAATGTTGAAGTAAAGATGAAATTACCCCTCCTGGCAGAGTGGACTTATACTGGCTAAATTCTAAAGATGCAATTCTATTTCCAGTGAAATAAAAAGCAAAGTTCTCATGACTTTCAGCTAATCAAGAACTGAATGAACCAAGATTAGTGGGTGACACAATACTGAAGCAGTACATTCCCCCTGCAGCAGAATTCAACTGGAAATAAAACCCCAAACATCCCTATCCTCCAAAAAAAGAGATCCTTCCAACAGCCATGCACACGCACATTCTCATACACCAATTTAACTGTGACACAAGTGACCTAAAGCTACAGGAATTCTCATAAAAGAGGTAGCAACAGATCAGTGAGAGAACTTAGTTGCCTCCATGACAAACCTCAGACATAATAATAAGCAAAGAAAATTTTAATTGCAATTGTGAAAATTATACTTCAGACTCAGAAGAGACATATAAAAATCAAGGAACATTATGCTAAATTTGTGTTATTCTTCCTATTGTCTACAAAAAGAAAGACCTCTGCATGGGATAAAGAACAGAAGCAGCATGAGAAAAGTTGGCTCATATGAAAAGAAGGAAAATTCTGTCCCTATAACCTGAAAATATTAAAAGCCAAATACTGTCTTGAAAGAGCACCTATTATATTTTTTCCCTAAAAAGATAGCTGCTCCAAACTGTAAAAGGGAATTCACATATATGTTAAACAAATAAAGTATGGGACTCAGTATTTTATATGATTTTTCCAGGCCAAAAAAGTCCTTTCCTTTCAGAGTAAGTCAGAGTTTTTTTAAATCATGTTGAATAATACCAATGCTTTTCTTCTGTTCCCATGGAGTTCAGTTTCCAATATAAGCAGAAATGACAGAGCCTGGCACTAAAGTAGGCCTTAAAGATTTGACTCATTCACTGGTAAAGAAAAGAAAGTGTTGCTCAAAACTCTTCAAATACATGAAACACAACAATTTTTTCATCAATACATTTTTGTTCTGAATTACACACAATATTGTAATTCAACAACACCTCTCTGTGGTTAGTAATTAATTTACTGAACAATCTCTCTTTCTATATTTTAAGGACTAGATAATCATCCCATTTGGCAATTCTGCATTTGATAAATAGATAGATAGATAGATAGATACATACATACATACATACATATGGCTACCTTTAATTTTAGCATGATCTAAACAATTTATATCTACTTCCTAAAAATAGGTTAAATATTATAAATGCAGAAATAAAATTACTTTCTTATTTACACCAACCAAAAATTTTTTAAAATAACCAGAAGATTAACAATTTATTTCTTTTGTTCAAATGTATCTTTAAGGTCAATTTCTACAATTTGTTAATCTATTTGGTTTATAGCTACATCTGGTGGAAGAAAATGGGATTAGTAAGGAGCTTACACGAATGCATATTAAAAAAGCTAGCTAGGATTAATTCTAAATCAACAGTTAAACTGCTTTTCACTGCTCCAATTTTCAAATCTGATTATTATTCTCTAGGAGCCCATAGCTTTTACCACCTCAAGCAGTACATGCTCCTTCATCAGACAGCAATAAAAAGAATTCTGACAAATGTGGACAAAAACGGAGACATAATTTAAGATTACAGAAAACAACCAACACATATCCAGCTTGGAAAAGAAAACAAAGTGTAGAAATTATGATTGATATCAGCTCTCAACAATGCATTGAAATCTTAAATCAATAGTAATTACATGTCTAATCAAATGATGTACTATGTATTATGATAGTAACTATGTATTTGATGTATAGAACTTTCAGATTCTGAGGAAATATCAGAGCCTACTACATCAGTTGCATATAGTATATACAAACAGTAGGAGGTGAATTGGTGCTTGCAACATTTATAGTCTGAGACTTCCATCCTGAAATATAGCCAATATGCAAACCTGATATTTAGTTAGAAAAAAGAGATCAGGTGTTTGCAGCAAGGCAAAAATTTGCATTAGCAAAGGAAGTAAAGTTTCTTTTAAAATAGCAGCATGACATTTAGGTCTACTAACTTTTGCAGCACTACCACTACATTTTCAATATCCTAGACATAATGTAGGGAAGATGAAAAATACATCAGGTATCATGTCACCAGAAAATAATTTTACGAAAATAAAGCTCATATGCATGAGTAAATTGGTTTCAGGCATCTAGAACAACTGAAGTATCTAAGCTGAAATTTTCCAGAAAAATTGCCTGTAGCAAATACGCAATATATAAATTTCAGCCTAAGTGATTAACATGTACTCAAGAGATATGCTCTGTCGCATCTCTCCCAGGCCTCTGCTTTATGGGGCAAATTTGTTCTTAGATTGTACAATGTTTATAGATTTAACAATATCTTTAGAACATTGATAAAACTTCTTGTACATCTGGGCTTCATTCCTGACTGAGCTGATGGGGCTTACCATTCCACAAACACAAACCATTAATATGGGAAATCATGCATTACAATACAAAATATCTGATCATGACATATATAAAAAATTTCAGGAAGCTGATATCATGCAAACTTGATGCAATCAGAAAATATAGTCTTTCCACCTGTATATATAAGGATATATCTTTTTTTTGACAGAGTAAGCAAAGGTAGGATCTGTTTGGTTAACAAATTGAATTTACCTAGAATTCCTGGCAGCTCCCTCACAATGTGATAGATGAGAAGATCCAGGCATTTTGACAGATATTCACTGCCACCTTGCTGCTCTTTTCCTGGCATGGTCTTTCTGCTGTCTCTTTCAATATACATCACGAGTCTACATTTAAACAAGTGCAAAACATTAACTCTTATACCAAAGAAAATAACACTATATCTCAAAAGAAGAATTGAACTAGATATTTCTGGTATCTGCAGTTACAATCAAGATGCTACATTAGTTTTGGCTCTGTAATTTTGTTGAAATTTTAGACTTTTCTTTTAATCAACCCTAAAACAAAAAAAAAAAGATTACTGAGTCAAGGAAAGAAACCCTTAAACTACTTTAAGTAGTAGCTTAAATTAAACTAGCTCTGCTAGTTTAAATGAATATGTGATGTCAACATAAGGTGTGAATAGTTCTGCAAACTTAGTCAGAGACTAATTTTACAATCTACTTTATTTTGAAATATGTAATCAATACGTGCAATAAAAGTGAAAGACTAAAGACACTAAATTTCAGCACATAAGAATTCCAAAAGCAAGAATAATTTAAGTCAATGTAATAAGAGATCAATCTTTCAGTCCAGAAAAATCATACTACATAGATCACACGGCAGCCTATTAAAATGTTAGCACTAGTTAGAATGGCCATATGAAAGAGATAAAAGCCCAAACTAGTGTTACATCCTTTCTCTAGAAATCTGGTGTTCACAATTTCTAAAGACAAACTCAATGCTCACATTGCAGCTGGTGAGTGCTCTGTGGCTGCGCTGCTCTGCAGAATGACATTTCTCACAGTGAAATGGTAACTGATTTATTAGCCACTGGCTAACTTACAAGAGATTGCTTTAATAATACACCTGTAACATAATGCTTCAGGCAAAATTATAAAATGCTTATTTGAATAGACAGAAGGGCCAGACTTCCCTTTAGGGCCATACTACTGACATCTTTGTTTCACATCTGAACTCCCTCTGGGTCCTGTGCAAAGAACCATCAATCACTGGTGAGGGAAATCCATGATCTGGATTTTAAGTATGTACATCAGTACTATCTTTTTAAAATACTCTTCTTATAATCAGTGCTCTTTTACAGAACTATGAAAATGACTCATTTACACTGCCTCAAGTATTCACAACAACAGTACTAGGAAATACATCTTTCCTTCAAAAAATGATTTACTCAACAAAGTAAAAATTACCTAAGAATACATTTTGCAGGAGTATGTCTCTAAACAATACATGATTATTATTGAATACTACACTCTTATCCTTCCTAACCTATTCTACAGAGACAAAGAGAGAGAGAAATCAGAAGACCCATTCAGTAACTACTTTTCACCTGTGCAACAGCCCAGATGCAACACATTCAGCTGCACTTCTCAGAGACCATGAGGACATCTTTTATTCTTGTAATGCTTGGAAAGTGCATTAGATTACAGGAATTTTGTTTTGCCTTTTAGAAAAGAACTACTTGAAAATCTGACATTGTGCTTCAAATAGAATTTTACTTTTACAAGCTTTACATTTTTTTACATAAAAATTTGAATGTTTTAAATAAAATGGCCTTCTAGCCTTTCCAGACAACCAAGTAATTTTTACTCAGAAAATATTTAGCTTTAAAAAAAGTGACAGAATGTCAGAGTTCAAATTAATTCTTTTCTTTAAGAAAACATTTCCGTGAGTTAACAATCATTTGATTCTATAAGGAAATACACTTAGATCTGTTTAAGTTTTACTTAAAATGGGCCAGACTTCAACATGAGTGGTTTCATCGCTTCGGCAGAAGGAGGCTCTTTTCTTTTATAAAAACATGTTCTATTACTTAATCACATTTGAGAAGGTTACAAAGTAGGTTCACTTATTCTGAGAGAGGAAAGATAAATGAGTGCTCTCCTTTATGTTGTTCTTCCATTCACAAAATTGTCTTCCACATAAAGATTTTCTAAAAATATGCACAACTATTTTTTCCCTGATAGTTCAGTTTAACTAAACATTGTCTGGAGAAAACTGTACAGATACAAATTGTATAGGCAGTAATGCATTAGAATCTCTATTTTCCTTTGACAAATTCCTCAGTCATATGTAGAACAATTCATCAATTACTTTTATTCACTGATGAATTTCAGTGTTCTCTCTAGTGGGCAAAACTAGGCCCATAGAAATACATTTATTCAACTCATCTACAGCACGTTTGTCTTGCATGCAACAGCACATGAAAAAATATGTAGGTGTTAGTATAAGTCATCTAAATATGATGAAGACTAAACCACTGTCTATGAAGCAAAGGTTTGGTTTAAAAAAAAACAAAACAAGAGTCTGTATTGCAAGATAAGGCCATCAGTGAGCTTTTACACTAAAAGAGGAAAACAACCCAAGTTTTCTGCAAAAAAATGTGAAAGAGTGGAGCAAAAAAAGAGAAAATTCCAGAGTTAACAGTCTGGAGGGATGGGACCGGGAATGAGGTCTACTACTTAAAAGAATAAGAACTGTTCCCTTAAAAGGATGATCAACATGAAGAAAAGAGACTAATTTCACAGAGAATGAGAGACCTTCATGAAATTAAAGAAGGTCGTGCATACTCTCAGGACATATACAGTCCATTTACCCCAAGAAATCAAGGACTATTTATTAGTTTTATTATTATTTATTTTATTTTTATTGTTATTAGTAAATCTCTGCTAACAGAAAAGGATGAAGATTTTTGAAGGACACTTAATATAGATATATTGTTTATTTTACAGAGATATAACATCAGATGGCATATCATGCTAAGAGGAGGGTCAATCTCTACTTCTTCCCTTCCATCACCTTTTTTTTTTTTTTTTAACTAGCTTGCTGGGCTTTTTTCCTGAAATCACTGACTTATGTAGTTGTTCCCTCCTGCCTTCCACTTCCATGTTTTCCCATCTGATTGAGCACCAAGCTTTTCGGTTCTTTTCCTCACTACATTTCCAGATCAGTCTTAAGATGTAGAAGGCAAATACGTTATGCTAGATGTAGGACTTTAGTAGGTTTCCAGGCAAAGCTTTTCCTTTGAGGGCACATATAAGAATTGAAAATTTAATAAATATGGGAGGTGGGCACAGGAAACAGAGAAAGATTTTGCTCAGAGGTTATGCTGTTGTGCATAGTTACATTTCTGCAGACTGAAATCTGTCAGGAATACTACCCTATCTTTCCACAAGTGTCCATCTCTACAGACAGCAGAAAACAAGAGGTTTGATTAAAGTTTTTTGGGAGAAGTTAAATCTCCAAGTCAGTCTCTGTTTACCTAGGAAATTCTCTGAAACCATTTAGATACAAAAAGAACAATTCAGTGAGACTAATCGGAAATTATTGCTAGTTCAGAAAAGGGTGAAATGAAAAGTCTCAATAAAACTTCAGGTTGTATCCCTCCCCTGAAGAACAGGTAACCTGCCTCTGCAAATCAAGGAGAAAAGGAGACTAGAAAACTCAGTGTGATTAGCAAAAGAAACTAATTTGCATAGTGTAAGTAAACAAGTGCTTCTTCAGCCTAAAAGGTCTCTTATCTTCTCTACTGTAGCTGTATCACATGTGGAAGAACAAAAGGTATGTAATCTACTACGACAGAACAGGTAGGAAAAAAGAGTAACAGGTGAATTGTCTCAATGTTGTGGGACAATGAATTCACTTCAAAATTACATTTCTTATTACACATCAATACTTTCCATCCACAGAACTCAAAATCTGCACAAGCAAAACAAAACAAGGAATTCATTCACCACTTCCCATGGGCAGACAGGTGTTCAACCATTTCCAGGAAAAAAGGGCTCTATCACATGTAATGGTTACTTGGGAAGCCAAGTGCCATCACTCCTAACGTCCCTCCTGCCCTTCCTTTCTTCTTTCCCCCACGAGGTCATGCGGTATGGAATATCCCATTGGTCAGCTGAGATGAGCTGCTTCTCCACTATTATTTGGAATTATAAAGGTGTTTCCATACTCTTCAAGTAAGGAGAGACTTTTGAAAAGAGATACAAAAGGAAACTTGCAACCAGATTCTGTAAACTCAGCTAATCAATAGGCATTAGAGGGACATGCATGGGGGGTTGTGTGTACAAATACTCAAAAGAGAATGCCAACTGCTGGTATCATGGCCAAAGCCAACAAATTCTGTAAACAGTAAAAACAAATAGGCAGGTAGTCTTNCTTATCTTCTCTACTGTAGCTGTATCACATGTGGAAGAACAAAAGGTATGTAATCTACTACGACAGAACAGGTAGGAAAAAAGAGTAACAGGTGAATTGTCTCAATGTTGTGGGACAATGAATTCACTTCAAAATTACATTTCTTATTACACATCAATACTTTCCATCCACAGAACTCAAAATCTGCACAAGCAAAACAAAACAAGGAATTCATTCACCACTTCCCATGGGCAGACAGGTGTTCAACCATTTCCAGGAAAAAAGGGCTCTATCACATGTAATGGTTACTTGGGAAGCCAAGTGCCATCACTCCTAACGTCCCTCCTGCCCTTCCTTTCTTCTTTCCCCCACGAGGTCATGCGGTATGGAATATCCCATTGGTCAGCTGAGATGAGCTGCTTCTCCACTATTATTTGGAATTATAAAGGTGTTTCCATACTCTTCAAGTAAGGAGAGACTTTTGAAAAGAGATACAAAAGGAAACTTGCAACCAGATTCTGTAAACTCAGCTAATCAATAGGCATTAGAGGGACATGCATGGGGGGTTGTGTGTACAAATACTCAAAAGAGAATGCCAACTGCTGGTATCATGGCCAAAGCCAACAAATTCTGTAAACAGTAAAAACAAATAGGCAGGTAGTCTTAAGATTGCATTCAAGGAATCAAGACTTGTAACACAGGATACTTCCCATGTTCCCCGCCCAGAGGCACCATTATTGCTTGCAATAAAAAGGGGTTTTAGCAAGTGCCTACTTCTGCCTTATATTTCCTGGTACCTGTGCACAAACTGGAAGAAAAACACAAGGAAATCCATTTTGGTAACACCAGCACAGCTAAAATAAGCTTGCCATTACCCTTCCCTTCCACTTCCTCTTTCCCTACTCCTCCTTACATTTCACTTTCTCTCCCCTCCGTTCCCTGTCCCATGCCCTTCCCTCCCAATGAGTTGAAAAATGATGAAACTGTTGTTTTCCTCACATGCCACAGTTTTTTTCAGCTCCAAAACCACTTTCAAGGACAGATATCACAAAGGTTACCAGTAGGAACAGGATTTTATTGTCTGAATTATCAGTGAAAAATTTTTTCCTGATATTAAATCTAAATATCCAATGGCACGACTTCAGATCATTTCCTCTTGTCCTATTGCTCATCACTAGGAAAAAAAAGACCGACTTCTGCCTCGCTACAACCTCCTTTCAGGCAGTTACAAAGAGTGATAAGGTATCCCCTGAGCCTCCTTTCCTCCAGGCTAAACAACCTCAGTTCTCTCAGCTCCTCCTCATAAGACTTGCACTCCAGACCCTGCCCCAACTTTGCTGCCATCTAAAGGAAGGACTGCTCTCCAGAGCAAGGCCTTTGGGATGCTGGCCCCGAGGCAGTCCCCATACTCATGAGGCCCAGGGGGTTGTTTTCAGCACAAACAGCCTCACAGTAGCTGCCATGAAGAAAATTAATACTATCCCAGCCAAAACCAGCATAATTACTAAACTAAACAAAAGCCTTTTTCAGGGCAGAGTTGCCATGAAACAGTTATTATTGTTTTATCATCTGCATCATCCTTTAAGTGATGCACACTGAAAAATTGCCTTATATGGATTATCATTATCATAAACAGATTTTATCGTCTAAAGCAATATAAATCCTGTTACAGGCATTAGCTGCAGCCGCTGAAGAAAAACCATTAACCAGAAATTTTGCACATTTTACTACATGCTCTTTATATTTCTCAAATCAAACACCTTCAGAAAGAGAATTTGAGTATATAAAATATTTTCAATCATTATCCAACTGATTTCTGCTTCCTGTACTAGCAATTTAGAATTTATGAGTCTTAATTTTGAAGAAAATTTTCTGTCCGACAACTGAAGACATCTAACTAAAATACTCCAACAGGAATTCAACAGTATAAGTCAATGAGTATCCAGCATCTCTGTTGGGTTTAAGATTATTCCAGAGTTATGTAGTGATACAATGAATGCAACTGTCTCCAGATTTAATGGGTCATTTCTCCTCTCTGTAGCTATCTTACTTTCTGGATGTAAGAGAAAGGTTTTGGATGATCTATTCTGATAAGAGATATACTGTTCACTAAAGAACAATCATGAAGAAAACTTATCAAATGAAGAAAACCAGTTTATCAAGTCAATAAATCTGCTATAAGGCTTGTCTATTGTTTTACATAATGTGTTACATTATGTATTGGTTTCTAATCAGCCCTGTCTGGAGCATCACAATAAAACAGAAGGATAAAGCCAAAAGTCATAATACAAAATCACATCCCAAATTCACAACACATTCTCTTCAGAAAAGCAGCTGGTTGGAAAGTATTATAAATAAAGCAAATTGTTGATTAAATTATTATTCTCCTTCACATAATATCTTAGGTATACATAAACAAATAGTAACTGTCTGTGCAGGATTTCTGTCAGTCCTTTCTCCAAACATACATGAGAGTCCTATGCGGTATATCAAGCACATGAATAGCAAGAGTTATTAAAATGTAACCATTCAAAAGGTCACTTACAAATCGTTAGAGGCATTTCACACTAACCAGAACACATAATCTGATAAAACATTTCTGGAAGTGTAAAAAGATACATATGAAAAAAACCCTTGGATTCAGTACTTGTTCTGTGTGATTTTGCAAATACTGGGATATCTACAGCTTTGTGAGTGGAGGAATATATATAATGCTAGCACCCTACTAGGTGTCCTCTCACAGTGGCTTCATGGTATAACTCACCTGCCCCTTCCTTTAACTCCAATGTATACATCCTAATTCTTCTCAAACATGAATATAATATATAATGTTATATCTGCTGTAGATGTAGTTAGATTTGCAGCTACCCACAAGCCTCATCCTTTTTTTTTTTCAGTTCCAAACCTGCTTTATTTCAATATTGCAAAAACTATGTTTACACTTCATTTTACTCCTCTTCATGCGGAACTGTAGAAGATAATAATCCCAACTAAAATTTCTTTCATCTTACTTCTCTGATCACCTGGAAACATGATGACAATTCATATTCTAACACAGTCTAATTTGCTTCTCTCTGATACAGGAATGGTTCTGTCCCAACAGAAGACACAAAATTTCAAATAACAATTCCATTGTGATTCATTAATTTCTTGCAAAGTATTCTAAAACATAGAAAAATTAAATACTTAATGTAAAAGTCACAGGGATTTACTGGTTATTATGTAAATTACTCCTACAACACATACAGCAAAAAAATACTATTTTACTTTGAATGTGACTATCCTGAAGAGACTATGGACTACACCAAATCTCAACATGAGGAAGGTACATGACAGAACCTTTTATTTTGCTTTCCCACCATAGCAACAACTCACTATTGCAGTGTATCTTTTGCCCTACCCAAAAATGCAAATGCTCACTGGGACTACAAGTTACTTTAAAAGACAGATTCTCCCTGTAAGACAGTGGTTTCCCCTTGTGAATAACTGTCACCTGATGATCCCAGACAAAATAGTCTCATGAATAAAGGATTCATATTACACACAAAACAATTCACTTCTAAAACACTGGCTCAAGAATACCACACATTTTAAAGTATTTCAGGTACAACTTTAAAGATTATATCGTTGATTATCTTCCATTATCACCTTACCTTGTTTGACAGCTGAGGAGCAGCATCTCCCTGTTATTAATTAAAACTTGTAGCAAGACCAGAAAGGCTTTTGCTCGAATAAAAGTTGAAGGACTTTCAAGTAGATGAGTAATTGTAGTCACAAAATCCTTGGTGTAAATAAACACAAATACATTAAGGTTACTCACACTGTACCATAAGACTGTATGCACTTTAAATTTGCTCATTTTCATGTCACTCATATGAAAAAATCCACAGAACACCAGCAAATAAATTCTGTTGAAGACTGACTGACCCAGTGTAAAGCTGCTTTGAACATCTTCACAAGTGGTAGAGTAACAGGTAAACACTATCTAATGTACTATGTCCAAAACGGTATGATATTAACTACAAAAGATGATAAAACTTAAATTTTTAAATGGCTTACCTTAAGGATAAACATAAGATATTTTAATATATTTCTTTTAAAAGAAAGCTGATCTGTTTTCAGAATACGTATGTATTTAAGCACAAATATGATTAAATTGTTTACCTATTAATTCCCTTATATCCAGGAATATTAAAACTTACATCTTAGTTGGATACAATCTTGTCTACATCAGACCCCAGGTTATATACCAGATGCTCCAAATAGATTGTAAAATTGTTTCTACCTTCTTAGATTGTTCTTATCTAAACTAATTTTATTTCGAGTTCAGAAAGTGAAAAACATCTTTTCAAGGAAGAAACAAAATTAGGACTTGGAAAGAAAGAAAAAGGATAAACAAAATCAGAATTAAAAACTGAGCCATAATTTACAAACTGTGACAACTGGCTCTACGCAAGAATTAGACTGAGCACAAATGGCTCCATCAAGAGAACCTGCCTTCAGACAGTTGAGCTGCATTCTCAAGGGGGTGACACTATAGAATAGACGAGTAGTGTATGCATGTTATGTACAAAGTTAAAAATCTTGCTGTGTGATGCACATTTAACACACATATTATTATTGTTCAAATTCCTCATTTGCTGACAGAATAATTGCAAATCAACACTGACTGTAATTTATTAGAGACATCCTTTGCAACAACTAACTACACATCTTTACTGAGAATGGAAAAAGAGCAGGAGTGTAAGAGTTGGCCAAGAAACAATCAGATTTTATTCTGGTACCATTTTAACCATCTTCATAAGCAGTCATCAGACAGTAACTACAGAAATCCCAGAAAAACAAACTGCTATTAGTTATTCTAGAACTGTTTCGCAGTATTTCAACAATTTATTTCATAAACAGAAGGGTTCCTCAATCTTGGGATTTAAAAATGTAAAGTTTACTGCTTTAAACACTTCAACAGCTCACAGAGCATGACCTGTAGCTCCCTCCAATATGAAATTGCAGCAGTAAAGTTCGTAAATTACAATCTAATAAATGCAAAGGTTGAATTTTAATGAAGTGTGGTTTGGTTTTTCAAGGTTGTTTTTTTTTTTAAATTACTCAAAATAACAACAACAAAGTTTTTCTGGTCAGAAATCCCACAAAAACTCAGACATAGTCAAAGAGTATGTATATAACACAACACTGACTGTGCTAACATAAATGGACTTGGTAGACCATGCACAGAGACACCATGACAAAGACACTGCAACTACAAGCCAAAGCATATCTGACTATTTTCAGTCCTCATACTCTGGAAAGCAAGAATATTTCAATGCTGCATGTGGGGGTTAATATGGGTTAAGACAATTAAAATTAGTGACATCAGACTTATCTGGGAATGCTCTAATAATCTGGTTTAAGAAATAAATGTGACCTGTTGGAATTCGCTTTTCTGGCCAGTTTGAGGACTGCAAAACAGCAAGAGTTTATCCAAAGAAAATCTCAAGCACATCTTGGCACACCTGAAGGACTTAGTATATCAGAAAAGCCAAAAATCACTCTAATACTGCCAAATACATTATTTATAATTTCACTGTTTTATTGTTCCTCCTTCCCCTGCAAATGTTTGATGTATCCATGGAAACTCTGCAGGGTAAGGACACTCTTTTCATTACAAGTGAACACACTGCAACAAGATCATGACTTTATATTGGATACACTGAGTAATACTGCAAAGCAAGTTTAAAACAAAAGAAATTTTGTTTTTGAATTGGCTACACAAGAGGAAAACAGCTAGACCACTACCTCACTATACAAGAACAGAAATTACAATAGCAAACATTTGTTGCATTGTTATGTATTTTCAAATTCCCTTTCTGTGCTTTGCAAATGCCTCCATATTATAAGTTTAGAGTACAAAGATTTCATAAAAGATATTTCTATCTTTTTATTAATTCATACCAATAATGACAAAATCATCATCTACAGTGGTAGTTACTTGCTCACATTCAGGTAAAAGACAAAGAATTGAAAACAGTTACTGAAATATGAGGACAACGCTTATAATGTATTTACAATGCAGTTGTGACAATATATTGCTGTAAGTATTTGAATAATTTTACTTATGACTAGTCGAGGAAAAAAAAAAAAAACAAATAAAAACCACTCTGTCCTATTATCTGACCTCTGGAAGAACCCAACTGCATTCAAAAAGCTGTGACTGATTTTCATTCATTCAAAGGTGAATCTTGATAGCCAGATGAAAGTAATTAGCAGTGGGGTTTTTTTAATCTACAGCTATAATGTGTCAAAGATTCTTGATTTTGATTTCTTTTTCCACACTTTATTTTAAAAACATCGTTTCAAGTATTTTAGTTTCCAAAACAAGAAACTAAAATGGAAAGTTTCTGTATCAGAGAGGGACAAAACCCAGTCCCTTTTGGCTATTGTAGTTCTCTGGAATTTTGTGTTAGTGTCGATGATCACAGAACTGCATTTCTGGCTTTTGTTTCATAACTGGTTTTTATTGCTGTTCTTGAAGAGCAAAGCAAACAAGGGCAGTCCTAAGTCTTACAAGCTAAGGGTGTTTCCAGATAACATATAGAAAGATAAATTATCTCCATCTTGAATTTGTATCTTTAAGTATCTTTTAATATGTTGTTTGCACCTGTATTAAACAGAGAGTCACTTCTGTGTCACTACCTTCTGTGTGACACTGCGGTCCTTCTGCCTCTTAAGCTGTGCTACACAAGAATTCTACAGAACGCAAAATAATCTGTAGGCCAACACCACTCACTTTTCCCTTCTCTCATTAAGGTGGACTTGTGCATCATGAGCATGAAATATTGAAAAGTGCATGGACTATTAAATTCCATTTTCAGCTCTAAAATAATATCATTCCATGCAATGTGATAGCACCTGGCAGTTCAATACAGAAGCATGTTTGTATTTTTAGATTCTATTCAAGAAAAATAGAAATTCAGTTTCAGCTTCCAAAATCCTACAATCTAATTCCCAGATCACAGAACATTCTGAGTTGGAAGGGATCAACAAGTCCAACTCTTAAGTGAGTGGCTGACACAGGGATCGAAGCAACAACCTTGGTGTTATTACCACCAGGATCTAACCAACTGAGCTAATCTCATTCAAAAAAAAACCCAAAAAACCAAAACAACATTCTATGAGATTTAAGTTTGTCTGAGCTGTAATGCAGGTACAGTTACCAAATGTGGGCACATGCAGTAGAACCAGACCTACTTTATCAGTTTTTACAGTACAATATTTACTACTTACAGGTTTGGGTACTATTCCCACTTCTGTCATTAGTTTGATATATGCTATTAAAGGAATATCTATATAAAGGAACATCTATATTTGTCTGTATTTCAATTTTCTAATCCGCACAATTTGACTAGAATTGTTCATAACAACTGCAGTATCAGAAAGGGAATTCTTCTAGTAATTGTCCATAAGAAATTCAGTATCAGTATGGGAGTCTTTTCAGCAGTGTAAGTCCTAGATAAGCAAGGAATTCTTCACAGAAAACATCATGTTGTAGCCATGGGCTTGCTACACATGGCATTTTTTTTGCTGAATGTTCAAGTGAATAATTTTTAACCATGCTTCTCTGACTATACCATCAACCCACAGTAATGTGCACTGTTAGTGCAAAATTACAGGACAACTTGCCACCTGTTAGTGCTGTTGTGAGATCTGGAAAGCTTAAGGCCAGCTGACATGCACTCACAAAAACACACTGATAATTCTGACATGGTACAGAAATGAATTTTTGGAAGAGAATGAGTGATTTCAGGCCACATGGGTGGGATTATTTTTTAATTTAAATATAATTGTTAAAACAATATGTAGGGAAATAAAACTCTCTCAACTAATGCCCAACAGATTATTATAGTCAAGATGATTGTCAGGTTACAACATACATTACAACAGAGTAGCTGATGAAAACAAGAGCTGGAGTTCCTGTTTTCTTTGTGGTTTTTATCCTTTCCAAACAGGGGGAGATTATCACTTTCATTTATGAACTATGCAGATATACTGCCAAAAAATAAACACTTTTACTTTAAATACAAAATCATTTCGGGATCAAAATAGAAAGTTTTTAATCACTTCTACCAAAAATTATATTAGACATAAATCAAAACCAGTAGTTTCATTCAGTGACACTAAAAAGAAAAACCTAAGGTATTAAAATGTTAATTTCTGCAAGATATTTCACTTACAAATCAGCCTAAGGTCCTTTAAGGGGAGCATAAAGTACAGCTTCAGATTTAATCAGGACACTCCTTATTTTCTCTTTTAAATGTCTAAAAGAGCTATGTCAAACAGCTGTCTTTACTCATTCCTTACTGATTTTCCTTAGGGCCCATTATCAGTTATGGTCAGGTAGAGTATTCTGGATTGATTGAATCCCAGCTGCACGAACAATTCATACACCCATTAGTACCATTTCTCAAAGATCCATGAGAGAGAAGGAAAAACCATACACCTTATAATTTAGATTTTAAGCAAATACAAATATAAAAGAAACACATTCCTCATTTCCTGCTATTCAGATATGCAAACGTCACTGAGAAGTATTTTGAAAACCCAAAACCACTAGCAGCGTCAACTTTAACTTTTCCTTTCGTGAAATTCCATGCCAGTGAATAATATTAATCTGAACTCAAACCTTTTCTTGAATTAGCCTCTGTAGATGAATCCCACATGACAACATTGCTGAAAACATCGTGAGCATGTACTGCTGAATTTTGCATATTCCATTTGCCAAGGAATTTAGTACAGCTGTTAATCCCACTTTTTCAATGACACTCTGGAAAGCATTAGGTGAGGAACGAGTAATTCTGCATAAAGCCTACAAAAGTGAAAAAAAAATGTAATGGGACTGTTATTTCAAGAAAAATAATGGAAAATAAAACCACATGATGAGTTTTTCAACAGTTTAGGAATATAAGGAATTCATACAGAGTCATTCATAAGACAAATATTAGAGGAAAAGACCACTTATTTTTAGAGATTTGGAATTCTTCTAAATATATTGCTAGACAATCTGTGCAGGTGAAATTCAAATATTTCATACACCAACATCCACATCAAAAGCCACATTATTCTTTTCCTCTAGAGAACAATAATGATGGAGCATCATTGTCCATGCTTGAGTCTTTTGTCAAGCACAGAATATAAACAGCATCAGATAACCCTGTACTAGAAAGGAGTACAGGGAGAGAAAACACAGACATGGCACATGTCACAGAAATTATGGGCACCCATAAAGGTGGGCATCTTCTCTTTCCCTGCTCATGGACAATAATGTGATATGCAGTAGCTCAATGTCCAAAGTCTATCTTTAGCTCTAGATATTACTTTGGATCTAGGCACTTATTAAGAAACAGTGGTTAGTATAATAAACATGCAACTTCAAATGGTTGATTTGCAAGTACCAGTGATTAAAACAATTTTAATAGAAAATGCAGATACTGACCATGCTCTAGTGAAGTGAGCACAAACCTGTTCAGTGTCTACTAACTTAGCTATTTTGTAGCAAATTACCAAACAACCTTCAGGGTGGCTTCACCTCCAAATCAACACAGCTTTTCCTTTTGATACCAGTGAAAATGCGACCTTCAAGATACTACAATTGCTTTTGTTCTCTCCAGATAAAGAAAATAAGACTCTTTAAACATTAAAAATTTCTCTTTTTTTGGCTTGAATATACTGTTAGCATAGAAGAACAGCTTATGTCAAATACTGGATTCACAAGAAAATCTGAACTGGTTTTCAGGAAAAACTTTGAAGGTGGCTCTCTTCTGTGAAATGTAGGTAATATTTACGATTTCTTTGTTCTCTTCAGACCAACTACATTTAGAAATTGCTGTTTATTTGGTATGCACTCAATAGTAAGGTCTCATTTAAGAGAAACCACAGTCAATTAGAGAGAATACTGTCACCAGAGAAAAGCTTTCCATGTAAGAATCCCAGAAACTGTCCAGTTAAGCAGTGCCCTTAGAAACACTACTCAAAACAAACTAGAAAAGAAAAGAAGAAAAAAGAAAAAAGGCAAGGAAGATGGTAAATCAGGAACTTGACAGACATTTTATTGATGCTGTTCATCTACTCTGCTCCTGTTCTTCCTTGTCCTTTATGGTCCAGGAACCATATCGATTGCAGCCTTTTACTTTTCTTCTTTTATCATTTTTTCCCCTCTTTTAAAACACAGACACTCAATCTCAGTTTCTTAGTACAGCATGCTGTATTTCTCCCAGGATACAATCCGGCCCTTCACCTCTATTCAGAGTTCTCAAAATGAGTGGGCAGGAGGTGTCTGCATTCACTAAAAACACCCTTGAGGGTCATACTACCAATGAACTGGGACCCAAGGACATGCTGTGCAAAAGCAACATGGAGCTAACTTGTGTGCTAACATGGTGTGTGCAGACTTTCCACTGCCTTAGATCTCTGCTACAGACCTTGCCAAAAAAGGGTGACCATAGTCACAGGCCACCAGATGACTTCCAGGCAAATCTCAGAGGAAAAACATGGCTGTCTTCTAGGATCATACTGCAGCTTTGGCAGCAGCAGAAAAGCTCCAGCCCACCAACAGCCAAGGGGAGAAGCTTTAAATTCCCATTAGTTTGTACATCACAGAACACTCTGCTGTATGAATGAACCTAACACTTCAGCAAAAAAGAAGTAGAATTCAAATGGTGGATAGAGGACAAAGCATTCTAAATCAGTTCAGTAGATCCAATATCTGGAGAGAACAGATGGAGATAGGTCAAAAAGTGCTGGAGCAGGTATTGGAAATGGATGATGAAAGAGGTAAGAGTAGAGCTCTTACCATCAACTCCAGGCAGCAGTCTTGGAACATGGAATGTTCTTAGTGAGAGTAAGGCTTCAGCAGAGCCACTCCTGGAATTGGCTTCTCCATCCCTGCTCTCTGCACATCCTTAACCAGCACCTTTTCTCTCAGCAGTTCCAACCTTTGCCTCATGATTCTTATCGGTCACTTCCAACTTGAGGTACTCCAGGATTCTATGATCATCTCTGCCCTATCCTTCTAGTCTTATAGGCCATATGTGACTGGGTAACATCCACCCTTCCACGTCTCTCTCAAGTCTGAGAATGAATGCAGCAAAGCATCTGCAATACACAAGTCTCTGAAAGAAACTATTCGATACCAATAACTTTAGAAAATAACAAAAGAAACCAAATCCCCAAAAAGACTGCGTTGAGTTTTCCCAAATTAGTTTCCCATTAAGTGGCTAATGTTTTGTTACTTCACTTCCAGCAGAAAAAGTCATCTTAGAAACAAAATTTTAAGTTATTTTTTAAAAAAAATTAAAAATCTTTCAGTACACTGGAAAGAAAATATTCTTCCTGCTGCTGAGCTTGTCAGAGTATCACTTCGACATCTTACAGATTTTTTTTTTCTGAGTCTAGCAAAATGATAAAAAGACACAGCTTTCCTACAGGCAAAAGCTGTGATATTTACCTGAGGCATGTTGGACTCCAAAGTGAGAAAAAATACTGAAACACAGTCCTCGTTTGCCACCTTTGACAGGCAGGACAAGGTAAAGTGTTACTTCTTGACTCCAGAGAGACTGAAGACAGAGAATCTTCTTGATATATTTTTATTATTGATTGAAATAATCCGAAGTAAAATTCCATAGCCCCTTACTGTTGATACACTTTGCAGACAGACTGCTAACTCTAAGTAAAGATACGACAGATGTATTTCTTAACAGTAATGTATTTTTACATTCGAATATAGATGTCAGTTAGGAATAAATTCTTCAGGATACATTAAAACAAGGCAGGAATGACTGCATAATAAAATGAAATAGGACTCTGATGATGTCAATTTATGTGGTCATGCAGGATAAAAATGCCTACATATCTGTAGCAACAATTTAATGAATGTAGAAATCATACAGTACACTATAGCTGGAGAATACATTAGTATTTTATTTCTTAAATTAGCATGCCACTAAAATCTCCATAAACTTTAGCTGGGAAAAGATCTGCCTGCACTAGATTTCAATATCAATTGATTCTTATCAAAAGAAGTTAAGATTATATATCCAAATGCCGCAGCAGTATTAATACATAGCCATGATTTATATCAGGCATTGAGCAATATGTTTACCTACTTGTTAGCATTTCACTAGAAAGCAGCAAAAGGATTAAAGTACCACCTTAGTGCATCCTACTTTAGAAGCTTCCTTGTTCAGTGCACTTCGTATAAACTCTGTGACAAAGAAAAAGTCGTTCACCTGAATCTTACAGCCTTGGGAGGATCCAGTGACCTGGGTTCTCAAAAGAGGCACAGGATACAGAGGGACAAACAACAACCGACTCTTCTCATAGTCACTAGACACTCATCCAAGGAGAAAGTGTGCAAACCATATGGCATTGATGACAGTAACCTCTGAGCCCCTGCTACAGAAAGCCATAATGAATCTACACTGGTGATAAGTTTATTCTTGACAATCAGAAGTATAACTTCTGCATGTCACTAAGCAGAAAACAAAGCTCTTGCCCACCTCAAGCATACTATATTTTCCAAGAAGAAACTGAGTTTTCAGGAGGGGAAAAGAAAAAAAACAAGAAAAATGCCCACTGACACTTCCTCTGGTGATGTTTCTTAGCTCGGTGTCTGAATGCAATTGACACAGACAGTTTCTCCAGGATATGCTGCTTACTGCGGTACACAAGACAGGCATAACTGGCCAAATGGCCCCTACAAATGGAGCAGGCCCTGGAGGTCTGCTGTAGGAATCAAGGGAATGGTAAATGACGAAGCAAAGTTCTCCACGTGGATAGCAGAGAAACAAGAGGGAAATTTCAGCATGAGTTCAAAGAGAGAAAAAACAAAAACTACTATGACCTAGTAGCAAACAAATAACATTTGCCCAGTCTAATGACTGACAAGAACAGAAAGCACGTGATACAAAACAACCCTTATAACAAAAGTAGTGATAGGAGAGAGGATCGAGCAGGCTACTTTAAAAACTCAGTAAGTGAAGGAAATTATAACTCTTATCTCCAGTCTTTTCCCATATACACAGTTGTGATGTAAGCATAAAACTCACAGATCAAATGGGTAATGTCACAAAAAGGCCCTTTCTGACAAAGCAGCCTACTAGCCAGACTCACACATATACTTTACATATTTAGAGACATCCGTTCTCTACCCATGAAAGTTCTAAGACTGTTCTATGCCAAGAATTTCAGATGCTACAGAGCAAAGGTTTCTATAACACTTACTTTACTAAATAGGTTTCCTGTTTTAAAATGTCAAGACATTTTCCCAATATTTGAGCAGGGAGGCAGGCAAGACTCTGGCACAAATACACACTGAGGTAAATAATCAATAAATAGATATATTTTTAAAAACTATACATTTATTATACCATTTACCTCTGCAGCTACATTTCAAATAAATTTTTATTTCTCTCTCTTTTATTACCTCTATGCTAGATGTGTCTATGTGTCTACTGCTGCAGCAGCGACACTACCATTTTCCATTTGGAAAGCAATAATAAACTAATTTGTGAGCCTGAACTCTACTCAGAAAATCAGCATCCACTTATCACACTTAATTTAAAGTAAGCCAACATATTTTTCCGTTCTGAAATATTACCTGTATTGGTGGCTATTGCTTTTGTTTTCTCAACAGGAATCATAGAAAAGTTTGGGTTGGAAAGGACCATAAAGCTCATATAGCTCCTACTCCCCTGTTATGGGCAGAGACAGCTTCCACTAGACCAGTTTACTTAGAGCTCTACCCAACCTGGCCTTGAACACTGCCAGGGAATGGGGCAGCCACAACTTTTCTGGGCAACCGGTGCCAGTGCCTCACCACCCTCACAATAAAGAATTTTTTTCCAATATCTAATCTAAATCTATTGTTTTAATTTTAATCCATTCCCCTTTGTCCTGTCACTACATGCTCTTGTAAAAGGTCCAAGAGATATGGTTAAACTCATAGTCCTGATAATTATTTTCTACCTCATATATCTTTTTGTTCCAAACCTTCCACTGCATATCATCACTCTGCTTGTCGTTATCATTCTATACTGCCTTAAAAATTCAGAGCAAAGACTAGGCCCGGACAATCTTACAAAAGGTAACATGATGAATTCAACTAAGTCTTCTAAACGAGTCTTTGATAAACAGAATAAACAGTTCTCACTTGAAATATCATACAAAAAGAGAAATTTCAATTTTGCAAGAAATAGATTCTTTGGAAGGTTAAACTTTTCGAACATAACTCATTATCACCAGTGTAAGGAAATATATGTTCTGGAAAATGATGAATCACAAGAACTATTCATAAGCACTGAACTATAACAAATGCAGTTTTCAATTTCAGAAATTTTTCAAATATATTTTAATGCAGTCTGAAATATAAAAACGCAAACATACAGCAAACATGCTCAAATATATTTCAGTTTCAATTCAGAATGTTTTTCAGACTAAATGCCAAAGCATTACACTACCACACAAGGAAATTCCTTACCGAAACAGCAGTTATCTTCAAAGAATCTCCTGTAGAATGTGTGAAAAGGTACCACAAGACAGGTCCAATTTCTCCCGTAATAAATCCTTGTGCATGGCTTGAGCGAGTAGTACAAACATTTTCGATTATCTTTGCTGCTAAATGGTTCACTACCCGCTCTTCCTATAGGAAGGACAGGAAAGGAAAACTCATTTGCAAATGTTTCTAATTTCTTTATAAACTACCACCTATGTCCACATTTTATTCAATGTATATTGTCATGGTGTGGTTTCTTCATTCTTTTTGATACTCGCAAAAGTAATTTTTCAAGAAACCTCACCTGGTGACAAAGTTATGTTTACAGATCCTACTTCCCCCCACTTTTTCTTCTACTGCAAAGACAATGTAATACAAGTATAATTTAATACAAAACCTCTCAGCTCCAAATAATCACCCCAAATTAAATGCAGTCACTAAAAATGAAAAACTTTTGTAATGTTAGAGGTGTTCCATGGTCAGTGCTTTATAAATGAATGAATTTGTGTCAACACTCATCAGTACAACATGCTCTGAATAGCCCAATTATGAGATACACAGTTTTATTAGGAAAAAAAAAATACATTAAACCCTCTTTATTCAGAAGAGTCAACAAATCCTGGGACATAGAAAAAGATTTATTGCAAATTAAGTTATTCCATAACTCCCTTCTTTTCTCCTGAAACAGACAATCCTGATCAATGCTTAAGATAAATTATTAGGTCCCATTTACTACAAGAAGTCCTAAATTTCCATAGGGGATTCTGATACCCTCATATTTTTAGTATAACCAAATAATTTTCACTTAAAATCAGAGTCTTTAACAGAACTGGAAGATACATTGCTAGTGTTATTTTGGCTGTGCATTGCCTCACCTCATCTCAGTCTGGAACTACAAAAAAAGTGAAGTCTTACAACAATGTCTTAAATAGTGTCTTGAATTCAGCAAGAATGAATTTTAATATGATTTTTATAATTCAATTTGTCCTTATAGTCTGGCTTCACAAATAATTTATCATAATATCAAATTGATTTCTTTCTTAAGCTAAGCTCTATATTAGCCTACTCAGCTTTGGATTTCTGACATTTATCTTTACAATCAAAGCCACCAACAACTGTGAATAATGGTAATGAAACCTTTCAGAAAGTAGTACAAAAGCCTTGCAGAAGGAGAGAACTTACTCTTCATTAAAAATATATTCAATATCCACTTTTCCTTCTCCTGACTTAGTAATTCTAAACCACAGATTTTAGATGTAGAAATATTTGGAAACTCTAGTATAATGCCGTCAAAAAAAAACCAACAAAAAGCCTGTATTCATCATTTTCATTATAATCCTTCCTGTTCTCCCAAAGAACTGCAGCTCTACTCAAAACGTTTAACAGAAATATCAAAGTCAATTTCCATCTAAACTGGTTACACTCTTGTATAAAAACTCCACTAGTAGGTGGTCTTCCTTCTTATTTGCAGCCATAAGACCAAAGAGAATGTAGGCTTCTCTCTTTTTACAGTTTTGGTTACTGCAAAATATTGCATTATTTTGACCTATTAAAGACCTAAATACACAAATACTCATACATGTTTACTAAAATTAAAATTCTGAAAACTTTTTATAAATAATGTTCAGTTTTAATCTTTTTCCGTGAATTATACTTCTGCATTTCAGTCCTTTCTGGAGGGGGTTCAGTTAGGTTAAAAATACATGGATTTATCGAGTTGACTACATGCATTTAACAATAGAATCCGTAACTGAAACGTAATAGTCAAGTTAAGTCTCTCTTATGCATGAAGTGATTATTAAGACTGCCAATTGGGACTCTACTCCTAATTTAAGCAGGCATAAACACTTAATAAATGAACTATAATCCCATTAATTAATCATAATTGAAGTAATATACAGTGGACAATAGCTATTATTCATGTTAACAAATTTCCAGATGCAATTACAGCCTTTCTTTTCAAAATTTGGTCCCGAAGATGTGCTTTACTTCCTCTCAGCCACTGATGAGTTATGCCCTGTTCCAGACTGTCCTGCTACTTTGACTAGAAAATGGTCATGTATTATTACTGTGCTCTAAAAAGTCAGTGATGCTGCCAACTGAGACCTTCCATTTCAGCTCCTCTGAAATCTGTTCCTGAGCACTATCTAAGCAACAAGCCTTGTACCATTTTCTGCTTAATTAGCTGTCTGCAAGGGAAGCCTGATCTAAACTAATATTTGTCCTCTACACTAAAGGAGTCATCCAGTGATATTACCAGGACATAAGCTACTTTAGTAAACAAGAAATGGATCTTCAAGATATGAGTAAAGCAGTTCCATGTATCAGCAACCCTCTGTCCATATCATGAACTGCATGAAATCTAAAACTATGAATAGAACTGTATAAAAAAAGAAGTACATACTTTATTTTCAATGGGTTTAGATTTCAACTAGTTTTATAAAGCACACTTAAAGCTCCTAATTTTCAGTCATGTTGAACACTTGCAAATATATCTGTTTCCAGTGAAGTCAGCGACGCTTAGTGAAAAAGAGCCCTGAGTGAAAATGCCAATACCAGAAGGATAAAAGGTTGCAAACTACTGAAAGAAAACTGCTTTTAATCAAGTCTTTCCATTTTAATGGAGGGGTGGGGGGGAATGCAAATCAACGTCATAAAAAAATCTACTTCTGTTTTTTTGAAATAACTGAATCTACTGGATATTTTTACTGACTGTTATAAATTTTAACAGTGCACCAAAAATTTTGGAGGCATTGCAGTTACAGTCAGTATGCTAACCAACATACTACCTAAAATAGCAAAACTTCATCTTATTAAAGGTTAGGATACAATATTTTATGATCTTTTTAAAGTAGGTTTACTGATGAAACGAAGTTGCAAGGAGCTGTTGACCCCACTGAAGGCAGAGAGGCCCTGCAGAGAGACCTCAACAAATTAAGAGGTTTAGACAATCACCAACCATATGAAGTTTAAGACAAGCAAGTACCAGATTCTGCACCTGGGTTGGGACAACCCTGGATGTTTGGACAGACTGGGGAATGAGAGGCCGGAGAGCAGCGCTGTGGAAAGGGACCTTGGGGTCCTGGTTGATGGCAAGTTGAACTTGAGTCAGCCAGGAGGGCCAAGCGTGTCCTGGGGGGCATCAGGCACAGCTTCGCCAGCTGGGCAAGGGAGGGGATTGTCCCGCTCTGCTCTGCACTGGGGTGGCCTCACCTCAAGTGCTGGGGGCAGTTTTGGGTGCTAAAATACAAAAAAGACATTAAGCTGCTAAGGGAGTGTCCAAAGGAGGGCAACGAAGATGGTGAAGGGCCTTGAGGGAAAGACATGTGAGGAGTGGCTGAGGTCACTTGGTCTGTTCAGCCTGGAAAGGAGGAGACTGAGGGGAGACCTCATCGCAGTTACAACTTGCTCTTGAGGGTAAGAGGAGGGGCAGCCACTGACCTCTTCTCTCTGGTGACCAGTGATAGGAACAGCATGAAGCTGTGTCAGGAGAGGTTTAGGTTGGATATCAGGAAAAGATTTTACACCCAGAGGGTGGTCAAGCACTGGAACAGGCCGTCCAGGGAAGTGGTCACAGCACNTTACAACTTCCTCTTGAGGGTAAGAGGAGGGGCAGCCACTGACCTCTTCTCTCTGGTGACCAGTGATAGGAACAGCATGAAGCTGTGTCAGGAGAGGTTTAGGTTGGATATCAGGAAAAGATTTTACACCCAGAGGGTGGTCAAGCACTGGAACAGGCCGTCCAGGGAAGTGGTCACAGCACCAAGCGTGACTGAGCTCAACAAGAGTTTGGACAATACTCTCGGGCACATCGTGTGACTCTTGGGGTGTCCTGTGCAGGGCAGGGAGCTGGACTCAATGATCTTTGTGGGTCCCATCCAACTCAGGACATTCTATGATTCTATGATCTTATATTATACTATATGTAGATACATATACTTGAATAGCAGCATAATACCGATAAATAAACATTAAAGCTGAAGGATTTAGGAAGTACCACTGCATTCCACATAATTCTTCTAAATCTACTTTTAAATACACTTCTTCCTTTAATCTAAGAAGACAGAATAAAAAGAAACCACAAATATAATCTAATGAAGTAAAGCTGTATCCTCCAAAGCATTCATGATTCTATGAGATAAATCTTAGTTTGGCAACAATTTGCAATATAAAGCCTTCAGAGAGAAGAGTAAATACATGGAAATGAAACCTTTAAATACCTTTCATGATTTTTTTTTTAAATTCTGGCAGTAAACTGGAGAATTGGTATCTAAAGAAGAAATGAAAGTGAAAATATATATGATTCAGAGAATTACTCTTATCCTGTAGGCAGTTCTGCCAGTAATAAAACTGATGTCTAAAGAAGCAATAAAAATGAGAATATATATGATTCAAACTGACCCTGCGGTAGTATAGGCTGTACTATACTTTCTGAAAAAACAGTTGTGATTTTATTCTCCTCTCCTCAAAATTCTCCTTTCTCCTCCAAATTCACTATCAAGGAACAGTTCTGGCTAAGAATATACATTATAAAACATACTGCCTTATATTATATATTGGCAACTATTTTTTAAAGATTTCTTTTATTATTAAAATTTCTCATTTGTTCAGAAACAAAGCCCTCAGACTTCTATCTTCCTCCCTCATAAAGGAAGAAGAACATATGGAAGAGGGAAATGTGTACTATATATCTTTCTGGCAAGATCTCATTTATTAAAAATCTTGCTTACACAGTACCTTGGACATCCAGGAGACAGAAGATTATCCTTTGTAAACTCATTCACTATTTCTGATTCAAATATATTCTCCATGTGCCACTCTATAAAATGAGAGGGTTATGCACCTTTTAAAAGCCAGATACAACTAGTATGTATATATTCATTTATCCATGCAAGTGTATTGCCTGTTGGTTTTTTTTTGAGATTCTCTGAAGTTAATACTAAAATCGCATATAATTGTGTATTTTATATTTACATGCCATTTGTGAGCAGAAATGGTCAGATACCAAGTTTCTGAATGAGTTTTCAATGGTTCCACTCTCGGGAAGATTAAAAAGGAGTCTTGCACTGACTTCCTTGTCTAGTTTCAGTGAATGACCTCGTCCAAGCTACATAATCCAGACCAAATCAGAGAAGAAAAATTATAAAACACATCAAAAATGGATATGGGAAAGGTTATCAGTTCTAAGACTAGGGAGGATTTGAAGGAAGGGAGGCGCAAATGCAAGGGATAAATTGGAGAAGAAGGAAGGTGAAAGGATTGACTGGAATGTAAGTGTGAACAGAAGCAAATGTAAAACAGAAACTAAAGCTGAGATTTCACTTAGATAAGAGTAGGTTGAACCTTAAATATAATAAAGAGAAAAAAATATATGCAGAGTCAATGACAAGATTCAAATAAGAGATAGGATGATCTGTTCAGGGTCAAGTATATAAGGCTAACTTTAGCAAAGGAGTTTTGAATAAACGAAGTAAAATGCATAAAAGGAAAATGGTTGTCATATTAGCATTAGGTACTCACTATTAAATACGAATATCCTTTCTGAAATAGAAAGTATCTTTCATGACTGGATAACATAGGAACTCTAAGAGTCATGCACTTTAGGCAGTAGAAATCAGGACCCTGCTATCTTGGAGACTGCACGAAAACATTTAAAAGTTGAACTTAGACAAATACAGATGCCTGGAAGAGGCATTTTGTGTCACTGTTGGAAACAGTTGTTGGAAAAGCTCAGTAAATAAACATCGGAATGTTTACTACATGCATTCTGACAGGCCACAACATTATACCATGACTCAACATGTCAAAATAAGCCTATCATTTACTTATTTATGAGTGTACCAATGCCCTTATTTTGACACATAATTGAACTCAACTGTTCTTTGCCTGAGTTGAAAATCAGCTTCTGTCTCAAGTTAACAACACTGAAATGCAGGAAATCTGAACTTGCATTCCCCTACAGATAAAAGACTTTCCCAATCTTCTACTCTATCACCCCAGAACTCCTTTCACTGACCCATACACTTTTTTGTCACTGTTAGATTTTCAGGCACAGAAGGTATGTGGAAATGATCCTACTTGTGTTTTCTGAACATTTTGTTCCTTTACAGGCAAATAAAAGAGACACACACATATTTCAAACTTCCTCCTGTTCTACTGTTCTGTTTCAGAGAGAAATTCTGCTTTGATAATGACAAATCTTACAAAACTTCAGAAATCCAAGAACACTTCAGAGTAGTTCATAATGAAACTCAAGAACAATGAACTGACCTTACAAAACTCAAAGCTACATAAACTATAGTACTGAATGACATGAATTGGTTTTATTTCCTTGAACTTTTATTAAATACATCAAATAAAGCTTCTTAACTGGCAATAAACACTAGAAGTGAGTATTTATAATGCACATTCAATGCATTGTGGTTATTCAGACCTTATTACAAAAAGTAAGTTTGCCATTTTCATAAATACTGAGGCAATATGCCAATAATCACTTCAGAAAACATCCTGATGTAAAATTTACTTAACTGAGCTTAGAACAATTCCAATGAATTCATTATTTAATTACATATAATTATTTTTTTAAATTATTAATGTAAGAATGCAAAGCTTACCTACATGTAATAAAGAAAACCTGGTGACAAATGTTTTCAGAGCTGCATAGCCACAGGACAAGAGGCAATGGCCACAAGTGAAAACTCCAATCATAAACAAGTAAAAACTTTTTCTTATGAAGGAGGTGCCTGCGTTTCTCAGGGAAATTGTGGGACCATAGTTGTTAGAGACATTCAAGAGTTAAATAGACATGTCTCTGAGCAACCTGATCTGTTTAGACCTACTGTGAACAGGAGGTTGGATTAGATGACCTCCAGAGGTCCATTCCATCCTAAAGTCTTGTATAGTTTTAGAGCTTCAAACATGTTTTAAAAAATATGTATCTACATTACAAATTAGCATCCTCACAAACTGAAAGCGTAGAAATGCGCAGCCATACTTGCCTAGCCTAGACATAATTTTAAATTTATGCTTAATTAAATTTAATTTGAACTATTGCATGGCAAATGTATTTCTATTTTGTGTCATTTTTTCAAGAAAAAATATATCAAGATAAATTATTAAGAAAAATTTGACACGTTTCAGGACTAAGAAGTGATTTTATTTTATAGGAATAAATTAGTGTCTTATGGATGTCTTGATTTAGTTTCTGTACACTGTATATTCAGAAACAGCAAGTCTTCCATTACTAAATTTATAATTAAATAGCATCTCACTACTGTGCTTTAGAGTGACATCTTACTCTAATTATGAGATGGAAATCATCCACAATATAAACTCAGTCCTGTGTTCTTGGTCATGTGAAGGTTTGAAGATATTAAAATGCATCTAGGCTCTTTCTTTATTAATCACAATCTGTAGGCAGTAAAGATCTCAAAAAGGAAGGAAAAAAGGTATTTCCTCCTGCTTTCCACCTTCTAGCAACCTCTGACATGTTTTCTGCCTTGAGCTTTGCCTTGGGCAAAAATAAATTCAAGTGGTCTCATACAAACAGTGAATGTAAACCCTGCACTCAACTCTTTATCATTTTACAAATGGAACTATATGTATATTTTTCTTCCCTTCTACTAGCACAGCTAAGACATCACCAAAACCAATGAAGAACACTGTATAGCACATGTATGAGAATAAACCTAATTACTACTTTTTTTGCCTCAAAAGAATGCTGACAAGCCAGTAGGATAACAATATAGTTTTAAAAAAACTGTGTATCATCCACTTCAAGAAAGAAACTTAAATCTTGCTCAAAGATTTACAAAAATGTATGAAAATCAAATTGCAAGAGGGCAGCACAAACTGTCAGAACATTTCTCAAAAGATGCCTACATCATTAATAAATTTCACATTTATTAACAGTAATTTATATTTACTATCCCATTTCCCTCAACACAAGCAGCAATACATAAATGTTGAACATACAGAGAACAACACTGCATTAATCTCCTGCTTAGGTCATGCTCTTATGATTATTTAAATTCAAGAGCAATACTTGGTTGACAAGGTACTGCAATGCTGCAGGCTACAATCCTCACACAATGCCTAAAGGGTTATTACTGTGGAGAAATTCTACTGAGGACCATGAAAGAGCCTTACCCCTTCTCGAAGACACCTCATTAGCACAGTGTAAGCAGCTGAGGGAACAGCCCAGCATTCCCTGGGGTGCTCCCCTTTTTCCTCCTGAAATGAAGCCAACGGCACAATTGATTAAATCAAAAAATCACAACAATCTCAGTCACATAAAAAATGGGTAGCATGTTCTTAATAAGGTTCACATTATACACATTTCAAATTAACATATGCAATTCAATATATTAAATTTCAGGACATTATTACTGTTTAATGTTATTTCATGTGCAGCACAGAGATTGATATTTTATAAGCTTATTTAAATAGTCTCCAAAATCCATAACAGAATTTGTCCTAATATTTCTGCATTTTATCAATTCATTTTAATTCACAGACACAAAAAAGCGTCTGTTCTTTCATTCCTCTCAACCATTTTGAGTACTTCAGAAAGAGACAACTGACTATTAAGACTAGAAATGCTTCTCTTTAAATGTGATGCTATTATACTAAACAAACAAATTTAATTTTTTTTTGTAGTTAAAAAAAAAAGTAAACTTTCTTCTGAAAAAAATGCTCAAAGTCATATAAAGAAATACCAAGTGTTTAAGAAAATTTACTGTATGGTATAGCCTTCAACACATATGAACACTGTTCCAAGATATTAATGTGTATTTCCTAGAAGTCACCCTATTAGAGAGGCTAATTCACTACTAGTTGAATAGGGGCTTAATTCTCCTATTAGAAGTGAACTTGACTTCTTCCTGTCCCTGCAATAGCCTATTGTAAAATTTTAAGTTTAAAAGGAGACACTTGGATATCACTGAGATTTAACTGCAACAGCTTCCATATCCAGGCTAGCAACACAGAGCTATTAGCAATTGGAAAAAATATAGCCTCTTTTGGGAAAGAAAGTGAGAAATAATAGGCATTAGATGGTATGAAGATGGTAGGCCATGAAATCATGAGAAACTAGTTTTAGTAAGCAAAGGATGACAACCAGTAATTTCTTCAGAAATTATACCATTCTTGAACTCTACTAATTATATTCTCAAATTATTTTTACCATTCTCATTAACTGGTTTTAATAAAAGGCATAGGATTGGCAAGGTGGGGATTAATGATGCAGAAACAAATGATACTTTCTAAATTTGCTGATTTCTGAGTGGCTTGCAGTAATTCAACATATATGATATGATCATTTCAGGCATTTATTTAAAGCATGGCAAATTAGCATGGAAGACTATTACTGAATTGTCTAGTAAAATTAATTTTCCTCCTTCATTGAAAACAAAACTTTATTTGCCACATACATCCATAGAGAAAATGAGTTTGTTAAATCTCCCATTTGTAAGCTTTGTTTCTGCTAATTTTGTATTAGGAGACATGGGACAATATAAACAGTAACAACAAGAGTGGCTTGACATCCAACAGACACATCAGATCTGCTCCATTCCACCTCCTCCATCTTATCTGAGTAAGAACATGCTGACAAGTAATCACAGTTTGCCTTCCAAGGCACTGTGTGTAAATTTAAGAAAACACAGTCCAAGTTTCAAGAAAGGAAAGGTAGGTTACTTTCAAACAGTCAAAAGTGGAATCTTTTCTACCTGGAAGAGGCAGTACAAGACCAGGAGTCAAAACAGAGTTAAAATGACAATCTATGGTGAAACTTGCATGGGTCTGTTTCTCATTGTTTTCACCTCATTTGACCAGAAATTCTTTCAAGGTCTTTTGTAACCACATATATTAAATGTACTATAAAATAAAAAGCCTTAAGAAATCATGCAGTCCTAAAATATTAATAGTTCTTCCATTCTTCAAACTGATTAAAGAATTTCTGCAAGATTTAATCTCGATTTAGAAATTTAAAAAGGGAAAAGGGGTATGAAACTTAGTACCATTCTTAACTACCGAAACATAATGTACATCATTTGACACTTAATAAACTTAAATATATCACCAAACACTGGGGAATCTTCCTACTTTTTGCTCACAGCCCATGTTGATTTTGATTAAACTTTAGGTTCTGCACCCTAATAACACAAACAGCACAAAATGAATAAAAATATTACATTGAACTTGAAAGGTTTCCCCCAAGGCAATCCACTCAAGAGTATCAGAACATGCTCCCTGGAGTCTGCTCATGCTACTTGTGGATTGCTCTTGGCTTCCGTTTGGAATAAAAATGCAGAGATGGAGTGTAAGATCTTACTTACAAGATATCATATGCAAGTACACACACAATATCAGAGTTTAGGATTGCACAGGACCATTACAATCATCTGGACATTTCCCAGTATTTCTAAGTCATAGAAGTGGCAAACAGTGACCTTGTATTTTACCTAATTAATAATCCTGCACCTAAACAGCTGAACTTGATTTAAAGTATTTGATAATTTATGATTTACCAAATGCTCATGTGAAAAAGAAATAACCTTTACCATTACTCAGTATTACATTTGTGGCTGGCCCTAGAAATACTTCACAAAACCCCAGAGGGAATAAACGAATAAATAAAATCAGACATGCCCTCAAAAACTTACAATATAAATAAAAATATTTAGCAGTTTGATAAAACAATCAAGCAGGCCAAAGAAAGTGCAAAATTGAAGGAAACAAGAAAAACGAGTGTATAGACCTTAATGAATTAGATGCAGTTATGATCTATTTTCCTTCATTAGTCAAGTCATAAGGCTTTGTTGTTTAAAGATATAAGTTGGCAATAAACTTTCTTGTTTGATTTATTGTATCACCCCTGACTTCCTATATGATCTTGGCAAGGTCATTTAGCACTACTGTTCAGCAGTTTAATGAGCAACAAAACGCATACAACACTACAGTATTCCGAAGTTAAATGTGTATAGAATAGAAAAATGAAAAGTGCTTATCTTAAAAAAATTGAAGCGTATCTCTAAGCATACAAATCACATTGATATTTTTGAAATTTTACCAAGACAGTGTCTTGATTTCATATGTGTCCAAATATTTATTTCTATACTCTAATAACTTCTTAGCTATAACATAATGCAACCCATTAATATATATGTGTGTGTATATACATACACATATGTATAAAACCAAGCTTGAAATCTGACAGAGTTGCCATTTATATGCAAGCTGCCATGCTTCAAACATTGTGAAGTTCATACACAGACTCAAAAATTTGTCAGTTCACATTTTCAGAAGGAAAAAACCTGTGCAAATCATTTTGGTGTTATATAACCAGTGTTAACAGAATCGTTTTAACCATCAGAGTTTAATTTCAAAATAAAATCAAGCCATGCAAAATATTCCTGCCAAATATAATTTTCAAGTTGGAGTTTAAAGTTTATTTGTTTGATGATAACAGGTACAAATCCCTTCTCCTGAGGAAAACTGAGAAGGTATTAAAACATATAAACTCTGACTGTGGATGCATTTTTCAGAACAGTTTCTCATTATAAGTTCTGTGTGTGTGTATTTGACAAATACTTTGGCAATTGTTCAATGAAAATAGGACAATGCTTGTTATTCTACAAAAACCAGGGCAACCACTACATCTTGTGGAACATGCAAGGGAGCTAGGGGATAAAGAAAATAAAACATGGAAGTTCAGCGCAAAACTACAGCCAAAGTAACGATTCATTTGCTACTTCCACTCCATTACCAATCCACTTGTTAAACTAACATGTCAGCATTCAGAGCTATTAGATAATGCAGATAATACAATGGTTTCAGAAAAGCCAAGGTTAGCCTTTTTCTGCTTGAAGATACCTTTGTTTCTAAGTAAAAGAGTATTTAACTCTTTGAATAAGGAAAAAGAAATGTGATGGTTTAAAGAAACCATCAACTTTATTTCTTAATATTGACAGTATTCCTTTTCTACAAATAACCTCTGATTACTTTTAATGTGAATCTACTATTTCTAGACTGAAGGTTTAAATCAGTTTTAATCAGGAATAAACACAACTCCATTTGAAATTAGTCAGGATCATTCCATTTCCTTTTCCACAGTGCTATGGATCCAACCATGATACAATAAGATCTAATATGAACTAGATATATTGATACACAAATATATTAATTTCTTGATATTATAGTCTGTCCTGATACATGCTGTTTAATCAACATCTCTAGATGTTCGAACACTTAGATCTGCCACTTGGAGGCCAGCAGTGTTTATGGTGGTTGATTAAATCCTTTTATGAAGCTAAAATTCTACACTTGAAGAATGCTGTTTAATTAATCTCAGATGAAGTAAACAATCGAACTAGCATGTTTCTTAAAGGAGAATTAGTATTAGAGAAGATAGAAGGACCAGAAACTGTTGACAATACAAATGACTAAGTAATTTGATTTTTTTGGTCTATTTTTCCATGGGAAATGTTTTCACATTTGCCAAATTTGTAAGGATCACCTGCAGTCTTACCTTGCTGGCTATGAGGTAAAGCAGCTCCCCAAGTGCTGGTAGAAAGCACTGCTTCAGTTTGCTGTTTCTGAAGTTCTCTCTGATTAGTTCGGTTAAAAGTGTAATTGCCTAAATTAAAAAAATCAATCAATAGAACAATACATGTATTTTGTCAAGCAAAACATACTGCCTGAAGGTAAAAAGCTTTATCTCAAATGCCATCTTACTGATACATTCTTCAGTTATGCTAAAGCGCCATTTGCAAGGGATTTTGTAAGCAATAAAAAAAAGAAAAAATAACTATTACAAAACATTATATATGCAATATGGAGAAAAATGAATTGAGGAATTAGTCAAGGTGACAAATTATTAGCTATCTCTTCTTTCATTTCCCTCAGGACAATAGAAATAGATCTGCCAGCAAAAAATAAGCCTACCTGCTGTTCCTGTGTTTCTGTCAGAAGATCTGAAAGTTCTCACCATCAGGTTATAAAAAGAACGAACAATAAGAAACCTCTAATGATGTCTTTTGTGTAGGTATTATATCAAAGGATAAGAACTATTAAAGTTTTGTCTCCTGATCTCTAAGTTTACAGGTGACTTACTGTGTAAGAACTGGACATATCATTTTAGGCTTTTTGTATTTCATGAATTTCTGTATGCAAAGCATACATACATGTGTGTGTGTGTGTAGATGTGTTATTTATAAAGAGGAGGTGGAAGGAAATTAGAAAATTTGATTCATCTTGCGCAGGTGACCTAGTAAGAAATCACTTTACCACGCAAAAGTATTTAGCAGTAAAGCACTTTTTCTTCCTTGGAGCACCAAGTTTTTATCCTCAACTTCCCTTGTTTTACTTCACCTTCTGACCTTAGCAGCTTCATAACTCCAATCTTTATACAGCAAAATCATATCAAAACTGCAATGGAAATGCAGTCTTCAAATCAAAGCAAAAGATCTACTAAACAAACTTTGACCTTGTCCCCATTTTTTTAATGTAGTGGTATGGTCATTAACTGTTTTCTTTAACTGCTTTCAGAGCATTTATACAAATTTTATTCAGGAACTTTAATTAGCTGCCATTCCAGAGAGAACTTTACTTTCATATTTAAGAAATAAATATATCAGTAGGTTTGAAAGCTTCTAATATGTCAGCTTGAGAAAGTAGTAATCGAGTTGATTCAAGTGCAATTCTGCACTAGATGATGAACACATAATGACAGCATTTTCTCCTTTATTAGATTTCCTTTCTATGGCTATACAGTATTACTCTTGCTTTTGTGATGAAATATATTTTGAGAACTACTTTGATTGTGTAATCAACACCATTAAAAGTACCTTGTCACTGTGGCACTAACAGAGATTACACATAGCCAGTTAACATCCCTCAACTTTGCCTTTTTAGACTGAGGGCGACCCTGCCATGGGATAGTGTTTAACTATACAAAACTGATGAACTGTGTGATAACACAAGCTGCTGACCATAGTTCCAGCAGAATAGCTAGGGACATCAAATCATCATGACACAGAAGTTACACTTGTTTGTTTGCAGGCAGAACTTGAAGAAAATACAAATCAATTTGTACATCTGCTATAAAGGATCAAGGCAGGCTGCTCAAAATTATCAGTTTTAATGATTAATCTCAACTAGCAGAAAACCCTGTACCAACACTAATACTGGTTTGCACCTGCAATACTTGTTTTCCCAAAGCATGGTTAATATATTGGTAAATTTTGATGACACATTATCTAAATACATTTATGTGTGCAGTCCTACAGTTTTCTAAATCCTATGTTCTATTAAATAAAACCATGATTTAACCTTTGTGTGTAGTAAATGATATATTCACTATATTCACTTGTACTAAGTTCTGTTTGGCTGCCCTACTGCTCAATTGAAGTTTAATAAAACAGTCATTAACATTAAATATACTGGGTAGATTATCCATCTTCTGTGTTTTGGGGTTTTTTTGCTGTTTGTCATTAAAATTAAGAATTTAAGATTTTAAATGAATGACAATTACATCCAAGAACAGTATTTCTTATAGGTGAACAGAAATTATTATTTCTCACTCTCCCTCAAGATTCTAGGACAAGTTATTATTTTTATTCTGAAGAGATTCTAGTTATAATTTTTATTCTAAAGTGATAAGAAAAGAAATTAATTCTTCTCATACTCCAATTCCTATTCCTTTCTCACATATGAATGAAAAAAGAGGTAAAACTGAGTTAACAAAATTCAAATGAAGAAGTAATTTCCTTTCTTGTGCACTAAAAAAAAACCTGCCAAAAAGCTAGTCAACACTGCAATAAATTCAAGTTTTTATTTGAGAAAAATTATTCATGAAATAAGATGGAAAGTGTCTGAAGGAATCTGAGCTATTAGTGACTGAATTGAGCTCAAATTGTTACATCTTTGTTAAAGAGAAACAGAAGTTGCATGAAACTTATAGTTCTTATCTTCATATATGATAATACATTTGTCCATTAAGGGGTAATTTTAGTAACTGTAAGAAGATCCATAACAAGAATGGACTACTATGACAGAAGGCACTGAACATGAAATAATTACCACACATTACAGAGGATACTCATAATCTCTTATATACAAGACTTTATTTACCACACTCAGATAACAGCCTCGTTTTCTCTAGAGAGCACACAGAGTACAGAATTGCCCTGTATTGTACAGATTTCCCTCCCTTCAATGAACACAATTAAATAATCAAATATTATACAAGTGCAGGAAATGGGGTTCACGGAATATGTCACACACTGAACTGGCAGAGTGTATGTGCCAATAACCTATTTAAGACCTTCTTGTGTCCTCTGCAATGGAAGCTATGAAACAGGAAGTCATGATTCATCATCTATATTATAAATAAAATTATATAGAAACACAATTATTTTTATAAAATACATTTAATGTTATATAACATAAAGTGTTCATCACTTCACAAACACATTATAAATGACCTAAAAGGAGGAAGACAAACTGTATTCTGCTCTTGACAGGACACTTCTAATCTTGACAAAAGTGATTTGCACAAGATTTAAAATATTCTTTCATCCCTTCATAAGGAAAAAATATAAGACCTGAAAAAAAAAATCTGCCTAGACACTTTGATTCAAAGGGTGGTATAAATTTTAGGTAAGAAAGTACCACAGTGTGTGTGGGAAAATGCTCAACAGAAAAATCAAATTTATCTTAACTACAGACTGACAAATAAAGTTTCCTTCTTATCTATAGTACATTCTTTTTCTTTTCAACCTGCCTACATTTTCCCTTTCATAGAAGTAGATAGTAATGAACTGCAAGTCCTACACTGTCTAGTAAAAGCATCTTAAATTTAATAAATTATCTACACTTTTTACACTAGCTGCCAAACTGAATAGATATAGTATAGCTATAAGAAAAAAAGAAAGAAGAAAGTTTCATATCTGGATAGACAATCATTGCCTTAATTTACAACAATAGTGGTTGATCTATTATCTGTGGCAGATTCTCAATCTATTTCAAGCTGTATCTAGAAGTTTCCCTGCAGTTTCAAGAGTCCAGAAGTGAAAATTACAGCATATTCAAAAAAAAGAAGGTATTTTATACCTTAAGTTGTAGAGTGACAATGTACAGATTTACAATATTACTACATCTTTGATCTTTTAGTAAGACTGTCTGCAAGTATTAGTGGAAATTAAAGTAGATCTGTAATTCAGCAAACCCTCACAGTGATAAAGCTGTCTATGCCTCAAGCACAATGGAAATCATATTTTAGTTCATTTTCTTCTGAGTACACACACATCATGTAATATGGGCAAGTAATGGCAAAGCAATCTAACTTTCCTCTGAGAAAAGCACTCTCACCAGGTTGAGAAAGTATGCCATGGTTTTATCGCCACTAACCAGAAAGAAACTGGAGTAATATTCATACCAAGTACTCATCTTTAAAAGGGTACATGAAAGAAAACCCAAAACTACCAGCTTTCTCTGAACATCTTGAGTCAAACTGGGTCATGAAGTAAGGAGGACTGAAGACAAGTCTAACCATCAGACTATGGATGTGGCATTAATGCTCTCCAGAATGTAGGGGGTGGGAAAAAAAGGAAAGAAAATGAAAAACATACTGCAACTCCTCTAGAACTCCTCTAGGGAACAATATAAGATGGAGGTGTAACACTTTTCCAGGTGGAATACAATGCAAAATTGATTCATTATGAAAACTCTTATCTTCTCAACTTTTCTGTAACTGCTGGAGGAAGAGGTCTGAGTAGATGAGCAGCCAAACCAGATGGCATAAACTCAAAATGAGGTTCAACTTGCTTTGCAATCAATTCAAGGTCCCAAAGGGATAAAATCAGAAACAAATAGTAGCAATTAACTTATAAATCTGCTATGTTTATCAACAAATCAAAAATGCATGTAAAAGTTCTGTTAACAACCTTTGGAGTTTGTTTGCTGGTTTTTAAGAAAAAAAGTTATTTCTCCTAGTCTGTCATGAAAGTCGTATGATTACATGAGCTCAGTTGCAGATATTCATGAATGCATCCGATTTCTACCCCAGCCCTTAAGTTTGAAGCTTTTTAATGACAGGAAGGACCAGGTTAAAATATTTGCCTCTCACTGCAAAGAGATCCTGTTTTCATTTTTGCCAAGGGCAAGGAATGAAAAAGATTGCTCAGGAGCCCAAAAAGCAAAGATTTCTGCCTTCAGAACTGAGGCCAGTGGCAACCAGCTGAAGCTGCTTTACATCTAGAGATGCAAACTGAAACTAGAAATCAGTCTCCACAGAATAAGGGTTGGCAGGAACATCCAAGGAAGTGGTATTTTTCTTTCTTTTTTCCTCTTCTCTTCCTTGTTTTTACTTCATTCATAAATTGATTTGAAGTTACTCTAAGTCATCATCTTCTTCCAAGCAGTGGGCCTGTTACCCACTTTTTAGAAGCCATGCTGATGACACTCAAAGACCAATGCCCAGCAATAAAATATTCATGTAGAATATTTTAGATTGATCATTTCTACACAGAATATCTCACATTAAAAAAAGAAAAATTATAGGGGATTTTCCACAAATTTTCTTTGAAATTAGTTCCCTCTGAGTATTGCAAATTCCTTCATTCTGCTCAGTGAAGATGCAGACCAGACGAAACAATAGTTCTTCCCTACATAATTGTTTTTTAAATGTGTTTCAGACTAAAATAATTTTTTTTTCTTTCCCCAGGTGATAGCTGAAAGGTCTGGTATTTAGAGGAAAAGCTAAGACTACAACTAATATACAAGTGATCTTGCCTAACACTGCGTCTGGTTTGAGCATCTTTTAGGGCAGTAATCAGAAGACATCAGAAAATTAGGCTTTTCAGCTACTGCCAGTGTGCATTTTCTATCACAAAAACATGCTGTAGCCCAATTGTGTCAATCAAGCAAGAGTGTGCTTTAGAGGAAAAGGCTGGATTATTTTCTTCTGTTCCTAGTCAATGATTTGATTAATTCGAGAGTGCAAGACAAAAGGAGGTGGAAGAAGGGCTCTCTTTTAGTTTAATTCTTTAAGGTATGCACTTAGCTGGAAGAACGAAACAGTTCAGTGTGCAAATTGTACAACAACTTGCATAGACCCAAAGTTGGCTGGTGCAAAAGAAAATTAAAATACCAAAAATATATTAAAACCAAATTCTCATCTATGTCAAGCTTTAATTAAAAAAAAAAAAAAAAAAGAACTTACAGTATGCCACAAAGAACTGCAATATTATATGATGTGACTTTACAAACATCACACAAACAATATCAAAATTATGTCAGGAAATATTTAAGGCCTTACACAGATGTGTTTTTTAAAGTTAATGGAAAAAATAATTTGTTTCATGTCAAGAAGCTTAGGCACAATTTTTTTTTCCATGTGGTCTCTCTTTCTTATAGACAGAATGTCAACTGCACACTTCATTTTCTGTACGTATTTGATGGTTCTGCTGTAGCAATGTAAGGAAATTGCATTCCTGTAGCAATGTAAGGAAAGCAAATATTTCACTTCTTCCACAGAAAAGAAAATGTTCCCGCTAAGTTATTTTAACTACAGAATTAATATTCCATCTAGTTCACCTAGCCTTTCACACCCCAAATGTATCTCCAGTGTATATGACAAATATGACATATATACATATCACTTCCAGAGATACAGATATTTATCTGCTGAAGGAAAGGGTCCTAGGGGCACAGGTCTTCATCATCCCAAAAATAACAGACTTGTAGAAAAAAAGCAAAAACAACACAGCAGTTTTACTATTACTAGAACTAAATTGAAGACTATTACAAACAGATATACTGGCAGCACCACTGATATAATTTTAATGGAAAAATGTACTATTTAATCTTTCAAAGAAAATAGAGTAAATTTAATGGATTATGAAAGCAATGTCAATTAAATGCCTTTTAAAATGGTAGAGTCTTTGCTTCAGTCAGGCAATTAATTTAAGAAAATTGCAAAAAGTGATTTAATCCTGCAATCAGCAATGTATGTTTTCTCCTTCCTAGCTGAAAATTTCCTTGTTTTCTACTACCAGCTTGGTTTGGACTTCAAATATAAAGCAAGCCAAATTAATTGGATTGATAAAAATATTTTTTTAAGAGAGGAAAATGGAGAATCTTCAATTATCATAAAAGGTCTTCATATTTTCTCCAACAATCCAGAATTGCCATGCTTGACATTCACTGTAAATTTAATTATATTTTCATTTTCTGTTTATTAATTCAGAAGAACTTTTCTCAAACACACCATGAGTTTCTGCTAATTTACCTCAGAAATGTCAATTTTTCATTTGTCTTCCTGCCACATGCCCCAGGCAAGTATGTAAGCTATAATTCAGTGAACCAGGTTGTTGAAAATAAATTGAATAAATTTATTATAGAAGTTGAAAGTTTACTAGAAGTCACTCAAAAAACTTAAATGGAACCCCCTATCACTGTTACCAAAGCATTAAGCGACAATCCTGATTATGTCAGAAAGATAAGTGTAAGGTTTTAAGTAATTTACAAAATATGTGTGTATATGAACATGTAAATACTCACATCCACACTCTCCTACAGCTTCTATCTCCTGCCTACAGATTTTTTTAATTCAGGTACATTTTGTTCTGTCTTGGGCTTTTCTCCACATAAGAGATATCAGATCAAAACAAGGAAAGGGCCCTTGGAGAAAACAAGGATACACTAGAATTATGATCATTTGTGAGAAGACTTAAAAAGTCATTGTACAATAAAACAACATTAAAACTAAACAGGTTTGGAATAAACGGCCGACTCAAATCATTTTTATTTGAAACTCATTACAACATGGGCAGACATGGACAGGCCTAGAAACAGGAGTTATCAGAGAGGTAAGACAGGAACATGACTTAAAATTAGCATTCTGTATGAATTTGAACAAACTGTAGACCTTGAACAATGTAGACATAATCAGCTAACTAGAGTATATGTAAGAGTTTACAGGTCATAAAACTGCAACTGCAACAATACAGCTACTTTCCAGCCATGGATAACAACCATTAAATTGTACTTTAATAAAAAGTCAGGAAAAAAAAAAGGCTCAAATTATAGGGAGTTTAAATTTGGATGAAAACAGAAATCTGGATATTTCATCACTTTGACAAAGGCATCAAAGCTCAGTATTATGGAGATACTCTGATATGCTGTCATCCTCCACATGGCATATTTAGTTTATTAATATTATATGTGATAGTTAGTTTATTGGCCATGGAATACATTAAGCCAAAGGCTTTGCAAAGAAGCTTGCAGTATGAAGGCTGCAGCAGGTTCTCTGAACCCTTTAAACACTCAGTAGAGCAGTGGACCCAGGTCTGTTAAATAAACAGGCATAACTCCCTAGGCCATAGTGTGAGACTGATATTCCCAATTGGCAAATTTTAAAAAGGTAAGGGAAAGGACTAGATTTTGCCACAAAAAAGGCCAGGTAGACAATGCCTCCAGGGTGGTCACCTACAGAGAGAGAAGGACACTGCTCCCCAACATGGAGGCAAACTGTTAAGCTGCTCTATCATCTCTTAGTAAAATAACAGACTGAGTCTGAAACATCACATCAGAGTGGGTGTATCCTAGGTGGCAGAGGGCCCAGTATATTCACAGAAAGGAAAGGACAATCACTTCTGTTAATAAATACACCAAATTAGATATACATGGAAACAAGCCTTCCTAACTATGGAAGTATTTTTTTTCCTGTAAGATGAAGAACAGAATCCTAGAAAGAATGGTGTTTTTTCACTGAATTTTAATAACCAGTTTAAAAATCTAAATACAAAAATAAAACTTTAAAGTTCAGGTGTTTTCCTAAGATAACTAGGAATAAATAAGAGGAAATTATGTTTCAGATTCATAAAGGGCAATTCCATGGGGGAAAAATTATATTAAGTCAGGAAAAAACATATGACCCATTAAAATCTTTTATTGCAGCTGCACAATAGAAGAAATTGCACATAAAATGTCTTCATCTGCAGTTATACAAGAGATCAATTCCCCTATTGTATTCTAAGATCAGTGTCGTTTTTTCTAATCAATGAAATATACTTCTTAAAAATACTTAACTGGAAATTGATCAACTGCAATTGAATTTACAGATATAAATAGTCATTTATTCTAATTATTTCTAATATTACCTACATAGTCGAATACATCAGCAGAATAAAGATAGTACACAGTTCCACGCTTGTCTAGTCTGTGAAACAGTAGTTTGCTTGCATTTTATTTTGTGTTTTAGTGACCTCTGGTGGTTACATTCAAAGGAAACTGCTGTTCCCCGACTGCCTGAAAAAAAACTTTAAGAAAACCCCAAAATATTAATTCTTCAAAGACAAACAAATAAAAGGCTTTTGGCATGCAGTATGAGAAAGTTTACTTTAGCCTGTAAAATGAGGATGCGGCTTATTTTCTTTCCTCAAGTTTTTCTGCCTCTTCAGGGCTTAATGTTACTACTATTTATAAAACCATTTTAACAACAACAACAAAAATGTGATGGTACAGATTCAACCTCAGAGATAGAGGAACTATCCTTAAATAAATGTCTAACTGGGTAGAAGGCAGTAGGGAGTAGAAATAAAGAGCCAGCTTTTAATATATAAGGGCCAGCAGTGGCAACCTGCACGAGTCTCTAATAGGTCCTGTGCTACTTTAAAAGTACAAAAGAAATCATAAGTAAGTGATGAGTGTATAATGAGGTAACAAAAAAACTGCAAAGGGGCCATGACTGAGTGATAAAAACTGGAAAGAAAACTTGATACAGATAGCATGGTACACATATGGGGCAAAATAATTCCAAAATCACATCTTCCCAAGCTCTCAACTTCTCACACTTGGGAACAAATTTCGGAGCTGAAGGAGATCACCTCTACTGAAGAGGACAAAAATTCAAATAGTATTAGCAGCTACTAGGAATGGAAGAGGAAAGAAAACACAAAAAAAAAACCCCTACCAATAGATAGGTCTTCTGTATCTTCAGATGGTAAGACCTGGATCACAGAGTGTCATTTTAGATTAAGTTGTTCAGCTCAAGATACAGCTTGATTTTGACATTTCCTAAATCACAGCAGCCACCAATAAACTTTACCTGGAGTATCAGATGGCTCATATAAGAGGATAAATTACAGCATTATATTTAATTCTGTACATAATGCTGATAGAAAGGTTTGCTTTTTGGTGACTTTTCTTAAGCATCACACAATATAAAATAGCTGACAGTCAACAAGAATATTCAACCAGCTCACAGGTTCCTCTGAAGGGAGCAGAGGGGAACACAGCTCTGTAGCTGAGAAATTCCTAAATGACTCCTTCCTACATTTCCTATATATGAACTAGTAAGTTTTGTGTACTTCCTACAGTTATTTGGTTTTACATTATATATGCAAAAATAAATTTGAAGACATGAAAGTATTAGAATTCAATGTTTTGTTCCTCATTCTAATTTTGTGTAAGCATGAAAATATTTTTTAGTTCAGAGATATTACTTTGAGAGAAAAAAATTGTAATGAATGCCATTAAATAAAGTACAGTAGGAGCATTTTAAACTCAGACTTGTTAGTTTAAAAAAATCCTTATTTTCTCAATGGATGTATATAAAAACTAATTTTAATTAACATAAGAATGGGGCCAGAAAGTTAAAATGAAAGCAATTAAAATGGAAGTTAATTTTCCTTTCTAGTCTTCAGTTTAAATGTCACTGGTCTTGGACCTAACTTGCTTTTTGAAGCATATGGATACTTCTAAAAATGCTAAATTCCATTTGTGAATGACTTGTATGTTCAAATTTTAAAAAAAACAACACTGGAAACATTTTTAACAAAATAATATTACAGTTCAGTGTATAACTACTTCAATCTATTGCTTTTAAATACAAAAGGTGACTAGGACGTGTTTTCTGATGACAACTGGGAAGCTAGGGAAACTATTGGTAAACATATTAGTGCTAACCACCTGAATAAACACCTGAAGCCAAAAGCTATATGGACATCTCAGAATAACTTTTGAGTATTTTCACTGGAATTTTAAAAAGTTAAATATCAGAAAAAAATCTGCCACATAAAAGAGCACACTTAAATTGTGACCTGGAATTCAATCGTCATGCAACTGTCAATATTGAAAGACTTTGACCAAACTTCAATGACTGTAACTATGAGGACTTTTGCCCCACTTTGGAAGTTTACAAAACAAACAGCAAACCCTAGATAACAGCAATAATGTTTTGAATCCAGTTTTCACTACAAAATAGGAATGTTAAGAAACATAGCAAGATAATCACAATCTTTTCTAATATTCATTAAGAAGAAACTAGAGGTACCTAAACCAGCAAAAACTTTCTCAGCTGCATTTCCAAAAAAGTCAGGCATTAACCACTAACTGTATCTTCCTACGTGCCAGATTTGCACAGCATGCAGGCATATTTACAGCTTGTGTTTAGCAGTTGGGTCTTACATTCAAACACCCATTAAATTCAAGTTCTGGCTTCACCTCATGAAGTAGAAATGATGTCACATTCACACTTGAAACAGACATTAAATAGCACATTCGGTCAAGATTTCACAATCTGTGTGCATGTGTCATATGCAAGGAAAGGACAGTAAGACCACTAAATCTAATCAGTCTTCCACTTCTTCAACTACTGACCATGTAATAACAAACAAGAATTACAAATACTTTTCTTCTCCAAAGAAAATTACTTGCCCTTCATTACACACAATCTTCAAGAACTGTGAGAAACCTCAAATTAGTCCCATCTCAATATATATTTTTTTTAAAAAAAAAGATCTCTAAGAATCAATTGTACTATTTTTATACGAATTACAATAATTACATTTCAGGATAACCAAATGTATCAACAGTTTCTTCTTTCTATGTGCACAAGAAGTATGACAGTGACTACTTGATTTTATGAAAAGGAGAGAAAAATGCTATTTTATCATTGGTGGCCACAGGTTAGTAAAGATCAGAACTACAACTACATAGAATAAGCTCGTAAATTTATATATTTAATTAATTGATTATATTACACTCTACACGTCACATAGGAGTTAAAAATAATGCAGGGTTCAAAACAAAAAAAAAGCTGTGAAAGCTTCTGACATAAATAGTAAAAGCATTAACAAAACTCCCTGCTAAAAAAAAAGGAAAGTTACCTCAGAAACAGGTACATTTTCGCCAAGTTCAGATGCGTGTAATGCCAGTAAACCAATCACTCGAGCAACATTAGCACGTCTGTGTATCAAATAAATATTTTGTAGGTGCAGAAAAAGTATTTACAAAATACTACAAAAACAATTATATCTTGTTTATATTCTACACAGGTTGCTAAGGGCAGGAAAAATTTGACAACCTATTTACAGCTCAGATTTTCTTCTTATTTCTATTTTCTTTGTATCAACAAGTTATTTCAGTGTTTCAGCCCAATTTAGCAGTAAATATATGCATAAAGACATTTCTTTCCTCTCGCTCTTCAGAGTGAAGATTCTTTAGTTTGCTAAGATTACTAATAGTAATGCTCATGTTCAGTTTTTATATAATACAGAAAGCCCCTAAAGATAATTTAGACTTCTCAGGATAGCTGACAAAACAGAAATTAAATCTGTATCAGCAAATCAGTTTAAAATGTTTCATTGAAGGAAAAAATTGGAATAATAAAATCAACGTTTATGAAACAAACAGCAGAGGGCACTATCACATTGAATTATTCCTGCCAGGTATTGGAAGAAAAAGCTACCATTAGTTATTTCACTCCACTGTGGTATGGAGTTACTTTATTCAGTGATTTTAAGTAACTATTTGATACACTAAGTTATAGAATATCTACATAAAATTTTTGAGATCTTCTATAATCTTTGGTGCTGTAAAACAGCAATATATTAATTCAATGCTGAAAAAATTCCATTACATATCCACTGCCATACTGCCAGTCAGGTATCACAGCAGTCTGACAGCCTAAAACACTCCTCAAATAACATGTTAACAAATATCTTTAACAGAATTCAGTGTCAATTCTTTACTTGAACATATTAATTTAAATTAGTTGTTACTTACATATCCCAGTTGGAGGCTGCACGCAACTGCTGTATCAATATAGGAAACTATAGTTTAAAGAAGATAAATAAACATCAGTGAATTTCAATGATCTGATAGTTCCAAATGACAAAAAAAAAATCAAAGTATCAGTAATTTCATAAAAATTTATTTGGATAACATTTGCTAAGAGGATTATCACAGATAAATACTGAAGATATTGTGCAAACACTGATTAAAGAAATAAAATTTTAAAAGCCTGAATGGAAAAATACTAATATTTTTCTATATTTTTGCCTTAAACTCAACTACTAAACATATATCAGCATATTAGAAATGTTTTTCATTCTCAATAACACTATTCAGAGGAAAAAGGTCTGATACTTTCACCTACAAGCACAGAGATCATCATATAGTATTATAAAACAAATATTAAATAATTTTGTGAGTCTGTATCAAAATAGCTGGCAAATACTAGAATAATGAATGTTAACATATATAAACGGCCACTTAAAGACCAAACTGCATAATTACTAACTAATTTCTAAAATATTCTTTTAATTGGCAATTCAATTACTGGATTATTCTTCCCCTTGCTCCAAATTCTCCAAGGATAATAGAATACACCTTTCAGCAATTCTTTCTCTGGTTTTCATAAGAATTCTATGGCATAAGACCTACCACTGCTTCCAACCTAAATGCACTTGATCCAGTTTTCTGGTAATGCAATTTTTTCTTTAGTATCTCATATCCAAAAATAACATGTCAGCTTTTTACTTAGGCAGATTATTACAAGTGTAGGACAGCAAAATAGTTTACGTTCTGTTAAATAAAATGAAAAGTGCTCATCTTAGGATAGCTTCTGTGATACCTTTACATAAGGGGGGAAAAAAGGTCTCTTTCTCTTCCGCACATGCAAGACTTGAAGAAATATGTTAAACCACTACAGAGCTTACTAGTAAAATTCTTTGTCTGGTAGAAAATGGTTTTTGAAACATGAAACGCCAAAACAGACTCTTCAGAGAGCATGGTCACTCCTTGAAGCCCTGTTTACTCTAAGTTTTACTGCCTGCTCTTTAGAAAGCTTTCTGGCTATTCTTTACAGACATGACCAAATAAACTTAATTTAACAATTTATACATGAACTCTTTACAGTATCCTCTGTCACTTAATGATTTACAAAGACTAATTTTTCATCATACATTATTTTACACTCTTCATGAAGGTAAGTTTTTACCCCAACATCTTCCCTAATACAACAAAACTATATGTAAATGCATCTGAAGCCTAAGAGAAAGAATTAGTTTCCCTAAACTCTTTTAGAAAACATGACATGGAATTTAATAATTTTTTTTTACTTAATTTAACATCATATTTTTGCCAGTACACTGTTGATTTCCTCAAATATAACTAAAAGAAGCTGATTTTTGATACAATGGCACATACGTAAACTATGCTGATTCTTTCAAAGCTTTATTACTTACCAGCTGAGAGCTAATTAGCCTGCTTGCAATCTTCTTGTGGACAACCAACGTGCACAGATAGTACAGTAAGTTCAGTTTAGAACGTGCTGCTCCTGTATTCTTCTCACTGGAATCAAGCAGTGAACACACTCGTTTCAAGAAGTTATTCCAGTCCATGTCTTTCATAGATGACAACTTCTCAACTAACCATAAGAGGAAAACAAATAGTTAAAGATAATGGATCTTTGGTGTAGCTTTAACACACTACAAAATAATATCACCACGAATAAGTAAGTTCCAAAGTTTGAATGTAATTATAATTCTTGTACTTAAAATATTAAAGAAGCATGTTAGAATTCATGTCTGAAGATTATAGAAATCAAAAAGGTAGCAAGAAGAGAAACAAAGGATAAAAATTCAGCAAGAAGAGTCTCAAAACATTTTTGAAAGTGCAAACCTGCTAAGTCTTTCATATAAGGAAACATTTAGTGGCATTATATTTAGGAAAGGTTGCAGTTGTCCTTTATCATTACTAATTCTTAACAAGTAAGAGCAGTTTCCTGAAAGTAAATTTGAGGCAAAACCTAATGGAAGTCAGTGAAATCTCCTCACAATAAATAAACTGAAAACATGTATAATCACTCCTATAGGTTGGTATCCACCTAGCCAAGCCTCAGCAAATCAGAATATGGATGACTTCAGAAGGAGCACAAAGAAATCAAGTCACTTGGACAATTAACATATATCCTACGGTTCAATTAATTGACCACTGCACATGAATTGAGATGTTTTCAGACTCTCAACAGTTAATTTAAATCTAGCAGCCATACATTCCCTCCATTTTGCTAGTTATTTACCAATAACTTAGCTGCCATCCTGATATGCTCCAGTATAGAATATTTAAAAGCATGTTTTCTGTCTTTTATGCCAATTTTACACTTAACTAACACCACTTTAACGCAGGCAAATCTACATCAGTAGAGGTGAAAACAGGTTTGGCTTTCAGGTATTCATCTAAATTTTTCCCTATTATCTTTCATCATTACTAATGAGCAGCATCAAATTCAGTATCTTCAAAAACATTCAGAAAGTTGTCCAGAAAAAAGCTACAACTCTGAAAGCATTACAACAAAAACCAGTGTCCCATATTAAATAAATATTGACAACAGTTAAACATATCAGAACATAAGTGTGATAACTACTTAAATGCAATAAGAAATATAATATTCCCATTAGGCAGTGGAATCTGATCATTTTTGGATGAATCAAATCAAAAATATTTTTAGTTACAGTCTTGACTGGGAGACTGAGGGATATTGTGTTCCTTTCCAACTATAAAATTTCTTCAACAAATTAACTCTTCAAAATACATACTTTATGGAAAGAAAAGATGAACTCTTATGCCTAGGAAGACGTGCTATGTGAATTCTAGAAGGACTACATATCTGCCTGATATCCCTCTCCAAGCATAGTCCTTAAAAAGACTAGAGGAAATATTCCAGGAGAAGAAATGTTACCCTCATGACAATGAGGAGACTTTAGTTTTCAGAAATATTTCTAGACATGGAAAATTAACAAAAAAAAGACAAACCCCAAACAATTTCACATTATCTTTTGGGACATGAGTGACACAACATCTCACGATTAAAGGTGGGACTGGCAAGTCTGCCTAGTATTGTGGCTGATCAACACTGCAAATTTTAAGATCCTGTTGCCGCTTGTTCCCCTGCATTTGTCAAATTTTAATATATTTGGTTGAATATTTCAGTTTAAATCTCTCAGTTGGAAATAAAGATGCTGGTTTTCCCACACTAAAACACTGATGACTGTCTCATGGCAAAAGTTTTTGAGCACAGGCTTGTAAAGAAGGAAGAAGAGAAAGAAATGTCATTTAACTGTTCGTACTTGAAAAGGCTACTCAAAATTGGTCCAGCTAAAAACATTGCATACACAACCATAGTTTCAGAAAAAATAAGAGTTCTGAAACTGTGACCACGTATAATCTACAAGGGGAGGCTCCAGGTCTTACAATAGCAAGTTACAGCAGCACATGCAGAACTTGTTAAAATCTTCAGCAGATCCATACCTGAATATGCTGGTATGTGTAAAGTTTTCGAGTCAAATCTAACTGGTACTTGCTTCATTATCTGGAAAAAGAAACAAACACATTACAACTAGTTTTAATACATTTCAAAAAAATCTCTAAGTAGTTGAACATGAGAACACAAACATGCAAAATCTGTACAGGATGGGTGTACATACTACTGCTCATTACTGAGGAATTTTCCATTGTTTTCTGGCATGTATTTCTTCCAAGCAAACATTTGAGATTTAACTCTATGTTTTTTATATAATTATACTGCTAGTATTTCCACTTAAGTGACTTTTTAAATGGGTTTACAAAATTACAGGATTTTTTCAGTTTACATTTTTATCTTGCTTGTATGCAGAAAAATACTTGCATTTGGGTTTCAAAAGCTACCTAAAGGAACTATGCAGGTGACAGCTCATGAAAAGTTTTAGCAATTCATTTCCATACAGTAAATACATGCATACACTAGATCATTCCAGAATATAAAAAGTCATATTATCAACAGCTAATCATTCATAAGGAACGGGAATTTTTTCCCTGAAAAACCATTATTTTCTGGTAGATTACAAAATTGGATGACTGCTCAGTAACTGAGCATTTGAGTGTGATTTTCAGTAAATAAACGATTTTAAAAAAGGCAACTGTATAATGGAATCTAGCCTTTGACAAATGAAGTTTAAGTGTAAGTAGAGAGCTATTTTCTGAAAAAGGCCTTCAATTCCACAGATCTGCAGAACAGAGGGAAATTTTATAATATAAGCTGACATTTCAGCTTTTAAGATTCTGCCAACATCTAGTAAATCCCTTTCCAGGAGATTAAATTGCAAGCTCTTCAGATTTACCAGGTGTCAGTATCATCCTTTAGTCTGAAAAGCAGACTAAAGAGTCATCACCAAGCAGGCATTGACTCTGATTACATGTCCCTGGAACTTAGTGGACTATTTTGCATTAATTCTGAGTCTGGCATTGCATGGTAAGGAGATTATTATTACATGAGCACATCAGTATGTACACCTACCCCTAATCTCATCTCTTATACTTGTAGTAAGAAGAGAAGAAGTGGAGGACTAAGGCTTTGTGTCAGAGTCCTGAGACAGAACTGAGAAATTAACAGTGGTAGCACTCAAACACATAATTACATTTGAAAATCTACACTAAGAACAATGTCTCTCACCCCAAATGTATTAAAAGAGTATTATTTGGTAGTTACTTAATGTAGCTGTATAAGATTCTCAGTCTTTGAAAGAGTTCAGAAATCCATTAAAACAAACCAAAAGAACTGTTAATACTAAAGCAATATAGCAACTAAAAGCTGTAAGACATTCCTAATGAGTTTAGATGCTCACTTCCAATGAAAAACGTTGCATTCCCCACATCTGCAATTTACTGAGTAAAGTTGCTAAGACTGCTTCATTTTTTCTGCCACAGAAACAAAAGGAAAACTAAAGGGGGTCCTATCATTCCTTCTACCAATACATCTGCCTATAAATGCACATTACAGTGTCATTGCAGTGCAGAGATCTGATTCTTTTTTAGTTTGCTCTTTAGTGTCAAACAAGTGTCAGTTCGCTGCTGAAGAGATTTGTTACAAACTGTTACCACATTAAAATCCATGACAGAAATAGGATGGACATCTCTTGTAACCTCAGGTGCTCTTTTAGAGACAAAATAAATTCATATTTAATAGAAACATTATCACAGTTGAAGTCTAAAGAGTAACAAAAGTTATTCCATAGAAGTCTAACTGCTAATCTAGAAGGCTTCATAGATGGCTTTGTCTTGAGTATAACAAACCAAAGTTTAGTGTTCATTTAAGTAACAGATATCAAAGAAAGTTATCAGAAAACAAATCTACAAAAGCACTGAACATAGCATTTAGTAGCTTCTATTTCTTTTAAGATACTATTTAATATTATTATTCAATCCCAAAATAACTCATTTCTCCAAATTAGCAACACAATAGGATTATAAAGACTGCCAAAAAATTGCATGAGAGCTTGCCAGATAATTGGGTGGAACTGCTTTAAAATAAGAACTATAAAATACTGGAAAGGAGTTTCACCCTGATTAAAAATTTATCATCAAAAATAGCCTCAACCACAAGTTCCTGAATCTTGTATTTTATTTTGTTTTACCTTTGGATTGTCAATGATTGGTGTCATGATAAGATCAGATTCAGTGTAAATGAGCTCTTTCAATTTTGACTCCATATCCTGCTGACTTGAGCACATATTTTCAGCCTAGAACAAAACCAAGGTTTTAAAAAAACCTGTTTTGTACCAAAAAAGAGTTAATTCATGTCTATTAACAAAATATTTCATTTCAACATTATACCAAGTAGTCTGGCCATGGAAACATATTCTAACTTACTTTTTATTTATGTAATAGCACATAGGACCAACTAAAAGTTATGGTAAGAGAAACATACTGGAAGAATAATCATTAGGTCAAAATGTAGACTGAGAAGAAAGAAGATAACATCCCTTTTATGCACTGGGGCAAAAAAGGAGAGTAAGAATCTTTCTTAGCTCCTACATCTGAAGTTCTGAAAATATTTTTTTCAAACAACTTGCAAACTGTTAATTATGGAAGCATGCAAAAGAAAGTTGACTTTGCCACAGACTTCAGGTCAATATTCTAAATATAGAGATACCATCATCCCTCAGCATAAACTTTCTACTCACTTTTTTCAAGCATGAATCTCTTTGTGAAGAATTTTTGATTGGGGCAGTGGTAGCACCACGTACTTCTACTGCAGAGTTAGCTCTAGGTGTGGGACGAGAACTTCAACAAAAGAAAGAAAAACATAATTAAAAAGCAAAAAAGATTACAGATTAAAGTTTCATTGCAAACTACTTTTTTTGTTGCTCTTCTGAAACTTTCATGCCATACAGCAAATTTTCAAAGTTGATGAACATAAATTACACTATGCCTGATCCATCAACTAAACACGAATTTTCTGTCTTTAAATGTGTTCTGACACGGTTAGGATTTGTCTGCCAGTTAGAAATGGGAAGATAGTATTTTGTTGTAATTGTTAAATGAATGTAATTTGACTATCTTCTCAGCCATAATGACTGTACAAACTGGATGCTAAACCATTATTATCTTAACTCCTAATAACAAAAAACATACAAACCAAATTAACTTGACAAAAATTGGAATTTATTTTATGTTATTCTCTTCTGACTGCCAAGTCTTGGCTAAGTAATGAGAATTAAAAACTGCGTAATTTTTGTGTATCATTGTGAGCTGGGTTTACCTTTTACTTTTTCTTTTTAAAATCCTGTCTGCTAATCAGAAAATGAAGAAGGAGAGACCAGAATACTGCCAAGTTGCAATTGTCATAAAGCTGCTAGTGAACTTGGGGTTTTAGTACACATCAATTTAAATTAAAGCATTTAAAATCAACTTTAAAATTATTATAATTGGCAGGCCAGGAAACTAGTTAAATCAAGAACTTCAACTGATGTTTTCTTGCTTAGCAGAAAGTAATAGACACATTTAGTTGCAAATCAGATTTTTTTATTAGAAAAAAACCCACTAAATTAAAAATACAAACACCAAACAAAATTAAAGACACTCAGGAAATTAGTGATCAAATTACTAACATAACTGTTCTCATCTTTCATCTATTTTCAACAGGAATTTAAATTTAAAGGGTACAATGAAGGTATGCCAAAATATTACCTACATAAAAATACATTAAATACCCTAATTCTTATGGCAAAAAAAAAGTATCAGGATCTGCCTGGAATTTTAGTTCCTAAACAAAAAAAATCCTATGACTTTTTGTCCAGCTAGGAGGCTGGACAAATGATTCTAAGTTGACACATGCTTCAAAACATGTAGATTTGGTGAATATTTTTTTTTTCAATTAATTCAACTAATTTGCTTTCATACATGTTTGAGATACAGATAATAGTACCTATTTTTTAGTTGTCAGATGGTTTCTCAGTTTAAAACAAGACAAGAGATGGTTGAATTAAACTAGTTAAAATGGATTAGATCTATTCCATTTGCACAAGTAGAAGCCACTGCTGCTAAAAGCTGATTAACCCCTCTAGGAGCTAAGTAAATTCTGGTGCCAAGTGCTAGGTCAGCAAGTTTCTTTCACTTCAATATTTTAACACTTTACTAGACATCACATACATTGCTTTCAGAAGTTGTATCATTGAAGCAAAGAGAATTTCAGAACAAAAATTTTTTTAATTGCTTGCATTACACTTCAAATTTTGTATTTAAATTAATGTACTTACCAATAAATTATGTTGCTAAAAAACCACTATTTGGATTACGTTATACAGTTTTTGATATCATTGTAGCCTTTCTTTTCAGCAGATTGCTAAAGCAAATGCTACTTGAAATTACTAATCATATGTGTTTAGCTGTGATGATAAAAGTTGTGAGATGAGAAGTAATACTTTATTAAAACCAACTGAAATAACTTTTGTACAGAGTATGGTGTACAAAAGCCCTATTTCGGGTTATGCAAGAAGCTTAAAAGAGTATTTTCAAACTGGAATATTTCTGCTTGATGTTGATAAGAAAAGTATTTCACTAGACAATCTTCTTGTTTGTAAGCTAGTACAAAGTTTCAGAATCAGGCCTCAACTAAAACAAATCACTGTTAAACCAATCACTATTTTTTAATTTAACACCCATGTAGTACTTAATAGACTGTTACCAACAGCTTGTGATGAAAAGCTGCAGGCAGAATTTATTAACAGATCATATGCTGAATGCTTATTCTTCTGTATTTAAAGCAATCATGCTCCAAGCCTATTCTTATATATATATATATATATATATATATGTATATGTATGAAGTAAGTAAGAAAGAAAGATCTAAATAAATTTTTCTGTTTAGACAGACAGCTAAGTAATCAAAAGTTTACTTTCAAAAATGAGAATGATGAAGTCATATAAGCTTTAATTACACACACTACTTTCATGGCTCTTCAAATGTATTTTAGTATTTATTAACTGGTAATAGAAAATTCAAAAGGAGACACAGACATAGTGTTACAGTCATAATAATAAAATGTTTGAAGAGACAGTGGGGAAAAAAACCAACACCAAACATACAGGATTTTAAGGCAGTTTTCATACCTGAGAAGAAATATGGATTCATTCGATTGCCCGTCAACTACACTTCTGGGGCGCAATTCAGTGTGAGTTTCTACCAAAAAGAGAACATGAACTTGCATTCAGAGGTTAAAATCAAATAAAACAGGGAATAAGCATGTTGGTGGGATTGAAAAAATAACTAAAAAATAACATAATGAGCAATATTACCAATTTTGAAAGAACTGCTCGGTGGTTTAAGATCTGCTCTTGAGGATGACAAGTTATCTAGATTTTTATGAGCATCCACTGACTCTTTGGCACTCCAAGAAACTGATGACTCTGTGTCCTCTCTGCCGTTTAATAAAGGATCTTAATTAGAGATTTAATTAAAAAAAAAGGTATCATATCCATTATCTGTTGCAATTGTTAGTATACAGTTTAGCTGTCATTCTCTAGAACAATATATTTTTGAAATATGTGTTGCACATACTTTTAAAAATGGTAATGGCAATGATGAAAAATAAGTTTACAGAAAAAAAATTGGAGAATATCAAAAATTCTCTCTATCATTAGAACTTAAATGAAAGACATTAGGAAAGTTAAATTATCACCCCATAACACAAGAGATACTAAAGAAATACTAAAAGCATTACAGACATTTTAATATTCACAGTAAAAAGTCACAACAAACCTATCTCCAACAATGAAGTCAGTACAGCCTAGATTAAAACCACTTTTTTTATGTGTGTAATAATTTACATGTCACACTTAAATGCAATTTTATTGATTTTGGTTGTCTGGGGTTTTTTTTAACATGTCCTTATATTATTCACATGGAACTGCATCATAAAACCTTCATGAAGGCTCTCCAGGATAACAAGTATTAATCCAACCCACACTGTGAAGAAAAGAGATACGTGGGTCTCACAGTTGGAAAAGAGAGAGTATTGGGCTTCCTTTGCATGTCAAGCCAATGTTTTACATTTGTCGTATTTGTCAATTAGTGCATACATCTGCAGATATTTCACAGGCATTAGAAAAACCTCAAGAGTATGGCCAAATAGCCCAACATTTTGTAGGAGATTAAGATTCCTTTGGCTCTCTGAAAATTCCCCAAAATAAGTGCTATCAGAATGTTGACAAGTCTTGCTAAAACCTTGAATGAAATCTTAGTTCACAGTACAAACTTTAAGTATTAATTTCTTATTGCAGGTGAAAGCAGTAATAAAATTAAAAGACAGAGCTGTATCTCAAACTATAATAAACATTAATAAAAAAAATACTGTAGCACTGGTATCAGAAACAGGTATTGAACAATATGAGAGAAAATTTTAAAGCAGATGTAACAGAAAACACTCAGCATTCTAAAACTATTTTGACATTAGTTCCCCAGATTGGAACCTGAAGTATCTTCCAAATATTTAGAACAAAATAACATAAAAAACAATGCTAAATATCGTAATTCAAAATTAGAAATACAAAAACCAGCAAGGTAACAGGAGTTTAGAAGAAGGCTAACTTGTTAACACACAGAAACCATTTTCACAAAAGGTTTGGTTGTTTCTGCATATGTAGCAGTGGAGAGTATTAAAAATTTAGAAAAAAAAACCCCTACTATTAGATTAATGTGTTATGTCATAAGCAAAGAATATGGGTCAGCTGCATTTGCAAGATTATAAGGCTGAACCACAGCTCTAAGATGCTGCACTGACAGGCTTTGTGACGCTCTAAGCCTATTGCATAAAAACAAACAAACAAAAAAAATCACTAAAGATAAAACTGACCCATATTTAGAAGATTCTATAAAAGATTTTAAAAAAAAATTTAAGTCAGATTCATACAATTTAATATAATATATAAACAAATAAATAAAAATGAGAGCATTTAGCTCAGAAGTGAGTTTTAACACATTCTATAGCCAGGAAGGAGTCTGTTGAAAGTGAACGGACAGTGCAATACACTAATAGGCTAATACAATTCCTAAACACCAAAAACTGTTCACTGAATGGTGTAAAACTCCATTCATTAATGCATTAAAATTCTAAGGAAAGTTCAAAAATTATAAAATTTACAGACAAACTTAATTTTTATCTTTGCTTATATTTATTAAAAAAAAAAAATCTTCCTTGAACATTCAGTACCTCGAGCTTGTGTCCTGTCTGTCTGCAGAATCACCACCACAATGGCCAAGGGATCCTTTCCAGAACGGATGCTGCAATAGGTCTGTCCAATTCAGCCTTTTGAAAAGCAACAAACAAACTGTAAAAGCAGTGGCTAAGCACAGCTCCACGGAAACATAACAGACTAGGTTTTGAACCCAGTAACATTACAGAGCAATTAATCCTGTTGTTTGATTTTATTTTGACAACAAGTAAGTTTTCTTACAGGACAAACTTTTTGTCTTAAATCAGAATGGAAAATTCATACAACAGAGATATGAGAATAAGAATGAAGGAAACTGCAGAGTCAATCCCACATGTAAATTACCCGACATACCCCATAAATTATAGTCTTAAATTATTAAACAATGTAACTGTATCAGGTATAAGTTAAAGCTTAATAAAATACATGTGTCCATTGCTCTGGAAAAGCAAAGCCATCCAATTCTAAACTGCCTCTCATTCTGTTACAGAGTCATCTATTTAGCACCAGGTACAAAAATAAAAAAAAAAATGCACTTAATGAAAACATTAATTCTATATATCTTCATGAAAGTAAAAGCACAGTTTGCTCTTTTGTATGAGGGATGCATTTTTTGTCATCTACAAAATACTACAATATACAGTATCATAGTAATTATTTTCTCCAGAGGTGATAACATAAACAGCTGTCATGGATTAGGCAGTTGACCTTTTCTGAGGATCCTTTTGAAGTAACCCATCAAGCAAACTGATGAACTCAGCAGAAGGTTTGTAAAAAGCAGAACCTGTAAATAGAAGCACTTAAGATCAATATTGGACAGCAAAAACAACCATCACCCAATGTAAACCCCACTATTACCTACAGATCATGCTAAAAAACTTTCTTGATAGTAATTTCATCTGAAAAAAAATCTCTGTGTATAAAGAATCTTAAATATACATTCCTTGCATTTCAAAGAATCCTTAAAAAAACAAACAAACCACGAATGCTAGGTCATCAAACTAATTAAAAGTGTTTATAACTTAAAAAAAAAAAAAGAACTCTCCAATTATCAGACAGCCATCGGGAAGAAATTAAGTGGAGTTAAAATCTGCTTCAATTGAAAAAGAGCAACTAATGTATAAGGATCTCTGTGAATAACACGGATGCCCAGAATGACCAAGATCAAAAATTCCATGCCAGTAGGTAGATTCAGTGTTAACAATTAAAAGTAAATTATATATGTCTCTGTCAAAAGGGAAAAAAGCATTCATCACTAACAGGAACTATCACAGGAAGGCATTGCTAACATTCACGTTTCAGACAACTAACTGATTCCTGCCATCATCCTCAGAAGAAAAAGGGCAAAACAAAACTTTAATTTTTTAAGTATTACTGTGATTTGATCCATTAAAGAATAACAGAACCCTACCCTCTGATCCTGGTTGCAATGGATCTTCAGATAAAATCTTTTCAATTAATTCAGAACAGCTTTCTGAGAAGAATGGTGGTTTTCCTACACACAAACAGAAGTGTATTTCACAGATTAGGCAAACTCCAAAATGGTTGTAAGGTGCAATGATTTATCATGAGCTTATTTTCCTAAGAAAGCATCCAAAGAAATAAACAACCTTGGCCCGAGTACTATTTATCGAGTTTTCTTGTCAATTTAAATTCTAAACCTCGGATTCAATTCTTTTATCATGAATAGCAAAAGAAACCATGGACAGAGCAGGCACCAAAGATGGCTTGATGGAGGTGACCATGATAGCCCTGTACAAATCTGCAGTGAGATAACAGGAAAAGGCAGAAATCTCAGTATCTGTGTTACTGTGTCGATTCAATAGATCAGCATTTTGTTTAATCTTTAAGAAGGTTGCAGCGTAATTCTCTTCTCTGATGAAGCCTCCTTTCATTCCTTCCAGCTGCAGCTAATGGGTACTTTATCTGCAGGGAACCAAATTACTCTAGCTTTACAATAATGAGGCAGTTTTCTCTTTCAAAGGTTAAAATACTGCACACAGAGTTTAATACCAAGGAGATTAAAAACATTACACTGTCAGAATTCGAGGGCTGCCATAATTTTAAATCATAGTATTTAAACGTTACATGTTGGTTAGTATTGTTGTCAATAGGACCACTTAACAGTATTGTTTCACCTGATTATTGGATAAAGACACTTTTTTTTGTCTTTTAAGCACCATTAGTATGTTCTTCAAGAAATCTTCAAAACCTGTCTCAAGTTTTTCTATGTCCTAACTTCCCTAGAAAGTTAATAAGAATTTACTCTGGGACCATGACCTATGTTTCCATTATCACAGATATTAAACATATATACAAACTTACAACCTGAGAACATTTCGTAAAGTAAACATCCCAGGGACCACAGATCACTGGCTTTGCAGAAGTTGTTTCCCTTTATTGCTTCAGGAGCTGTGTATAACGGAAAGCCTACAAAATACAGTATGTATAATTAATACACTGTGATGATTCATTCTGCATTCATCCTTTTCAACACTTCAAACTTTGTCTCTAAACTTCACTGAGTTAGAGATAATCTTCACTCAACATATAAGGAAACTCAAATAGCAAAGGTAAGTAGTTTCAAAGGAATTTATCTCCTACACTTTAACTGGATTATGTAGGATTATATATGCTACTTTGTTGTTTATTTCACTTCTATTAACCAAACTGACTTGTGCTGCACTTTCAAACACGGTGACTAATGCAAAGAATGTTTTTATTTGTTTAACAGCTTTCAGAGTCAAGCAATTTGAGCAGAATGTTTTCCCATTCTCATGTGAGTAGAAATAACTATGTTACCTCAGATTTGGGGTATCTTTTTTTAAAGCTATTCCAAGAAATAAACCTTCACGAACTTATAAAGCTCTGTTACAAAAAACAAGGTAGCTAGCCAAGGAAATCACTGACCTAAACAGTTATGGCTCTTTTCCCACTAAAACACTATGAAAACATCACATATCAAATTATAGCAGCTTAGTCACAAATCTCTTTTGCTTGATACAGGAAAAAAATATACAGTTCTTATTCCTACAGTAGTTCCCATCAGTTCTCAAAAACCTCTAAAAAATTACACAAACTCAGTAAAAGTGTGAATTCCATAGTCCCTTAAAAAGTTTATTTTGGATTCTTTTCTTCTTGGGTTTTATTTTTTTAAGTGACAAAAGGTCATTACCATACATATCAAAACAGCTGTTCTGAAGAGCAACAGGAAAGAGATTAGATTTGTATTTCTTCCTGAATAAAGACCTGATCTTGGCCTTACTATTTCCAGTGTGGACTTTCAGAAGAAGACAGCAAGGAGATCTCTTTTTGTTCTCATAAAATATTATGAAGAATTCCATTGTTTCTGATAAAAGTAACTGATATATAAGACATCACTATCTTGGAAATAGAGGTCTGTGAGATGTTCCAAGACAATGACTGATAAAAGATTCAGAAGATTAAAAACAAGTTTCTGAATTTTTCTTATTCAATGAAAAAATAACAGTATTTGCAGTCTACTGCATTTGTATAGATCTGCCTGGTGAAACTGAAGCACAGTAACTTGCTCATACTTTAAAATGAAATTATCATTCTTTAAGTTGACCTCAAACTAGAATTAACTTAGACCATGTGCATCAAAAAGGACAATCAAAGTACAGCAGTGGAGCCCCCAATGAAAGAAGCAGTAGTTCTGTGTAGTACTTCCTGAATTTTCTGTACACATTTAACACTAACTTAATGGAATTTAGTTCCAGATCTCTGAGAGCATCTGCAGCACAGACTTTTAAAAAGTCCATAAATAATTCCATAGCTCAATTTTTTCTGAGACAAAACAGGATTAATTCTAAACCATTTTTCTTTATCATAATTATTGATATTCCAACTTTCATTCTGTCTCTTTGATGTAAGTTAATCCTGGCTAGTAAAAAGCTCATACCCCGAACTGTATTTTTAAAGTGTCTTTGCGGAGTGCTTTCATTAGTATCTTCGCCTTCTTCAGCTCCAGCTAAAGCAAAAACTTCTTCCAAGTCTTCACCATCTGCTTTAGCCCAGCAAAAACTACTGAATTTCAAAGTGCCAGACCCTTCCAGCAGAATCTATAAGAACAAACAAAATCCAATATGCTAGTATCATATACTAAAACTGGTAACTGATGAAATTTCCAACATGAAGTATGAAATAATTTATTATAAAAATAATGACAATTTCAAAATATTTAAGTACATAGAGATGATGACTATAGCCAAAAACACTGAAGTGTTTCTTTTTCTTTTAAGTCAATGCCAATACTTTTTTCTTATGACCAAAAGGATCCCAATAGAACCCTTAAGAGGTTCAATGTGCACTTTTTTTTTACTCATTATTAAATCTAAATAAACAAAGATGTTACTAGAGAAAAGAAAGTTAAAGTAGAGTAAAACTGCATAGGAAAATAAAAGTCTAGCAAAACCAAACATGGCTTCATTTGAGAAAAAAAAAAAAAGGAATTTTTCTAATTTTATATAGCAGAAAATTCCACAGATTTTGTCCAAAAATGATAAGAGTTTTCTCTGGCCAGTCAGTGCTTATTCTTGGCAATTAAAAACTTCATAATCCCAAAAACCTTGTCTGAAGAAATAGCCCATTCAGCCAGAAGCAGGGGGCAGGGCACAGAAGAAGCCTTAACTTTAGTATTTTACTTCTGTTCAAAGGACTACTTTACAGCAACATTCTTCTTCAGAAGAATACTGAGTCTTCTACATTATACTTTATTCATGTATTTTTAGTGCTTTTGGGCCACAAATGACAGGAACTGTGTAGAATTGTGGAAGATTTAACCAAAGATTCAGAGAATGGCAAGTCGATCACTTATAGATCAAGGCCAGAACGAATTACTGTTAAGCAAAAGTGTTTTACTATAGTCATATTCTGGTGACTACATGAATTAAAAACAAACAGACTTTGGCAAACCTCTACATAAATTACACACACATACACAAAATGAGAAACTACATAAAGATCTATATTTTTATACAGGAATAGATGATAATTTCCATGGCATCTGCAAACAATAGAGAAGGCTATTAACAAAGAAACTTTAGTTAACTTTACTCCCTCACTAGCATTTTCTATGACTGCAAAATATTCTGCAGCATGACAGAATAATAACAAATTTATGTGTCCAAGGACAGTGAACTAAAATCCTTCATTAAATTAAACCAGTACACCAAATCAAAAAGAATATATCACATTGTATCAGATACACGCCAAGGAAGGAAATCAATTATACCATAAAATATTCAAGCTACAGACTTGTTCCTGATTGTCTTCACATATATTATAAAACTCAGCTGACCTCCCAGGTGTGGTAAGCCTCTTCCAAACAGTAAAACACAAATAATAAAATAAATGCTGATGGCATGGAAAGTAACATCCAGTGTCTCTATGGATAATACCCCTCCTCACCTTTCCAGGCGTCAATTCACAATAGATAATTCCATGCTTATGAATATGGTATAAACCAGTAACCAGCTCAACACCAAATTCTCTCACCACATCTTCTGGTAGACGTTCATCCTGAGCAATGAGAGATTCTAGAGAACCACCTGAAACACGCACAGTCAGAAAGTGTATATAAAGAAGATGTCATACAAGTAATGCCCAATTACATAAACTTCTTCAAAAGATGTCAATCAAAAACCATTATCAGTAGATACTAAAAATGTTTCTGGATATATAATAGTTACAAAATCTAAGATATACAAAGAAAGCATTTTCAAGTGACAAAAGTATTTACAGTGACAAAATCTTATTTTTGTCTGGAATAAAACTGAGCGCAGGACTTCAAAATTACTTCAATATTGTTTTACAAAGGAAACAGAACGGAAAAAAGAAATCCAGAAAGTGTGTAACAGTACCCCATGCTTTTATTAAAATTCCTTTGCCAGATCCCTGCTGCATAAGTTAAAAGAATAAATAATATCAACAGCAGGCTATCAACTTCTGTGAACAATTGCTAAAACTAAGGGCAGGCAATTTTCCACTGAATTCAGAGACAACAGAAATAGTAAAAGTGTGTTAGTCTGAGATCTTGAGGTCAACAATGTCCAAAAGATAAATTATTTTCTTGTATTTCACTTTCTAGGTTTCTCACACAAATCCCAGCTTCGGGTACCAGTAAGTCCTAATCATAGATCTCTGGACTTCATATCCTAACATGAGATCCTTCTCCATCCTTCCAAAATCACCTCTCCTTCTCCATTAAGTTCCAACCAATCCTTCCTTTGTTTCTAACCAGATTACACTTACAAAGCCTTCCAAATAACCCTCACATACATCCTCTATCACCTGTACTCTTCACTGGGCTTCACACTCACTCTCTATGCTTCTCCCCACTGGTTGTTACTGTTTCTGTGCCCTTACAAAAACTTCCCTTCTTCCCCCATCACCTACTTCCTCATTTTCCACTGATTCTCAGGTATGTCATCAAACTCATCCCATTTGAGTCATTCCCGTCCTAAATATTCATGGCACTCGGATTTCTTCTAATCTCATTTCCCACAAGTTCATCACTCATTCTTTCTCCTCTTCCTGTCCCAGTCCCCTACTCTGAACTCCACATTCCCATCTTGCCCAAAATCCCTTTTCTCAGCCCCATTTGGTCCTTTGCTAATGCTACACCAAATCTGTTTGCTTGAGACCACAGTTTGCATGCCATGAATTATCTATAGGTTTCCTGGGTTATCTGCTGTTTATATCCTAGCCAAATCATGCTGATTAAAAAAAAAACCAAAAAAACAACAAACAACAAAAACCACAAAACAGAACAAAAAACCAGACCAGATTAGGAAAGCTTTTCATAGAAAAGGATACTAGATTGTTTATTCCAAGTTGCACAGTAGATTTTCCTGAACTTTTTTCCCTTTGATCAGTCATTTCTTTCAGAGGGTCTGTCATTACAGTACTCTTCCAATTATTCAACACTGTTGAATCTTAAAATTATTTTATTTCTAAGCCTTTTTATGCTGGTTAGTGAATCAGTCATTCCTTTAAAACCAAGCCCATACTACAGAGTCATAGTAAAGAATTTTCCATCATGTTTAATTACTGTTTCTTACAATGTAATTTAGAGGACTACATATAGGATAATTCCATAATGTGGCCAAACACACAAAGAAAAAAAGTAGTGAAATCAGCAACACAGAAGTATCCTGCATCTGATAACAGAAACTATCTTTGAGACAAGTGAAAGAAATCTTCCGTATTTCAAAAACAGTTTTCAAGTCTCAACAAAATTAATAAGAAATCCACATCTTATTCCATGTATAAGTAAGTTAGCTCCAAGACATTCACCTTGCAGTGATGCCTTGAAGTGGCTACCTGAAAACAGAGGCTAGACAAGAATAAGAGAATAAAAGTAGGTATTTATTTGAAGGGCCTTCAAAGGTACACCTTGGGAGTGTAAAGCCTATGAGGGGCTCCACTCAAGATACACCCTGGATCACGGGCTCTTCACACTTTTATAAGTTTGGTCCATTTGCATATCTGGGTTAATTCTCCAATTATAATTTCAGTTAATGACATAATTACCCCAGGTTTGTTCCTCCTCTCAAGGCTTTAGTTTACACATCTTGGAGCCTGGGACAATCAAGGTGTCCTTGAAGAGCAAACCTAGAGAGGGTTTGTTACATCTAACCAGCATGAGAGAACAGTAGTTAACAGGCCACACGAAACTTCAGAGTTACACACTAGGCAGTGCAAGGTTTGAAAAATATAGAAGTTAAAACCTAAGGCATCAGCTGCAAATTATAATACTGCAAGGTAAAACACCTGATAACTGTTCAACAATAAAACGCTACTGTCTAATAACTTAAATACGTGCCCCTAAGTTAGATTAAGCAAGTAGACCAAAGCGTCCATATGAGCCACTAACTTCCACTTTTAATCACTGAAAGAATGACCTGACTTTTTTTCTCAGAACTTTTAAGTTCTCTTCTTCAGTAATTTTTCAAACAGAATTCTGGACAAATAAAAAGGCTGAGTGTAATACGGATTTTTATTATTAAACAAACTCCAGATATCAAAATATTAACATGCATCACTTGCATATTGGCTTTCTTTTCTTTCCTTTCCATGTGGAGGAAAGCATGCTATCAGAAGTTTAAAACATGCAGTCATCACAATTAAAGAAAGCCTTACAAGATTCCTTTAATAGATTGATAAGAACTTATCAAAACTAAGTGAATCACTTAATGCAGTTTTGGGTTCTCAGGGTTCCCAAATTATGGTTTTAACATGGAAGTCAAAATACTTGTATTGAATATGAAAAAAACTTAAATCATTTACTTTAGCTGGTGAATTGCCCTTTGATTAAAAATTAATTTGAACAATATTAAGTCATTAGTACGTTGAAACTTGATTTGCTCCTTGATGTCTTTTAAAAGAGAATGCCAAAGCTGCCAGTCCTTAGAAAACTTCTCAAGTAATTTTTACTGAACTACCCTCTGACTATTCACAATTTGCTTTCATGTTCCCTGATTGGCCATCTCTCTTCAGCTCTTAAAAACCAACACTATGTAACTCAACTAACTTTTCAAAGACACATACAGTGAAGCAGAGAAGCATGATTTCAACTGATTTCTAAAAATGTTTCCAAGAGCAGAACCACTTTTATATATAAACAGGATTCTCAAGTTAATCAAAGACCTAAGCATTTATTGTAAAGAAGCTGTAAGAAATCTCTTATAAATACTCATTCTATAAATATTTACTTTTTGAGCTTATCTCACCTGTGCATAATTCCACTACAAGCCAGAGATGGTTGCTTGTTTCATACCATTCATAAAATGTCATTATATTCTTGTGTGTGAGTCCCTGAGTCAGATGCACCTAGAACAAAGTTTTTAACACACTTAAGTGGGGTAAAGACATAAATAAATATATATATATGGATTTAAGGCATGGGAATAAGAAACAATACAATCTACTCTAGATTAGCTACTTGTTCTCTTGCCTTTTCTAGTGCACTAACATTATTCTTCAAATATTTTAGTTTTACATGTATGTTAAGAAAAGATAACTTTCCTTACAGACGCTGCCCAACTCACCTGCTTTTAAAATACAGAAAAAAAAATTAGGAAGTTCCCCAACTCGAAATTATAAATATTATTTAACCTTCCTGCACCACTAAAACAACAAACTGGAAATCAGAATTTGGAGCCAAACTTGCACTCCTACTTTTTTTTTTTTTTAAATAAGAACACAAATGAGAGATAATACAGCAAGAGGAAGTTAAAAAAACCCTTTTCCATCATTCTTAATCTTATCAGGCAAGAAAAACCATTCAAGAGACCCTGAAAATAGGTATTTCTATACCTACATGACCTAATCTCTACAGAAGCCTGTGTTTCTTGCTAGAATGGTATGTAAGGTATCCCCAAGGGATTTGTAAAACTAATACACTTCTAAGAACAAAAAAGTTCCCAGAAATTGTCATTGAAACAATGAGAGGGAATATGAAACTATCGGGTTTGAGTGGCAAGGTTTTGGTATCCAGGCAGGGAGGTCTACAGGACTGGCTTCTGTGAGAAGCTACTGGAAGCTTCCCCTGTGTCCAACAAAGCCAATGCCAGTGAGCTTTCAGACAGACCCACTGCTGGCCAATGCCAACCCATCAGTGACGGTGGCAGCACCTCTGGGACAACATTTAAAAAGGTGGGGAAACACTCCTGTGCAACAGCAGCAAGGGAGAGGAGTGAGAACATGTGACAGAAACAACTCTGCAGACATCAAGGTCAGCGCAGAAGGAGGGGCAGCAGGTCCTCCAGGAGCTGGACCAGAGACCAGTGAGGTGAAGACCAGTGAGGCAAGGCTGTCCCTTCTGCAGCCCATGGAGGTCCATGGCAGAGCAGAGAGCCACCTGCAGCCTGTGGCGGTCCCCACACCAGAGCAGGTGGAAACCCAAGGGAGGCTGTGACTCTGTGGGAAGTCTGTGCTGGAGCAGGCTCCTGGGCAGGACCCGCAGACCCACAGAGACAGGAGCCCATGCCAGTTTGCTGGCAGGACATATAACCCAGTGGGAACTCACAATGGAACAGCCTGTTCTTGAGGGACTGCAACCCTGGAAAGTATCTTCACTGGAGCAGAAATGGTATTCTTTCATCAAAAAAAAATTCTTCTTGCTAAGTAAGAAATTGATTGTTTACTGGAAGTTACTACTACCACTGGATTTGCACAACTAATAACAAAATAAAGCAAATCACCACACGTAACTATTTTTACAAGTTCACTGACACATCATAGAAACAGTAAGACTGCAAACATGAGTTTATGCATGCAATCTAAAAACCAATAAAATCACATGAAGAAATAAATACATTAAAATAAGACTGTATTTAAAGCCTAAGAACTTAGAATCTTGAGAAGCTGATCTAAATGTGAACTCCATCTAAAAAAGCACATGGTACTTTTCTATAACCTGCACTACAAGAATTTTGTAGGCTGCATTTTTTCCCCAGATTTGGCAGGGAAAAAACCCTCATTACTTACCCAGTTTGCTACTCCAGCTCTCTTGCATTTATCACTGCAAATAACGGCAACAAAATTAATTGTCCCCTTTCTTCTTCCTTTATAAACAACTGTCATATTTCCTCTTCCAATCTCCTCATACAAAACAAAGTTCTCCATGCTTTAGGATGCTTCAGAGGCAACAGACTGGAAACATGGCATTAGTCTCATAAACAAATAAACCTAAAAAAAGGAGGAAAAAGGGGAAGCCTTCAAATTTAATAGTCATTCACGTATAGTATTCACTCTCCCAATTATCATGAATAGGGATTCTATACTTCCAGACAGACTGAATACAATTACTTTACAGAAGACTTCCTCTCAGGAAATGTGATCAAAATTTTTAACAGGTGAATTTTACACTTCCAAAGCTCTTAACACATTCAAAAAGTAATAGATGGGCTAGTATGTACAAATTCTAAAAGGTGTATCTGTAGAAATGCAAGAGGCTACAGGGAAAAGAGAAGCATCTCCGGTTCTCAAGGGTAATGGCTATGCCTTTATTTCAGTACACAAACAATGGAGCATAAAATCATAAAATCATAGAATGGCTTGGGTTGGAATGGACCTTAAAGATCATCTCGTTTCAACACCCCTGCCGTGGGCATGGAGACATTCCACTGCAACACTTTACTCAGTGTCCCACTCAACCAGGCCTTGAACACTGTCAGGGATGGGACATCCATCTGACACACAAAACAGACTTTCGGCAGCTGGATTTTGACATAAAGTACGAAGAGAGCAAATAAAGTGACACAAAAAGTGAAAAGATGAGGAAGGAAGGCCGTCGTGGAAGCCTCACACACCACCACCTGTAACGAAGCAGGTGTGAAACTCAGCAGAAGCAGCCAAAGCAGCAGCCTCCAGGCACAGAGGGAACTGCATTTGCTCTGGGCTGGATACAGGACTAGTACACCAAGGAGACACAGTTCTCTTTCTCTGCAAGGGAACTGATGGCGAACTGAGCAGCCCGCGCACGACCCGCGATCTCCTGCGCTCCCAGCTGTGTCGAGGGCGGTCAGGGCTGAGGCGCTGCACGGCGGCCCCCAGAGACACAGCTGCCTCCCCACCCACCTGCGGCAGATGGGAAAGGGCCGTGGGGTCTTAGGAGCCCTCCAGCGGGGGTTTCCACCCCCGCCCCCAGTCCACTCCCGCACTCGGAGCGAGGGACGGCGGCGGAGGGAGCGAGAGGGCGGTGAGGGGCGGGGGCAGCGGCTCGCGGCCCCTGGGCGCGCGCGCTCCGCCAGGTAACGGCCGCGAACGTGCGCGGAAAAGCAGGAAAGAGCGGAAACGACAGCCGCACCTGTGTGCCGGAGCATGGAACCGACGGGAAAGGGTGGGAACGACAGCCGCACCTGTGTGCCGGAGCATGGAACCGACGGGAAAGGGTGGGAACGACAGCCGCACCTGTGTGCCGGGGCATGGAACCGACGGGAAAGGGTGGGAACGACAGCCGCACCTGTGTGCCGGGCATGGAACCGACGGGAAAGAAAGGAAGCGACAGCTGCACCTGTGTGCGGGAGATGGAGCCGGCGAGAAAGGAGAGGAACGACAGCTGTACCTGTGCCGGGGGATGGACCCGGCGGGGAAGGGGGGGAACGACAGCCGTACCTGCGCCGGGGGATGGACCCAGCGGGAATGAAAGGAAGCGACAGCTGCACCTGTGTGCGGGAGATGGAGCCGGCGAGAAAGGAGAGGAACGACAGCTGTACCTGTGCCGGGGGATGGACCCGGCGGGGAAGGGGGGGAACGACAGCCGTACCTGCGCCGGGGGATGGACCCAGCGGGAATGAAAGGAAGCGACAGCTGCACCTGTGTGTGTGGGATGGACGCGGCGGGAAAGACTGGGAGCGACAGTCGTAGTGCGGCGCGGCAAGGACCACCGCCACGCCGCCGCCATCAACTGAAACGGCGGAGCCCCGCCCCCGGGACGGAGTCTCCCATGCCCCGGTGGCAGTGTCCGGATGGGACACTGGTCCCTGCGCGCCACAAAATACAGGCAAGCTGGAAAGGCACCGGCTCAGCAGGCAGGGTGACTCCGGGAACTGGAGAGTTTTGCTGTCCTTTATTCCAGATGGAACGCACCGCCAGGTCCCACAGGGCTCCGTCCCCGCGCCGCCCCGCGCGCCACTCGGATGGTCGCCACCCCGCGCCCGCATCCAGGAGACGGGGCCGGACGCCGGAAGCAGAGCGGCGCCCTATTGGGCTAAGCAGTGCGTGCGTCAGGGCGGGACCACCGGGCGGAGACCGGCGGCGGCGGGAGGGAGTTCCCGGATGTTGGTGTGGAGAGCTGCAGGGCTGGCGCGTCCATCGGGAAAGGTCGGGGTGCTGCTGGCAGCCTGTGTTAGTGGGGCTTTTCCATTCAACTTTCGTAGTCAAAACGGCACGTAGCGTCCTCAGCCCTGCCATGGCCATCTGTAAACGCCTAACTGAGGGACACTTTTCTTATGACAAAATTTAGCCCTTGAAACAAGTGTTTTCCATGTTTAACAATAACGTGGAGTTTTCACTTGTTTTTTCATCCTGGGGTGATCTGGTTTTCTTCTTCCTTTTTTGTTTGTCTGGTGTTGGTTTTGTAAGGCCCTTGAAAAATCCAAGTATCCTTTTCTCTTGGGCAACTGGAACTGTAGTGACAGGACAAGGACCTTCAAACTGAAAGACGGTAGCTTTGGATTAGATACTAGGGAAAAAAATCTTTGCTGTGAGAATGGTGAGGCACTGGCACAGGTTTCCCAAAGAAGCTGTGGGTGTCCCATCCCTGGAATTGTTCAAGGCCAGGTTGGATGGGGCTTTGAGCAACCTGGTCTAGTGAAAGGTTGGGCATGGCAGGGGTTGGAACTAGATGGTCTTTGAGGTCCCTTCCAACTCAAACCATTCTATGATTCTAACAAAACATTTAAAAATATTTGCTGTAGAGCAAGCTGTAAAGATTTCTGTTTTTTCTCATTGTCTCACCTTTATTTTGACCTCCTAACAGGTTTGAATATATTGATTCATTTCAACCAAATTTGATAAAAGAAGTAGTACACTTACAGGAAGGATTCAATGTTTCTTCTAGGCGGCATGGTAACAGATGGTCAGGTTTTTTACTCCCACCCTCGAGACGATTTCAGTATTAATTTAAATCCCTGTAATATTGAAAAGGTGGAAAAAACACACCCCAAAACTCTCTTTATTGTTGACAAAAAACTCAACATGAGCTGGCAGCATTGGCTTGCAGCCCAGAAAGACAGAGGTATCCTGGACTGTATCAAAAGGAGTGTGGCTGGCAGGGCGAGGGAGGTGACTGTGTCCCTGTACTCTCTGTTCTCATGAGACCCTACCTGGAGTGCTGCATCCAGCTCTGGTGCCTCCAAAATAAGAAGGACATGGAACTTTTGGAGCAAGTCCAGAGGAGGCCATGAAGTGATAAGGGGACTGAAGCACCTCCCCTATGAAGACAGGCTGTGAAAATTGAGGCTCTGTCCCATTCTACACTGTAAGTTTTCAGTAATTGCAGAGGTGACCTGTAATGATCAATGAAGCTACAGCTTTGAAGCTGCACAAGCAAGATAATTTTTCCATTCTTTTTTAATGTAAATGAGTAGTTGACGAGATATAAATAAACCAAACATGTAAGTAGACATCACTTTCTTTTAATAAGCACAAGAAAAGTAGGCTTTGAAGAGGGATTTATTTAGATTTTAGAAAAATTGTGTATTTTATCTTTGGTTGTGATAAGGATGACTGATACAAAGAAAAAGGAATAGAGTATTAGCTCAGTTGCACACAAGTCCTGGCAGCAGTTCAATGCCGTATTTTACAAAAGTCAATTTCATTGTCTCTGTCCAAGAAGATAAAACTAAGCCACAATAACTATCAAGTTACTGTCTTTTTTTCCAGATTTCTCATGTTTCATCCCATGTACACTGTCTCTTAAATTAGTCCAGGTTGGGAATTATTTTTATGCAAAGGGGGCAAATACCCCATTTTGGGGGAATGAGATTGTACTAACTTTAACATTAATGAAGTCTGTTGAAATCTTCCTGTAACAGTGACATTAGCACTACAAAATATATAGAGAAACACACTAAAAAAAATGTTTAGTAACAATTCAACCAGAGGTTTATAGCTTTTGAAATTAAATATCTCCATGATAAAAATTTTTCAGTATACTTAAAGGCAGACATAGGGAGACATGTTGACTTATACCACTTTTTATTTACAACACCTCTTAATTAGGAACTATGGGCACTTTTTTATTGTTGATACACATTTCATTACATGTCTGTATGTTTCTTACAATATGGGTGCACAGTTTCAATATACTCCAGATGGGGAATTTTCTTTGATTTGGTGTAAGAATGGAGGATTCTCTCTTCAAACATGTTGCTTCAGGTATGAGAGTTATCTTGCAGAAATAAAGTAAATAAAAATACAGATCAGGGTTGTAATTATAAGGCTCTTATCTTTGGCCTTTTACTTACTGTTCCAGTCTGTTACTCCTTTATTCTGTTACCGTACATGACTTCAAGCATTGTACTCAACTGCAGTGAACTTTTCTGTGGGAATATTTTCAACATTCAAGAACGGAATGCAAAATATTCTCTGTGCTGTTTGCACCATTTCAATACTCTTAGCAATCTGTGCAGCAAACTCAGCCTTGCTATTTGCCTGGCTATTAGATGGGACAGTCAGATGTAACCAAATTCTTGTTCTGAAATAAATATATGATCTAATTTAAGGCAAACAGATCTCGTGACTGCAAGCACATAGTCCAGGCATACTTAAACACTTCACTGCTCTACCCTCAATGGGTACTGTGTAAGCCTCTGACATTTTGCCTGGTTCTCAAAAGTCTGACCAATAGCCTATAATTTTAAGGTGTGTTTCCATGTTTTGTAAGATCTGTTCTTCAGTCTGCTCTAATGCCTATTGAAAATGCTATACAGTTCTGTTTTATTTTGCCATATGTACTAGCTTTTCCTTTTTTGTTGTTATTTTTTGGGGGGGTTTTTTTCAGATATCATGATTACTCATGCTTTATCCCATCTTGTTAGTACACGGTGTTTATTTCTGTTCCAGACTGACCCCATTCTCAAGAGAATTTCTATTCTCGGCATCTAGGGTATGATAATTCAGTTGCTCAAATAAAATGCTTTTATGTTCCATTTGCCTTGACAGTACTGTCATTCCTGGGAAGTACATAGAGCCATTTTTCTGGTGTTTGACCTTTTTGGCAGAATTGTGGACATGGGCACATCTTTATCTTGTGCTTTTTGTTTTCAGATTCTTTTCCAACATCCTCTTGAAACTGGCACATATTTTCATCATTTGAGTGAAACTTTGTTCTTTATTTTTGTATTTCTGTGGTAACATTAATATGTGATTATGATATTATGGTTTTGATATGATATTGTGATATTATGATTTTGTCACCTTGGTTTTCTGGTACAACTCTGTTGTACTTAATGGTCCATCTCAAATTCATTAAATAAATTCAAACATTACTGGTTTAGTATCATATCTTTCTGATATTTGGGAATAGCAATGACCTTTCAAATTCTTAGGTGCTTTCTTGGATTCATGTTTTAAAATTTGTTTTTTCAAAGAGTTGACCTTTACACTTTTGAAACTTATTGCAAAACAGTTTGTGGCGTTTTTTTCACTGGTGAGGCAAAAAAAACTACTAGTGGTTTGTTGTACAATAACAGGGCTCCAAATCTCACCTCGCTGGATCAGCTTGCAAGGTCACCAATACTACACGTATGCCATGCTTGTGTTTCCTCTTCCTCTGTTACAGTCTCAATGCTTTGCATATTTCTAAGGTTGGAAAGAGATGTGGTGAGATATGCTGAAAATTTTAATATTCTCTGAGTCAATACCTTTAAAGGTTGGCATATTATGAGGTGCTTTTACCTTCCCCGAATCATTGGGTTCCCCTGGGAAGTCAGCAACTGCTCTGTATATGGTACTGCAGTCAAGACCAACTTCCTGTTTGTTTATTTGTTTGTTTGTTTGTTTACAGCAACTGCTAAGGAGATGGGGTTAATTGTAATGGATTACGAAAGTTTCTGCCAGGCATTTCTCATATCACATTCCTGAGTATAATCAGCTCTGATACTGGCTTTGTGAGCCTGGCTGGCAGAGCTGATATGCTTCTGCTGTAAGGTTCACTGCTAACAGCATTTTCAACACCTAAGCCTACTTGCTGGCTTCCAAAATACGATGATGACAGTCTTGCTGAGACAGGAAAGCTGAATAGGCCTTGTCAATATTTTACTTTTTTAGTGACTATCATTCTGCTTATGTAATTTTGAGATTATGTAAAATTATTTATTTTTGTTTGTATTTCAATATTCAAACTATTCCTTGTTCTAATGCAATAGATAGTGTGTAAAGCATGCTATACTGGCTGAATTATTTTCGTCTGTTCTAGGTATAACATGTCAGGAGAACATCCCATCTTCAATTACATCCAGCAGTTTGTACTCACACAAGAGTCATGCTTTTTTATCACATATACAAATTTACTGTTTCAGCTGCAAGCAGTGGCTTTTATGTTCCGTATTCTGAAGATTCAGGCTGTATACTCAGGATATCTTTTGCATTCTGATTAAAATTCACAATGTCAAAAGTATTATCATCATTTCACAGTGTAATTTTCATTTGACTTCGCTTGATTACATGGTTTTATTCCTTTTCTTGCAAAATGCATGCCTGGCACATTTATCATTATCCCACTATCTTGCATTTAATTTCCTCTTTGTTTGTGTACTTGACTTCACTTCTAATGCTAATCTGAGCTTTACAAACTATTTATTCAAACCTGCATCTCATTAATGCAAAGTACGTGCAGAACCCCATCCTCTGAGTCACTGCTTGCCTCCTTTTTGGTTTTCTTTTCAAACTGTAAGATCTCGAATAATGCTTCTTTTGCCACAATTATTATTTATGATCCACTATGCAAGAAAATTTTAATGAGTTTTCTCCTTAAAATCTTTTAATCTTCATTTTATTTCTCTCCTCAGCTTGTGTTTATGCTTTAGCTGGTCCATAAAGTTACTTTTAATTTTATTTTTATTTAGCCTCTCGTTTTCCATGTGTTCTTGCTCAAATCAGTGTCAGCTCTCCTTAGGTCACAGTCACAATAAGACTTCTGGCCAATTCCATAAACTGTTACTGCTTCTGAAAGATGCAGCCTATTTACAGGAAAGAAATTTCCAGCAGAGATGCAGTTGAAGAAGGGGAAGGCATTGGTGCTGCCCGATGCTAGCTGAAGGAAGCACAGAGCTCTGAACAAGAAAAGCTTTTTTGCTGATTTGATTCTTCCAGCAAAGGCAGCATTGCATAACTTCTTGTAAAACAAAACAAATAAACAAAAAAACCCCTCGAAACAAACAAAACCTCTGAACATCAACCCAGAAAAAATCAGTCAAAAGTACTTACATTTTAAATTTTCACGTGCTCAGTGAGACAACTTGCAAGAATCTGTGTGTTTTGATATTCAGGTAAAAGCAATGACAGCTTTACAGAAAACACCATTTAAACGAGAAAAGATGTTGTACAGGCAGTGTTATGCAGACACTTCATAGATCTTTTTAAAGGACTTGCAGCATTACTTAGTTCGTACTGATATAAAAGTGTGAGAAATGGGGCCAGTAACACCAGGTACCAGCAGGAAGAACAAAAAGAGAAAGCACTGCAACTCCTTTCTTCTTAACTCCATGACAGCTATTCAGAAACACAGGGTATATTTTAGTGATTTTTTTTTTTCTCTCCAAACACTTGTTAATATCCACTGGAATTAGTTTGTTCTCTGAGATTAAAATCGTTTACCCCACAATCGCAGCTGAAATTGGAGTCTTCAGCTGGCAAACTAACCAGAGATTTCTCAACCTGGTTTCAAATGCTTTTACAGCAATATTGTATTCTTTGACTGCTTTATAGGGCCTATAAAAGGTTCTAGGGACAGCGAGTGAGAAATATGCGAGAAAAACAACAGCATACTCACTGAAAAGGACATTTGGATGGTGCTGTATTTTAGCAGGGCGGAAATAAAGTCTCTTCCAGAGATTTAATCAAGGAAGCAAAATTGAGAATGAATATGATATTATCCTGTGATAATCAAGAGGAGAGAGGAAGTGGAGAAGGTAATGAAAACAGAAAGAGAGCAGAGAACTCAAGGAAACTTTTTGAAAGTATTTGGTTACCGCATCAGTTGCCAGCTTTGGAATTATTAGGTGGATAAATCGAGCTGGTGATAGAAATGCAGTGGAGTATGCTTACGTGTACTATAGCACCACATGACCAAAAAATCATCAGAAGGATTTGGCACAGCGCCACCAAACAATTGCTACCATGCCATATGACCAGTGTACAGATGCACACCTTGCATGCAAGGGCCTGGCAATCCCATAGCCCCAAGTTCTCTTTTCTACATACTGTGTTTGGATGTAAATAGTGCGTGTCACTGCCATTTCTCCCACTGTGAAGGACTTCTGCTCACTTTAACAAGAGTCTTTTCAGTCTCAGCAGTACATCTCAAATCCTTGTTCTTTACAGACAGGTCAATTGGTTCTTCTCAATGGAAACCTACAGTCAAGCACACTTGTTTCTTGCTGTTATTGGTGTGGATATTCACTTTTCTACTTCCTGGTTTTCCCTCTGCCTGCCTTCTCTTTTTTTTTTTTTTTTTCCTCAGCCAGCATTTGATTTTCTTCCTGGGCTGGATTCCAAGGTGCTTCTGTTCTGTGTCTTCCTCTGTTTTTCTGGAACTGAAAGCTCTTTTCTTTTCTTTTTACCACTTACCAGCCTATCTTTACTTTTACCCCCCTGCTTCTCATTTACAGTATATAAAGCACAGAGCAAACTCCTGTTCCTCAAAATTACTTCTCCTTCACTGTACAGACCATTAGTCCTCACTGCTGTCTCGGCCTTATGTTACGCATTCTAACAAGTTCCCAGCTGCTGCTTCGAGGCTCAGTCTGTCTTTTGCAACCTCACCGTCTTGTTTCCTCTCTTGTGCAACCTCTGTCACTCATCTGACTTCATAGTTAGCTGTTTCAGTATTAATCAGCAAATAACCCTTTTTAAAAGCCTCCTGATTTAGCTTGCTCACTGGCAAAGATCACAAGTATACGAGTCCGGGCACAAAGGGAGCAATGGGAGGACTCAGCTAAGGCTGAGAAGTGGAAGGCACCAACCTTTTTGGTGATACCGTGGTGTTAGACTTCTTAGGAGTGACATAAAGTTTCTGTTTTAGGGAGGATTTAGATGAGACTACTGAGATGATTTAAGAGTGCAAGGTTACCAAAGGGATGGTCCCTTTCCTCCCAGACTAATGGTTTCAACTCATGTTTTGTGCTCAGTCCTGATATTTCTATGATCTTAGGGTGAATCAGTTCAGTTAATTAACGAGGCAGAAAACTGTCAAGGAAAAAATACAGTTAGTTCTGTGTGAGGTTAGTAAAATGAGTCACTCACTGAGGAATCCTAAGCAGCAGAGCCAGCCCTTGGGAAAACCAGGAGTGCCTGGCTCCTCCACAGGAGAAGTGGGGACTGCAGCCTTCTGCTTTTGGCACCAAGCTTTTAGGTTGACTCACATGCCCCATCTAAATCACTAGCAGGAGATTTGCTCTGTAGACGTGCCTTTTCGGAAGGCGGCTGCCTGAGAATCCTCTGTTGTCCTTGCAATATTTCTCCTCTCTTTTCTGTCATCCAAAAGCTTGCATCCCCATCTGGGATTCTCTTTGTTTGCATCTGTGAAGTGTTGGATCATTTCTTTTTATGGGTTATTTGGGGTCAAGTCCTGAATTCATTTACACTCTCCGGAGGTTATTCTATGCTTCTGGAATCCTGTCACCACCAGCATGACTGCAACTTTTTTTTGTCTTACCAGCTGTAACCTTGAACACAATTCTATTCTTCCCTTGCAGGCAGACAAAAACAATCAAACCCTCCTCCAATAAATAGTTCTGTGAGCTGCAGATGTAAGAAGTCCTCTTCTTTTTTTTTTTTCTTTTTTTTTTTTTTTTAATAATGATTACATTTATCACAGGATAGTTAGGTTTGGGAGGGACCTCTGGAGATCATCTGGTCCAACCCCCCTGCCAAGGCAGGGTGACCTAGAGCAGGTTACACAGGTTACACACACATCCAGGAGGGTTTTGAATGTCTCCAGAGAGGGAGACTCCACGACCTCCCTGGGCAGCCTGTTCAGTGCTCTGCCACTCTCAGTATAAAGAAGTTCTTCCTCATGTTGAGGTGAAACTTCTTGTGATTTAGTTTATGGCCATTGCTCCTTGTCCTGTCGCGGGGCACCACCAAAAAGAGTGGAAAAGAACTTGGACTTGAAGTTTTTCTCTGAAGGTGGGATATTCATAGCAAATCTTTTTCTCTTTGAGGATTTTTCTGGTGTTTAATACATCCTGTAATCATTCTTGCCCTCTCCGCCTTTCAAACCAGCCCAGGTTGCTTGTGCATGTCCCGGGAGCTGTGGGAGCAGTGTCGCACAGTGCTGTCCGCGGCCGCGCTCGGGCTGCTCCGCACAGCGACAAACGTCTCCCGCCGCGGACATCCTTCTCCCCTTGCCTGCCCATCCCGTCCCGCGGCAGGAGGCCGGTTGCCGGGCGACGCTCGGCCCCTCCTCCGCGGCAGGGCTGGGCCATGAGGTAATGGCCTCCGGGGGGCGGGAAAGGGAGCGCTGCGACTACCGAGCCAGCGGCCGCCGAAGTGGCCGCCGGCGGCATTCTCTGCCTCCCGCCCCTTCCTGCTGCCCCGCCGGCGGCGGGCGGCACCGCCGCAGCCCTCGAGGCGTCCGCGCCGCCCCCCCTCCCGAGGAGGCTGCGCGGCCCC
>VZTH01012090.1:132027-175122 GCA_013397815.1 Aleadryas rufinucha
GGCGCGGCGCGGGCGGGGATGCGCGGCGGCACCGGCGCGGCCGCCTCTGCCCCCGCTCGCCCTCAGGTGAATGAGCGGGTGCGGGGGGCGGCGGGCGCCTGGGGGGCTGTAGTGCCCGGGCGAGGCCTGCAGCGTTCGCCGGGCAGCGGAACGGGGGAGTGAGCAAGGTGCAGCCGCTCTTCCTTCTCCTTCTCCTCGGGCCCCTCGACCGTCACAGCCGGCTGGCTCGGGGGCGGGCGCTGCGCCTGGCTCTGCTGCCTGTGCTCTTTTGTCCCTTCCGCCCCCTTAAAAGAAGCACATGAGTAGAATTGCGTACCGAAGGTCAGGGATCGCTCGCAGAATTATGCCTGTGCATATTTTCAGCTAAGGAGCTGCTGTTGTCAGATACAAGGGCCCCTGCATGCGGGAGTAGCTTTCTAGCCATCGCAGAGGGACCTTCAGATACTGACTCGATTTCTTCAGCGTTGGGGATTATGGATAGTTGTTGGCAGTATTCCGCTGTTTAAAATGACTAAAATATTCCATTAAGGTTTTTAGCAAGTTTGAGATCTTGGTGCGTCTTTTGGTTTGCAGCTGATGATTTTGAACCTTCACCTATAGATGAGTTTTTTGTCAGGGAAAATTAAGGAAGAGTAGGAAATGTCCAAAAAAATGGAACATCTGTTAAAGAGTGGGAGCCAGGGTTCATATTCTCCCTCTCTGACTTCAGGAAAAGTGTCCGTGGGGACACTTTTTTCTGCCTTGTAATCTGTAACCTTATTTGAACCTTTCAATCCGCTGAGATTAAAGCGTGGGTGTAATGGTTTTTGCAGTCAGGAAAGCAACAGCAAAAAAAAACACAAACAACAACAACAAAAAGGTAAAACCAAACCAAACAACAGTTATGATGACCAGTTTGTCATATGTCCTGTTTTACTGCTGTGTGTTCACAGTTGCATGTGCTGTTTGTAATTCCCTGGCTTCTGCCTGTGCTGGAACTTCTCCTGGTTTAAACATGTTTGTCCTAGTAGGGCTCTTTCGGAGTTACCGTAAGAAGCCTGGAGGAGGGAGTGTTGTCTCCAAGCCCAAGGACTGTATTCACAAAACTGTGCCTTCTCTGAGGCACTGTAACCTGTTTTAACTGAGTCAGAGCAACCTGTGTTGGCAATAAGAAAATTATATTAAGCCATGATTATAGCTTACTTCTCTGTTTTTCAATGAGCATCATTGTAAAGGAGGAAAACCAGGATGATAAAAATCCTAATGGAAGGCAAGAGTTTTCAGCTTTTAATATGAACTACTGAGTGAAGACCAGATGTCTGTATAAACAGATAGAATAGATAGTACTTAAAGTTCTGTTGAATTAAAACAAAAGTTTCTGTCAGTTGCATGAATGAACTCCCACTTGCCAGCAGATTGAACTGCATGATGGATAACAGTAGTGGAAAGAAGTGGGATCTCTGGATCTAGTGCAAAAAACCCCCAAACCAGACAAAAATCTTCTGTTCTGTTCATCTTTTGTTTGGTTATGAACAAAAAAAAATCATACTGGAACTTGGTGTCTGTTCTAGAGCACTGGGTAGCACACCAGTATGCTGAGGAAGCATTAACGAGATTAGCACATATATTTATATATGAGGTGCTCCATGTTTGATATGTGGGTGCTTAAAATCCCAGTGAAATATCAAGCTGCTGCAGCAGCCTCTCAGCATCTGACTAGTTTAATCCAAAGTCGTGACTAATGAGGCAGGACCAGGATGTGATACACAAGTTTTGCCATGTATGTTAATGGATGTTAACTTGGCACTCTGACAGTTTGTGAAACACAGGTGAGAGATGGTGGGAGTAAGCGGACTTGCATGTATCAGGGAGCAAGATCAGATTGGAAGGATTTGCCTGGAACTGGTGGGAACTCCTGTTGTTCCTCTCTGCTGCAGTTCACGCCTGAGCTCCTTGCTGCTTCACACATTCTGTCCCCTGTAACAGATTACCAGCTGCTTTTGTAGAAGTAATTTGATCCTAATCTTTCCATGTGCTCTGAGGATTTTATTTGTACTCTAGCCAATCTGCTTTGGGATAGAATAATGAGATTAGTATTGCAGAAATTAGTGCAGGTTAAATGTTTTTGTTTTAAATGTGTACTTGATCAATATTATTATTTCTTACTGTTGTTGCTATAATACTGGAAAGGAAAAATGCTAAAACTTCGCACTCTATTTGCTGTGATAGAGTGTAAACTGAATGAAAGGTACTTTTTATTTTTTTAAATAACTCTGTAGAAAGGATTCTCAGAATGAGTGCTATTGAGGCAGCATCTGCAATACTGAAAGGCAAGAGGTTTAAACCAAACCTTTTACCCTTTCTAAAAGCTGTACACATTTTTCTTCATAACAATTTCCTATATTATTTAAAATTTTCATTGGGAGAGGAGAGATAATTAAGGGAAAAGGCAGTGTATGAGTTACATTTGTTTGAAATACATTTCTTTCCTAAGTGTTTAAAATTTTACTGATTTCTGGGGTTGGGGTGGTTTAGTGCTCCTTCTACCAGGACCAGAAATAGCATTTGTAGGACATAATTTGTTTTGGGTTGTCTAGATGTTGTATGTTGTGAGTGATACTCAAGGTAAGGTTGGTAGTTTCTTGTTAATTTGCAGAGAATTGTGTACTCTTTGTTTAAAATTTTGAACCAGCTAGCTTTCCCTCTGCCTAAGTAAAAATGAGTGCCTGCTCTAATAAGTCTCCAGTATTAGGCTGGGTACTTAATTGGTGTATATTTGAATAACCCAGTTTTAACTCTTACAAAACTGCCATTTGACTTCACACACTACTTATTTCTCAATGCTTCCACATTAATGCAAGAACAGCCAGACCAGTAGAACTGGTCTGCATTATAAGAAGTCATGATAACCACAGTAGGGAAATAGGAGCTGTGCTTTTGCCTGTTGGTCAGAAAAATATTGTTGGTAGGTAGGCTTTTATAACTAGTTCTGTTTTCCTTTCGAACTATTCCTTTTCTCCAGATGTACCTGGCAGTTCTGCCTCTGTAAGAAGCTTAATGTTGCCACCAAGATCAACATTCAAGAATAAATGCATGTAAATGTAAATTTGCATGTAAAATGACTGAAGGCATACTGGCATTTTCCCCTGTGATGCTCATATTGTTCCTTGATTCTGCTGGGCATGAGATGGTCACTGGTGTGCTTCGGAAAGGCTATGAAAAGGAGCAGATTGCAGTAACGACTGCACACTGAGTGGCTTTCAGAGTTACCATAAAAACCCAGTAAGTAGGAGAACTACTTTCTAGTCACTAAATGACAGTGATGGCATATAGGCAGCTCAGTTACTGTACAAAGCTCTTTAAGGCTGGAACTGTAAAACTGGTGTATGGTCTGCAGTGCCTGTGCTGTGAAGATATGTTTCCCTGGTCATGTATGTATCATTAAAACTCCACAAGCAATGCCACTGACACATTGGAATGCTGCACCTGTATGAAGGGCTCAATTTTGTGGATTCAGCTGTGGTATCAGTGCTACTTGGAGAGATAAAAATCTTGAGAATGAACTTCCTGTTAACATAGACTTTCCAAGATACCAGCTGGTGTCTGATTCAAAGCCTTCCTGCTTACTCTGTGGTTTGACTCAGATAGCTGTGAGTTTACAAGCACTTTTATTTTACTTTGTAGTGAATAGCATGATGTTTCCTAAATAAATTTCAGGAGTTCACTGATACTATTCTTTGTCTAAAACTGTCCTCTATTTGAACTTTGAATCGTCAATACTTCTGTTTTCATTGGAGCCTATTGATTACAGTGTGAAAAGTCATGCTACATAGTCATCCTGCTTATGGTTGACCAGCTAAGAGGCTTATTGATAGCACAAACAGATTAGCTCAGAGATAATTCTTAGATTCAATTATGTTGGCAGATTTGCTTTGGTTAAATCGGTGAGTGGCTGTACTGGAGTTGATTCTTTGCCTTATCTTGCAGCTTCTCTGGACAGGGATGTCTAACCTTGCCATCCATTAGATGCTGAAAACTCAAATAAGACTGCTGCTCTGTAATTGTCATATTTTCTCGTGTGTGCGCTTGGGGTTTGTTTGGTAACAATACTGATAGATTAATATGTTAGAGTCCTGTTGGTTTTGCTTGCATTTATAGCAGAAGTTCAGAACACTGTAGCAGTGAGTAGAGTAGAAAGAAGGAAGAGTACTAGAAAGAAGGAAGGAAATGTGGGAAGAGATTGTTTTAAAAGCTCTTGCAAAGTTTCATTATTGGCTTGTTTTGACATTAGACCATGCTGCTGCCCAGCAGAGCAAATTTTCCCATGGCCGTGGATTCCCTCTTCTATCCCCTTCCATATTATGGTTCTTGGAATTGAGTTCTTGATATAGGCAAGAGCTGTTTTTAAGGTTAATTTTCAGATTGTCCATCCTGGCAGCTGAGCAGCTGTTAGCTGGGAGCAAAGGAAGCAATAGTAGTAAGTGGATGGGACTTTGGTGTCAGGAGAGAATAGTCTCTTGTGACCATGAGCTGATTTTGAAACTGCTGCACTCCAGGCTCTGATATAACCAACACTAGTTGTGTGTTGGTAGATGAGATGCTGAGGCTTACAATAACCTGCTGCATATTTTTGTGCTTATGGCATGTTCTTGACTCTAAGCACCTGTATGAACAGAAGAGAGAAATACTGAGCTCTGTAGAAAGGTTGCTTCTTTGGTGGATCACAGCATGGTTAAGATTGGAAGGGATTTCTGGAGGGTCACCAGGTCCAACCTCCCTGCTCAAGCAGTGTCATCCTAGAGCACTTAGCACAGGTCTGTGTCATAACAGCATCTGAATGTCTCCAAGGCTGGAGGCTCCATTGCCTCCCTGAGCAACCTCTGTCAGTGCCTGGTCACTCTCACAGGGAAAAACTGTTCCTGGATGTTTAGAGGGAACTGCCTGTGTTTCAGGCTGTGCCCATCACTCTGGTCTTGTCAGTGTGAACCACTGAAAGAGCCTGGCTCTGTCCTCCCTCCCTGCAGTTATTTATACCCATTGATGAGATCTCCCTGAACCTTCTTATCTCTGGCTGATCAGTCCCAGCTCTGAAGGCATACTGGCATTTCCCCCTGTGATGCTCATATTGTTCCTTGATTCTGCTGGGAGTGAGATGGTCACTAGTGTGCTTCAGAAAGGCTATGAAAAGGAACAGATTCCAGTAGTGACTGCACACTGAATGGCTTTCAGAGTTACCATGAAAACACAGTAAGTAAGAGAACTCAGCCTCTCTACATAGGAGGAATGCCCTGGTCTTCCTTCTTTGTCTTACTGGCCCATCATTGTCCTCTCTCCAGTATGTCCATCTTTTTCTTGTACTGGAGAGCGCAGAACTGGACACAGTACCCCAGGTATGGCCTCACCAATGCTGACTAGAGGGGAAGGATCACCTCTAATCTAGTTTCCCAGTTAAAGGAAAAAATGTGTGAACCCCCTGTTCCACTAGGTAATAATTCCACGCTTCAAACAAAACACAGAAAAATTGCTCATCACTAGTTTTCAATGAAGTTTAAAATGATGCTGAGTTGACTTGTTCCATCTTTTAATAGAAACCAAAGGCTAGGAAAATGTTCATACAGTGGAAACATTTATAGCCTAGAGGGGAAGAATGAAAACTATGGATACATTGAGGTAGTTACACGTGCCTCTTTGAAGAGCTTGAGTGACTGCTGTTGGAATCAATCAGTGCATTTTTACATTTTATCTTCACGTAAATTCTAAATTTCATCTTTTTAAAGGCAGCTGCTGGTAATGTCATATTGGAATCTAATTTCAAACAAATCAGGACCCTGTATTAATTATGGTCTGACAGCAGCCACAATTTGGTGTTCTGGGGGAAACTGAAGTGCAATTTTGTTTCAAGAGAGGGGTATTTTTTTTTTTAAATCTCATCAATGTCTGCTGTGGAAAATGAAGACTTTTGCTGTCCTCTTTAATGTTTATGTAAGTGGAGCTTGGAGCTTGTGTTGCTAACAACATTGCCTGTCCCAGAAAGCCTTGTTTCACTATCAGATACTGCACAGTTGCATACTTCGCAGGGGAGCAGCAGACACTCCTCTACAGTAAGCAGAAACCTTGCAGTTCAAATCCGTGCAAACCTATTGCCTCAGTGATACCTGTAAAATTAGCAGAATTGGAAGGCATTGGAACAATGTCAAAGTCCTTCAACTGTCCTTTAAACCTGTTTTAAATGGAATTTCTTTCTCTGCAGCCGTGTCTGATCATACTAGCTATTTCTGAGGAGGTATTAAGCACTGTTGATGTAAAGTGTTGAGGTGGAAATCCGTCTTTCTTTTAACATGTTTTTTTGCACTAGATCTTCTGCTGTAGTCACAAATTGCACCGCTGTCAGAAAGGAATGGTGGGCTTCTGTTGTGTTTGGGTAATACTGCAGTAATGATCACTTCCAGGTATTTATGGAGGGGGTGGAGACCAGGATTAACCAAAAAGGAGGGCTTACCTTCTTGGAGCCTTTGGTCTTGTAATGAATTCTGCAAACCTGCACGTGTGAAGATCGTATCAAGATGAGTCCTTCATGCCTGTATTTCCTGAGGGTCACGTAGTGTTGTCAGGTGGTAGATAAGTGTGTTACAGCTTGACTCAGTGACTTGTGACTGTCCTGAAAGCCACACTTTTCCAATATAAGGCAATCTCAACTGAAAGTGCTTTTTCTAATTGTCTGAAATGTTTGTTACCTTTGATTACTCTTGTATTTGCTCACTAGGATTTTACTCCGTAGCAGCTTTCTCAAAAACTGTATTTTTGCAAGACATCAAAAGCCATTAGAATGAAAAGGCTGAGAAAAGTTAAATATTGCATTTATCTGGCAGAGTACTTTGTCCCAAAGTCCAGAGAGGTGTGTACTGTCATGCTATTGGATGTATGTTATGCTGTCATTTTTTTTTCTGCAGAGAGCATTGATTTCTCCGTGACATTCACTTGTACTGCTTTTATCTACTAAACGAGGTTTCATTTAGGAGCTGTTGTACCTCAGGCAAATGCAACTTTCCTAAATACTTTGCCCTTTTACACTGCAAAAGCTGCAAAATATTCAATGTGAACTTCTAATGAACTGAGTTTGTTTAAGCATTCATGAATCACAAAAATCAGTCTTATCTTGCTTTGCAATGGATGGAGGTGGGCAGCAAGATCAAAACATTTGAGGTAATTCAGGAGTTCATGCTAGTACTAGAATTAAATCCAGTTCTTGTGAATCTCTTGTTAAAAGGCTGTCAGTCTCTTGGGGTCAGTGGATTGGCACATTCTGTAGCTATTTAGGGCCTGACAGGGTATGTGAAACAGGCAGCAACCTCAGCAGACGTATGCTACACCTGCACTTTTTTTTCCTACAGTACTAAGGTTGATAGTGTGCATTACTAATTCTCTAATGAAAGGAAAACTTCAGGTGGCCCAAAAGACTTTCCTTTCCCTGAGGAGCATATGACTTGCTCTAGTGATCTGAGTGCATTTTACATAATTTTTAAACACACGTCTGGCAGATGGGTTGTGCAGGATAAGATGGTGCTACTTTTGCAGTAGTTACTTTAGTAAAATAGGTGGAATGTTAAGCTGACAATGGGATGTTGCTATGAAAAAGATCAGCTTTCAGAATGGGAGCCTGGAATTTCACAGTCTGGGAACAGAGCACTTCCAAGACCCACAGTTATCTCACTTTGCTCACTGATGAATGTTCAAGGTAAGTCAGTCTCAGTTTCTTGAGCCTGACTTACTAACATCTGCCCTCCAAGAGTAAACACTGCACCCATTTTGTACTGTTTATCAACTTTCAGAGGACACCTGCTCTGTGTTGACATAAAGGAAGAAAATGGGAAGGTTTTCTCATTGATGTCCCTCTGTACTATTATACTGAACAGCAGGAAAGAGAGGAGGGAAATATGATTTTTGACTTGGGAAAAAGGACAAGAATCTTTTTTGTTTTGTTCATGGGGGTATTACTGTCTTTAAAAAAAATAAATACAGATAACTTATGGAATGAGTGATGTATCAAATCTACAAATGTTTGTATGTAAAGGCAAAGATCATAACCAAGTGTAATTTGAAGACAATAAACATAGAATTAATGGTTCACAGTAGTTACCTAACTCATGAAGAGCTGCTCAACCCTGGTGGAAAAGGCAGATTGATGTCACTGCATGTTGGGTGTAGATCCTGAATACGAGAATGGATTTCTTAAATTCAGTGTGCATGATTTTATTATGATCTTATTTCATTCTTTGAGGAATATTTTTTGCCTTATTCTTGTTCCCAAATGGTTGTTGAATAGACCTGATGACAGGAAATTTATCATGATAGGACCTTGAATGATACACAGAGAGAAGCTCTGGATGCTAGAAGCAATCAAGACCCACTTGGACAGGGCTTTGAGCAACCTGGTCTAGTGAAAGGTGTCCCTGCCCATTGCAGGAGGTTGGACTAGTTGACCTTTAAGATCTCTTCCAACCCAAAGTATAGCTATGACTCTATGAAATGTGACTATGGATGTTTTGGGGTTTTTATCAAAAAGTAGTATGAAATATGTTATGTTGATCTATGTGAATATTTACAGTAAGAATTTAGAACTGAAATCAATTTTTTATTTGTTAAAGTAAAGCTGATGCTTCCTTAAAAAAAATTTCACATGACTTGTCAACTGGTATTTAGACAGAGGTTTTAATTCAGGTGAACAAAACTGTACTTTTTTTTAAATAGTCCTAATTATTCATCATAGGTCAGCTTTAATCCCAAGATTTTTTAAAAGGAAAAAATTAACTTCCTTTCTATCAACTAATAATGGATTATTATGGACTAAACGGATTATTTCTTGGATTTGTAAGTCTAGCAGAGCTGCTCTTCCAGAAGGTATGAATTCAACAAGAACAGAAATGTTTCTTGGCTCTTCTGTTGCCAGTCAGCTTGTCAGCATCAATTTCATATGGCTATGGGATTGGTCTGGGCAAACAAACCTCATCTCTCTGTAACTGCAGAGGAGGCCTTTGCTGTTAAGTCTTGGGTTAATTGATGCTTGTGTAGGGTCTGTAAATTCTGGCTCTGGGCGTTCACCTGGTGGTGTCCCTCAGCCCTGTGGTGTCATGATTAAGCACGCACACCAGTTACAGGACTGATGGTTTGAGTCCCACCAGGGATTGCTATTTTCATGGCAATGAAGCTTGGAAGAATGCATTGCAACACCAGTATTTGAAAACCCACACAGCTGAAGCCAGCACAGTGCCTGTGAGTGGTTTGACTCCCCCATCCTCTTGGCTTAGCCTTTCCAGCCAGGTTGCATTCCTGATCACATTGATGTGGTGATGTGGATGTCTCTGTGAGGAAAAAGGAGCAACAAGGATATATAGCTCCAGGGTAAGTGTGCAGTAGGGTGACAGTGTGCTTTCAGGACAGCCTACACTAATGTTAGCTAAAGGTGCCTGGGAAGGCATGTGCCTGAAGGCTGTGCTTCTGTAACCAGATTAGCCTGGGCTCACAGTTTGCCATCTCTGCTGGTGGTAGTCCTGCCTTGTCCTACCAGCTACGTGTTGCACCTCTTTGTCCACAGGTCTTTCAGACTGATTGTTAACCCCCTGGGAAATAAGCCAGGGAGGCAAATTGAAAAACATGGCTTGGTTGGTTAGATTTCCTTAGTTTTAGTTTTATTACTAGTCTCTCTTAAGGAGTTAGATGAATGGTTGAGATGGCACAAAGGTGACACAGGAATGTGCAGGCAAGGCCAGTTAGTGTTTAGTTTCCTTTAAGTGTGTAATACCACATGTTGTATTCAACCTGTGGGCATTAAGTTATATAGGTCTCTTTAAAAACAAGAGTTAATTAAGTTATATAGGTCTCTTTAAAAATGACAGCTAATGCCATCAAAATTGAATGATTTGTTAGTTGTGTGGGAGTTTTTGTTTTGTAGTATGTTGGGGTATTTTTGTTTTGGATTTGTTTGTTTGTTTGTTTTCTTTTTGTAGTAAAAGAAAGCCACCAACGTCATTTTAAGACTCTTGGTTAGCAGATTTGCATGGGGAGGATTGAATACCCTGTCCTTTCTCTCTTATCTGGTTAATTAGCACTAATTAGTTTGTCAAGAAGTCTGAGAGGAAATTCCTAAATGCACCTAGGAGCAAGCCTATTGTTTTGATCCTATGACCAGCAGGAATAGCTTGAAGATAAAACATGATATAATATTGCAGCAGGAGAAATGAGTAAGAGGAAGTAGGAGGGGCTGCATAGTCAGGAAAATGATCAGTTTATAACATGACTTGTTATAGCAGATGTAATACTGTGTTCTCTTCTTTGTTCCTCAGACCTTTCCCTGGAAAAGGTAAGCAAGCAGTTATTATAATGTGGGCAATAAACGTTTTTTGAGTGGGTTTTTATTTTTTTTTTTAGTGACCCCTTAGACTGAACAGCTATAAAATACTTATTTCAAACTTCAGATATTGGGAAAGTATGAACAGGGCTTCAGCCTGTTATGGCTCTGATGTAAATCCTACAACAGATAATTAATTTATCTTCTGAGTGGGAACTGGTGGTTCCTGATTGCCCTGATTTCTAACTGGAAACTATTGTTTGTTTTGTGATAGAAGACCTACTATCCAGCAGTGTGCCAACTTGGAACTGAGTCTATGTGAAGCTAAAGAATAGATTTTGGGAGGGACTGTTTTGGACGCTTCATTGTTCAATGCTATAGTCCGTTACCACCAGAGAAGTGAGAGGAGTTTGGGATCTCAGAATGTTAAGGCATTGGTGTTCCTTTAAGGGCACTGAAGACATTTGCAAGCACCTTTTATGAATTCTGACATTTTGGCTGATCTACTTTTTTGGCCTGTTCTTATTTTTTTCTTTTTCTTTTTAACCATACTTTTTCTCTGGCTTTGTTTTTTATGTCAAGTGTTATGGAGTTTCCTTTATTTCCTCATATAAGAGAGCTCCAACAGAGAAAGTGGCAATACTTTTTTTTTCCCCTTCTTTTTCTTCAGGATATCTATTAATGGTTTGTCAAGTTCTTGGAAGTAACAGACTTTTGAAAGAGAAAAATGAGCAAACGGGATTAAATGGAACTCATAATATGCATATAAATTCTTAAGATTTAGCTCTTAAAAGAAACCCCAAACCCAAATAACTATTTTATAAATTTCTTTTCTAAATACCCTTTCACAAAAGATACCATGAAGTTGTTGTGGTGGCCAAAAGAAGTTGTGCTACCTAACTGTATTGCCTGTCTAGCAAAAACTTCATGAAGTGCCTGCTAAAACTGACATTAAAAAAAGGCATTTCTGAACAAGTGGATTAAGTAACATTTTGGAGAATAGATTTTAATAGAAGTTGGAAACTGGGATATTTACAGATGTATATGCCTACCAATTCTGAGAAACGGAATATGGCCCTGAAACTCAGGAAGGATTCCTTGAGTAAAGTCCAAGTCATGAAGATGCGAATTATTGATTTTAAAGGGGTTGGTTGCTTGCTTTTTGTGTCTTGAGGGTTATCTTTGCTCTTTTGGGAAATAATTGCAGAGGACAAGAAAGTGAGTGGAAATTCAGCATAGTTTGCCATTTACACTCTGGAACAGCAAATCCAGACTTGAGTCACAAGAGTTAATCAGATTGTTACTTGTTTCTTTTTGTGTGAAGATCCCTCTTACCCTGCCTGAAGTGAAAAAGGTGGAGAAGGAGAAAGGAATACAGTGACTGGATGAGTGGGTGTGTTTTGAGGGAGGGGGAGCAGAATTTGGAAGGATCTATTACATTACATGACATGATCTTTGGTCCAAAATGGCCAGTATCTTGTCTTGGAAGTCTATATTGACCTCTGGACTTCTTGCTTTTTAATTAAAAACAAAAGTAAAAAGCCCAAGTCACTGTTATTTGATACAGTAGGGTAACTTGGCTGAGGATAGATAGTATATACAGTATCTCAGCCTTGAAGGTAAAAAAGTCTGTAATCCTTGACGGAGTCTGAAATCTTTGACACCTCAAATGTGTCTCTGAATTACAGTCTTGCATGCTTCCATGCATGTTAAAATGTCAGCAGCTGCTTCCACATTTGTAGTGTTGACAATATGACCTTCAGGTTAAGAGACCTCTGCTGACGTGAGCTGTGCCCAGTATATGTTTGTTTTACTCTATTTGGAGCTTCTGTAGTTGCATACTTCCAAATGACCACAAAGCAAATGAGAGCATGAAACAACTGTCTTTTGTACTTGCAGGTGGCTCTTCTAATACTTAAGCACTCATGCTTCCACTTTTTCATTGTGCCCTGGGGTATAATACTTTGTGGTAAAGCACATGTGCAGCTTAAATGAGAAGAAGGTAGGAAAGGAGCAAATATATTTCTTGGTGACACTGTCCTTGTGCTAGTTAATATTTGTGCCTGGAAGGTGGGTTTGCAAATGGGGGATTTTGCTGGGGAGGTGTTGTAAACAGGAGAATTTAGTCTTTTAACCTGTCTCAGCTCAGTGCTGGTAAATGCAGCTGAGCGTAGTGATGCTGTGTTGGGTCTTTTGTCCAGGTTTTGCTTCTTGTATGCGGGCTGTGTTCAGCTCAGTACAAAACTGCAGTAATGTGAGCGTGCTGTCCACTTCCGTTAACTCTTTTTTTTGGATACTTATTCAAGATGGCCATATCAACTGGCACAAGGTTCACACATAGTGATATAGGTAATTACTGCATGATGTGTGCTTCAAGGGCTTGTTACTCTTTGAGCTAAGTTTAGCCAAGTCACTTTCACTGGAGCCTATCACCTCTTTATATGAAATGATAGCTGGTGTGCATCAAACTAATTCTGAAGATTAAGGCTGTGTAAAGGAGGGGACTGTGTCATTAACCAAGTTTAGTTGTGGCTTGGAAGGCTTCTAGTCTACTTCATAACTACACTGCGATCTGATGTTATTTGTGAGCTTTGTGATGAGTTTTTCATGTTAGAAGAGGTCCCCCATCCACCCCTAATCTTGCACGGACTGTGTGCAGCATTACTGTCAGAGACATATTTCCAGAGAGATGGGAATCAGGCCAAGCAGGAATTATTACAGGTTGTGATAACTGTGTCTCTCAATGACTACACTTTGCAGTTGTACAATGTTTGCATTGTGTCTGTCTTTGTCCTGTGACAGACTTATTTGTCTTACACCCCAGCCTGTAGCTTCCTGAATAGAAAAATACGGGTTCTGTCAGGACAACTGCTTAATAAAGGCACATGTTGAAATACTCAGGAAGAGAAAAAAACTTTTCTGCGAAAATTACAAATTGCTGAGAGGAAGGACGTAGCATGCAGATGAGCTAGAAGGCGAGCATGTTAAGATTCCTGGCCTTTTCCTGATCAGTAGCCTGATCTTGCGAGAAGAGCAAGGCTGAGCACCTGGAAGTTTTATGCAGATATCACTGTATTGGCTGAAATAGTGCAGGTAGCCAGGGTCAGTCTCTTTGAAGTATGGAAGTACTAACCCACTTATAAGGACTCCTTGTCTCTACCTGCTTTCTATCACAAGGGACTTGTAGCTACAGCAGGTAGCACCAGAAATAAAGGGAAAAAAAATTGGGCCTGTAGCAAGTGAGGAAACAAATTCTGGAGACAGCAGTAGGTACGTGCCTGCTCCAAGCCAGCAGTTATGGGCTGGCTTACACAAGAGAACTTTGTTAGTTCTGCAAATTGTTTGTGCCTCTGAGAGATCATACTTTTTTTGTGAACAGTGGCCCTTTCTGCCAAGTTGAAGGACATCACGTGTCTTTTATGTGGCTACTGTATCTGTTACACAAGTGACAGCACAGCAACAGTAGACTTCTTTAATGTGTCTGATGTCAAATTTATTTTTATAAAGCAGTGTAATTCATTACTGGTGCCAGCCCAGATATTTGCTATGGCCACAGTCAACACTTGTGACACAGCTGTTGCTGCCATTGCACAGTGAGCTCCCCAGCTGGAGTATGAGGTAAAATTCAAGCAGGTTTTTCTTATTTGCAGACAGAAATCTACACAGGATCATGAATACAGCCTTCTTTTGGTACTTGTGTTGTATAGTTGTTGGAATTAAGAATTTATGGTCAAACTGATGTTGTTTGAGGCTGTATCTTTTCTTTCTATAGATACTCTCCTGCTGCAGGTTTTTGTTTCTCCATTGATGTAGTTTTTGCTGATGTTTAGACTTTGTTTGAAAAGGTGGGACAATTTGCCTAGTTCCTTAAAATATACTTTTTTTCATAGTCAAGTCAGAAATAAGAGCATATGTGTAGTTTAATGGCTCAACTATGGTCTTGATTTAAAAATGCTACCTAAAATGTGTCTTGATCTTACAGCTCTGAGAGGAGTTACAGATCAGATAGAGGGTAGGAGGAGGAGTAAGGCGTATAACTGATGCATGACTCGAAGTATGTTTGTCACAGCCAAATTGATTACTGTAACTGGGCTAGTCCAGTGTTTTTTCCTTTCTCAGACTTTGGTGCTTTTATATAAAACTAAAAAGTAACGTGCTCTGTACTTTCTCTTTCCCCTTGCTGTTCAGTGATGTAGTACAAATTAAGAATGATTATCTGCTAAATGTCTCTTCTTTTGAGAGGGCCAATATTGCTGGACAGTGTGGGAATTTACAAAGTGTTGCCTTTCTCTGCTTTTGCGATTTTTCTCCCCTCTCTCCCTCATGAGAAACAGGAAAGAAAACATTTTTCTGATGAGGGTATTAGTGTCACATTGGCATTTTAGAGTAGTCAGATTAAATGGGTTGTTCTCAGAAATTGGAGTTCAGTATTCAGTATGTTGTTATGTGGATACAGCATTTCGCTAAAGTAGCCACCTCTTCATGCTTTGCCAGTGGCTAAACGTGCCTTCCATGGGTCCACCTGCACACCTTATATTAAACTGTACTCATGCCCACTGACTGCTGGAACCTACCTACTGGGTTTTTTTTAATAGATGAAAGGGTAAAGGGGGCAGGGTATGGACTGAAGGGAATGAAAGTCTCAGAAACCTCACCCCCACCCAAATATTGCTTTTTTTGTTCTCACCTTCACAGAGTTGCATTCTTTTGGGCATGGAAAATCATAGACATTTCCCAGAACATCTGGGTGATAAATACCTGTTAGAGCCCAATGAGTTCTGTGCTCTTCTGCCTTCTTTTTTTTTATCCTTTGGAATATGGGTTTTCTCATCTGTAAACCAGCACATTTGAACACATTTAAAAGCAAGCTGGTGGAAACATTCATTTGTAAGTAAACTAAATGGACAGGAATGAAAATAGTCCATGAGTTTAGTGGGAGAAAAAAATACCCAAACACAACCTCTGTAGTACAGTTACATGCAGTTAAGCATTTTAGGTTTCTAACCCTGGATCCCTGAGATTTGCAGTTATGTTGAGGAGCTTCATTTTATGGAATACTGCTGAACTGGAGTTTAATGAAAGGAGCACGGGGAAATCCTATGGAAACAGTGACTGTTGAACTGCTCGAAATGTAAGGATTTCAACTTGCTTTCTGTGTTGGTTCTTCAGTGAAATGCAAATTGAGTTAAGAATGAATGAATGTGTCCAACCCTTGACGGTTTCTGTGCTTTGCCTGGATTGGGGGCCAGAGTCAGGAGTGGCTACATGAGTCTGTGCTGAGATCATTAGGCTGAGGACACCAGCTGTGCTATTATTAGGGGTTTTAAAGTCTATGGCAGATGTTCTTAGGCTCTCTTCCAGCCCCCACATATGGTGCAGTGGAATACATGGAAAAAGAAATTCTGACAAATTGTTTTCCCATTCAACAAACAGATTTTTTAAATTTTTTTTTCCCTGTGTAGCTGGACAAGATATTTATGTTAACTTGAATGTATTAAAAACCAGTTTGAAGTATTTGAAACAAGAACAAAAAATGTATTCATAAGAAAGTAAATAGAAGTGCTTTCCTTGAAAAGGAGGACTTGAGGGGCTAGCCAGAACTCAAGTTTGGAAGTGCATGTGTTGTACCATTTAAGTATTTGTTTTCTATTTTCTTTACCACCACTATTTAGGCAGGGCCCTTGTTGGATTACATTTTGTGTATATATATAATGCAAAGCTGTACCTGCAAAGATTTTGAATGCTGGTGATGAGACACAAGAGAAGATGTAATATACATGGAGCAAAGAGGTATTAATAATGAGATTAAAGTCTTCGAACATATGTACTGCTTATTATGTTATGGTGATACAGCACATAGCATGAAGAAAAGCATGTTTTTTCTTTGTTTTTGTTGTCATAAGAGTATATGTGTGTCTTGTTTTGAATGTGTAATTTGTTTTCTCTCTGGAAGTTACTTAACCAGTTTACATACCCTCGAAGTATAAATCACAGGCTGCTCTGTGAAGTTCTGATATGCTCTGTGTTGTACAAAATGCAAAAGGGAGGTATCTGCCAGGAAGATGCAAGTCTGACTGAATGGCAGACCAAAAGTACATAAGGAGCTGAAGAATGCAAACTGTTTAGAATACGTAACAATATATCTGTACATCTCGTGTGTTACGGGTTTTTTAGCCATGGTAGTGTGTTGTTGCTAAGCAGAACAACAAATGTTTAAACAATTCCCTGTACATCATCTTTTCCTTTCTGTCATCAAAGTATGTGGTGTTTTTTGAGTTAAACCAGCTGAGATGGTGCATGAGTTGCCCTGCGATGAGCACAAAGGGAAGAAAATGCAACACTTGAAGTTTATTTGTTAATTTTTATGTGTCCATCTCTCAGCTTCCGAACTCTGAGGCAGCTCTTTCATACAGAGCTTTTTAGTATGATTAAAGAGAAAAGAACCCAAATTAAGCAATCTAACACGCAGTTCTTACTGAGGCTCTCATGCCTTTTGCGTGCATTCTCTCTGCATGTTTCTTTCTGGATGTTACGAGAACAGACCATACCTTTGATCAGAAGACTGAGTACTCATTCTCTGCATTGTTTTATATGACACCAAGGAAACAGTGTTGGTGACCTAAAGGTTTTTGTTTTTTCCTTCTTCTTAAGTCAGTGAACTGGGATTTTAATCAAATGCTCTGATGCACTTGTAGGTGCATATTGCTGGTAAGAGATACATCTCTAGATCTAGTCTGAATGTGATTTCTCCTTTTGATTTCCCTATCCCCAAACTGTTTATCTTTCTACCTTCTGGTAAGGGTGCTATTTTAAACCATTAGAGAGCCAGGTAGTTCTTCCACAGTATGGTCTAAAAGAGCTAAGTGCATCCAGGTACTGCACTGTGGGAAGTGATGAGATGTGACCCCAGAGGTTGATGTGGATGAGGGCTGTGCTACAGCTCATACCTGGTCATTTGAGAGTACTGCTCTGTGGTTGCACCCCAAGTAAGCTAGGACTGTGTGCTAAAACTTGAGTGTTGGTAACTCAAGTTGATAGCAGTGAGTATTCAATTGCTATTTGAGTAAGATTGTGACAGTCCACACAGTCACATAGCTCCTATGAAAAGAACAGTTTCTCCTGTGTTACTGAGATTACAGTGTGGGACCCAGAGAAAATTTAAGAGGATTAGTCATGGCGTGTTGCATTAAGCCTGACTGCTTAATCAGAAGGATTTTTTTTCTGAAGATTATTTTGTTGGTAAAACTGGGAAAATTGGGATCTTGATGAGCTCCAGAGGCTTGCTTTGAAGCCTGGAGTGAGCAAAGTCCTAATGTGCTAACATGACTGGTTAGAACATGTTTTTCTCAAGTTAGAGGTGAACTGTCAAATCTGCATGATGGGAGGAGACTGGGCTAAATGTGCTTGTGGTATTAAGCTTGCCTTCATAGGTGGCAGTCCTTATTTGACTAGGATTGAGTATTTGTATAGCTTCTTAGAGTATCAACTACTTTTTAACTGAAAAATAATTGCTTGAATTAAAGTGGTTGAGTCTTGCACAGCCTTGTACTGAGAGTATTAAGCCTGGGTCAGCTCCCCCTTCTTCCCCCAGTTCTGAACTTTAGCAGCCTGTTCAGTTCTCTGTGCACGAGGTGGGAGGACATGAGAAGGACGGTTTGTTATAAACATGTTCCACAAATGCATTTTCCCCTTCCAAGGATGTGCTTAGAGGGGAAGCAGTTGTGCTTGTTAAATCTTAGCTTCCAGGATGCCCTGCAACTCCAGTGATGCCGTCAGTAATGTTGGTTCACATACCTTCTTTGGTAGAAGATGCTTCCATGCAATGGGTTTGAGCTGAATAGCTGACAGTTATATTTTAATTTCTCTGTAACTCTAGAATGCTTTAGGCATGTAGGTTCTCATGTGGGTGTGTATCTTTGTGGGTAGATGGAGCAAAACTCATCCTCTCACTGAACATATGTTCTAAGTTTCTTCTGTGAGAATGGACAGGAGCCTACTAGTTAGTTTCACTCCTTCTTCAGCCTTAATTAGTATATTGTAAATAGTGTGGGAACTACCATGTTAGGGGTATGCATGTATTTGTTTTATGAAGTATTGTTTTTGTTTTGTATGTATTTGTGTGTATGTGTTTCATTTTGCTAATTGGCAGGTTGATAGATTAATGCATGCTCCCTGGGTGTATTGAAAATGGATTGTGGATTTGTTTGTTTACTTAGTAATTTATTTTTTAAATAGCCTTCTCTTCCCCAAGCTTGACATTTCTTTTTATTGCTATCTTACAGTACTGAGCATGTTTCAGCTTCAAGTCAGCAGTAGGAAGAGAAATTTGTGTTCTGAAATGAATGAAGCTCTGAAGAAGCAGATCTCCCACTCTCTCTCCCTCATCCTAGTTTAAAATTAGATGTGCTGGCCCAACAGGAAGGGGCTTACATTTCTTGCTCATTTTCCAACTGTCAAGCAGAGCATGTAGTCATGCTGAACAAAGCAGCAGCATTCCTGGATCCTTTTAATGATGTGTTCAGAACTCTAGTGCCTCCTTATTTAATGAGTACAGTGAATGTATTCACAACTAACAAGAGCGTGCTCATTAAACAGCACTAAGTTAACTGTCCTATTCTCTTGTAGCAATCCAGTTCATAATTAAATGGTGCTATATCTGAATACAGCACTGGGCTGTCAAATGGAGAGGTTCTGTGGATATGTGTGGTTAGATGGGGTTGTTGGAGTATAAGTAATTTAGCTTAGCTTGTCTCACTGATAAGGATACTGTGCTTGGTGGAGACTTTGTGTTTACAACTCCCAACCAACCAAAAAGTTTAAACTTAAGCACTCAAAATGTTAATTTAAATTGTCTTTTAGCTGGTAGCTTTCAGTTTTATATTCTACTCCGTTGCACTACTACTGTTGTGTAAATCCAAAGTAACATAGCTATACTAAACTGGACTTACTAGACTGTAAATGAGGGTGGAATTGGACCTTTGATTGACCTGACTGCTACATATACTCATTCTTAAAAATCCTGATGGTTAAGTGGTGACATATGAAAAATGAAGAGATCAGATTTGCAGATGCAAGCTGAACAAAGGTTAGGCTGCTTAGAGGCATACAGGAGTTTGCTGGAATTGTCTTCAGTAATGTTAAGATAAAAGTAGCAGCTGAGTTCTCATTTAAGTTACCTACTCCCAAAGCACACTTATTTTAATTTTTTGTAGAATTGTGGGTGAAAATATAACTACTCAATTCTTACCTTTGCTTTTAATCTAATATCTATTCTGAAATATTTTGGTTTTAATAGTTACAGCCAGTATTTAATAATAGATTTGGAGGCAGAAGGAATTTGGGCATGAGGGAGGGACAGCATATGCATGCTGTCCGCTTTTCTGCTGGGAACCTCCTGACACTGTCCTGGGGCATTTTAGCATAGTCGGGATGACACCAAGCCAGTTCTGATTTCAAACCAGCTGACAGTCTATTCAGTTTGTGCTGTCTGCCTTTCTTTAAACTGATTTTAGAAAAAAGCCATACAGTCTTTCGTACCTGTTTGCCATCTGGAAAACGAGGCTCCCACATGGATAGGGGCAGATGTACTGCATGTTTGATGCAGCCTTCTGCAGCTGCTGCCTGTTACCGTAGGCTGGCTGTACCTGCCTCTGATCTCTGCTCCTCAGCCACTCCCTGCAGGTCCCTGGCATGGGCTCCTGTGTAAGTCTATCAAATGTATGCTGAACTCTCTAATAATTCCTCTTTTCCCCAAGAGCCATTTTCATTCAGATTCCCCATGTAAGCATCATTGCTTGTCTTCTACTCTGCCCTTTCACGCTAACACTGAATGGTAAGGTTCCTTTTAAATATAAACTTCCTGCTTTGTTCACGCTAGTATATGTTTTAAAACCTAGGCATGAACCATTTGATGTAATTCAAAGGAAGAAAATTTGCACACTTCAGAGTAAGAAAGAACCTGTTCTTTTCATCTTTGAATAAGAAGAATGACCCACAGTGGTTGATTCAAACTGGAAACCAGTTGTTTACTTGACACATCACATGGAGACACACTTGCAGCTACTAGTGTCTTGTGTAGTGTGGGTGTGTGGAGTGAGCACACTGTGTGTAGAGAAAGAGGACAGAGGCAGGGAGGAGAACTCAGGATGTCTTTGCTTTGTTTTAATCCTCAGTAAAACTTTTCCTGCTGGCTATCTGGAACGTGTGAATTCAGCTGGTTGACCTTTCTGTGTAACTCACTGATGGAGGTGAGTTGGGTACTGCCATAGGGATACTGTACAAAACTGAGGCAGGGAAGGATCTGTTGCTTTCTACTTCTGCCCCCGGGTTTTTTTCTGTCTATATTGTGGAGATTGGTAAAAGGCCTGTGTGTTTTTCTTCAGTTGTGTGTTTGGTGGGGGGTGTGGATGGTGATTGCTTTGGTTTTGGTTTTTGTTTTTGGGGTGTGGGATTGCCAGGACAGAAAATGAGTATTTGGGGGGAAAGCTGCTTTTGTTTTAGTCTTATTTCTGAGGTTGAGTTGCTTTTAACTTACTTTGATGATAGACCACAAATGTGCATTAGATGAGGAACAAAGTGGAGACAGTTACTGTGTTCCTCAAGCCTATTTTTGCAAGATCTTAGGTATCTCTAAATTAGTTCTGAACTTTGTCTGGTTTTGGATTAAATGTTTTTATATAAATTCTGAACTTTGTATTTGGCTTACAGCTTTCTTATAGTAGCCATATAAATTATTTTATACTTTTAATATTAAGATAGTCTACTACTCTGCCCACTTGCTCAGGGAGTAATCTGCTCTTTACTGACTATGCCTGGGTATCTGAAAAGCTGAGACACATTCCAAATGTTCTAGTTCTGTGTAATAATTTACCCTGCCTACATACAGTGTTTTCAGAGAAGCTGCAGGGGGAGGATTTCGGACTGAACACATACTTGCTTGTGTGAGTATGAAAGGGCAGTGTAGGGGATATCCTTCACCAGAAGAATGATCCACAGTTTTCTCTGTAAACCTTCTTGGTTTGTTATTTTGATTTGGATCTTAACACTCACTGGGCCCAATACCAGTTACTACAAAGGACAAACTTTTATTACCTCTCATTAGTAAAACAACACTAGTTATTAGCACAGGCAAGTGACTCCGTCTCTCTAGATTATTTTTAAAGACAATGACCTTTTCATTCCTTACCACCAAACTAAGACGGTAGTGAAAGTTATATTGCAAACTAATAAAATAATTGAGAAACATTGAATTGAAATACCTTGTAGGTAAAAGAAATCAAGAAATTTTGTTCTTTGCATGTAGGCTAATTATAAAGATGGGGTTTTGGTTTTGGTTGGGGTGTTTTTTCCCATAGCAAATGGACTATCAAAGAATAGATGTGCTAGACAGTGGACTTCAATTACTTGAAATAACTTTGCTGTGCTATCACAAAGCAGACAGTCTTGAGGATGTGCAGCATGTGCAGATGGATGGTATAGGTCTTGCAGTGCTGGATTGTTGCTACTATGTTGACACAATGTTTGACGGGTAGGCAGGAGACACTTGGTTAATGTCTTGAAGCTTTGGAGGTTGTATTGTGTCAGCAAGGTGACCTCATAAAAATTTGTGTAAATAGCCAATATCTGTCTATATCTATACAAGATGTAGTTGCTAGTCAACTAGAGTTAAATCCTAATTTATCTCTTATCTTAACTGTGGCACAGTCTGGCAGAGGATAAATAATCTCACTGCCAGTTAATTCTTGATTGTAGTGTCAGCAAATGTTCCTGCTGCTGAAGATATGTGGGCAAGACAGATGGGAGATGGTAATTACATGGACTCATTGGGAAACTTAAAAGAAAAGTGTTGGTTGAAAAATTCTTACTTCTCAGAAAAAACTGGTTTGCAACTTAACTTAACCTATTTTTTGTTTTCATTAATTTTTTTCACAAGGTACTTTATTACCTGCTGTGATTTTGGGGAAACATCTGTTGAAATCCCAACTTGTACAGAAAGGGTATGAACAGGAAATCTCTCTTAGTTCTGCATGTTGCGGAAAAGAAACACTTTTTTCTTCAATTCCAGCCTTTGAAAGAGTATTTCATTCCCTTCCCTGACCACTGAAAGTGCTGTATTTGCATATTGCTGCAAATGTTTGTTCTGGGTTGTCTTTAATTGAGTGCTGAAGGTCTACTGTTGTATTTCTTTCCTTCCTTTTTTTTTTTTCTTTCTTGCATTCTTTGGGAAGAAACGAGACTTCAATTCTGTGTGAAAAATTTTTATTTGTTTTTAGTTAAAATCTTGTTGCTTCACTATCAGGCTCAAATTTAATTTCTTTTATTGCAGGTGTTTCATTTCAGGCTTATGATGAAGTATAGAAATGCGCATGGGAATAGAATTGTGTTTGCAAATGTAAATCACCTCATCAAATCCACCATTCACCATATGGTGAATTTCAGTCTGCTATAATCATAGCCTGATGCTTGGGACAGTTCTGCACTTTAGTATGTTAAAACTTGGAATCAGGACTGTTTTGAAGCAGGAAAACAGTGGTGTGAAAAGGCACTGGGAATACCTGCAGCTTCACTGATAAAGTAAATGACAGGTTGTGTATCCTAAAGGCTGGAGGATGTTATCCAGTCATACAACTGGATAACATTGGAACTGAGGAATAGTCAGAGAATCAGAATGGTTTTGGTTGGAAGGGACTTCTAAAAGGAATTTAACTTTTAATCTAACTTTGATTAGAGTTGTCAGCAGCCAAAAGCTTGATGCAATGGGAAGCAGTGTAATTAACCATTGATGTAGGCGTGAGCCTTTTGATTAATTACAATTGAACTTCTAAAAATCTATTTCATTAGACATGATTGGGGAGGTGACTTCTAATAAGCAAAATCAGATAAGAAATATTTAAAATTGTGTTATTTGTTCTTTTGTCTGAAGGAGCATCTGGTTTGGAATACTTTTTTCACACAGGGAGCATATCTACAAAGATTCAAAAGTTTATCCTTGGTGCAGGCTTGCCCCTAGAAAACAATGTTTAAGCGCCCATTGTTTTGACACTTTATTTTCAGTTGGATCAGTCCACAAAAAAAACTGCTGGTGGGAGAAGAGGTGGTTGCAATGGCAAACTTGTCCTTAATGTGCGGGAACAGGAGGCTGGCTGAGAAGAACTGTTGTGACTTGTCTTGGAGAAGTTATGATAAAAGATATTGCTCACAGTTTTCTTGAGGAATGGTATTTCCAAATTCTTAAAACTCATAAGTTTGTTGAGGTGACAGGTCATACCCTACATGAAAATGCCATTTTGAGAAGGGCAGAGATCCTGACTGGCTTTACTTTGAAGGGTAATTTCAGGAAAAGGGGTTTAACTTTCTGGAGTACGTGTGTGATTGCCAGATGAACTTGTAGCTCTATTCTCCCATGAGTGTTTCAAGACATACAGCAGAAAGCTTTAGTCTTTTGAGACGTATGCAGTTTTAAAGTATGGCTTTATTTTGCTGTGTAGATAAATCTTACTACTTTTGTGAAGACTCTGGAAACACTTTGCAGTGTTTTCATGATGTTTAAGAGGAAAAGATTTGCTACCATCTGTTCTGTCCAGAGGATTTTTGTATATGGTTGTCTATACTGCTTTGTGCTCAAACTAAATATTTTGGACATGGTTAAGAATGTAGATATCATAATATGCATTTAAAAGATCAAGGTTTTAATGCAGCAGACTGAAAAGAGGAGTAGCCTAACCCTGTTGATTCAGTTTGGTAGTTTGTGTAGCTGCTCTGCCAAGAGAGGGTGAGGAAACTTGGCGTGAGCCAAAGTTACAATTGCATTCAAATGACCTTACAGCATCAAGAACTGTTCATGTGGGGGAAACACAGGTAGAAGCAACACTTAAAGCAAGCCTGCTAGCCAGATGGTGAGATTCTGGTGGGGAAGAGGAGACACAAGAAAGGAATAATGCTATGCAGATGATCAAGAGCAAAAGGAGTTGAAAACCAGGTACAGCAGGGGCTGTTATGGAGCTGTAATCCCCCAGTACTGTTTGTCGCTCTTAGAGCTGAGCTTTGACTGTAGAATGTATGTAGTGTGTGTGCAGGGGCATCGCTAGCCATGTTTTAAATTAACTCAGACAAAAGAAAGGAACATGGCAAACGCTGCTTTAGTACTTTTCATTTTCCCTTACTCAGCAGTTCAGTTGAATGCTGTTTTTCGACTATTGCACTGCGTAATGCTGCCCAGCTTCTTTCTGAAATACCGCTGAGCTGCTGTTGTGTTCTCAGATGCAGCTTTAGACTGGTGGGGCAGGGATATAGACTTATGCTTTGATGTTCAAAAGTAGGTTATTGACAGCGTACTGTGCTTCAGTTGGTCAAGGATCACTGTTTACTGTGATTGCCTCCCTCCCTGCCTCCAAGTCTAACATTAGTAAACTGGCGTGTTATTTACCACCATGAGATTTTTTGAGAATAAACCAGAAGGAATCTGAGATAGCTAATATTTTAAGGTTACAGGTAAAACTGCTTTGGGCATCAGGTTTCTTAAGTTGCGGTATTATTGTTAAACATGTGCTGTGTTGGAAACAGGCAGGTGCAAGAGGAATTACTTGCACCGTTCTGCAGGCTTTCAGCTGCAAAGACATTGCACTTATTTGAGATACTCAAATTGTCCTATATTTGTAGGACAATTAATTTGTCACTGATTTCTCCTGGCAATCCTGGTGTTAATATTTATATTGTATGTGTATTAGTTTTTGTATGTGCTGATAGGTAATTTGGTAGCTCTTAGCCCATTTATTGAAGTATGCCATTAATGATGCCTGTCTAATTGGTGTCCTGGACTTCATTCTGTTAAAATGAAAATTCTTACAATATAAGGAGCTTACACAAGTGTTTCCTTTGAAACATGAGGACTTGGACTAGGGTTGTTGTCATTTTATTAAGCTTGTTTTCTGGATGTGATTTGAGTTTGCTTTTCTTATCTGTATTTAAATTTAAAATCAGAGTTTTAAAACTGGGGGGAAAAAAAAGCAAGAGAGTTCAAAATTATTCATGAATTATGAGCAATATGAACTATTTTCTTAGTAGAACTTTTTTTTAAGAACAGTTTTTCGTTTTAAATCCAATGGCTCTGGATATTAGATTGCTGTTGGAGAGTTACATTCTTGTATTCTGGTGGCTGGAAGGCAAGAAAGCTCTTCAGATTTTTCCCCCCAACCTGATCTTCATTGCTATAATCAAACAAGGAGCAACTTTTTTATAATTTACTAGTTCTTTTTGCTACTGCACAACTTGGCTGTGCCTGAACTCGGTTAAAAGAATTATTATGATTGATGGATTTGTAAAAAAACTTGTAACTGCTTCTAATCAAGTTTAACTTCATTTTTTACATGTTCTTTGTTACAAAACCCATTTCAACTTGGAGCCAAAGTAGTTGAAAGGGCCCTTCTATCATTGGGAGCTTTTTAGCTTTGGAATAATGCCCATAATAGCTGTTCCTTGCTCTGTGATTGAGTGACTTGAAGGAAGCTGATGTTTCTTAATGAAAAGCTTTGCATTTTGAAACTTTATAAAAATACTTCAGATGTGCACTACCTGTAATACCTAAAATCCTTAACACACTCAGAAATCTCAGTGCTACACTTGTTTTCAGACTGTTGTAGGAAAGCAAAGGGAAGGAGATGAGATGTTTTTGTAGAGCTTTTAGCATCTGTAACATGACGTTGCAAAGTACAGGAGTGTAATTGTAGTTGGGCAGAGATGGAATTCATATCAGGCAGAAAGAATACCCTTATTGTTGGTTCTTTTTACTCCCCCTTCTGTCCCCACTAGTTCAGGTAGCAACAGAATTGCACTTAAATTCTAGTAGAAGCCCACGTCCTTATGGATTAGACTAAAAAAATCTAAAGTGCTCTTGAGCGAAATACATCTGATGGGTTCTTCTTGTTCATTTCTGTATGGCTCACTTTTTTTTCCTCTTGTAAATTCTCATTTCACCTCCTGATAAAGAACATGCAGATACACCGAATACAGTGAATTTTCCTCCCTGTTTACTTAACTTACCCACACTTCTTTCTTCTTTAAGATAAGTCTACTTCCAGTAAGGTGCTTGTATTCATCACAGGGTGGCTCAGAATTTGTCCCCACTGTATTTTTTTATCTCTAAAATACAGAGGAACAGCTGCCTTGCACAGGTGTTGAGCAATTTTCAGTTCATAAGGAGAAAGTCTTTTTGAAGGAACATGGTAAAAGAAATATTTTCAACAGACTTACTTCTTCTCAAACCATAAACCCCCTCCCATACCCCACTTTGTGTATCCCAGCACTTTGTTGCTGTTTAATGTATGTACTGCTATGAAATGGAGTGCATTGAAAATAAATTTTGTTTCTTTCTGGTGAACTGTGTGCTAGGAAGGAAAGTTAAATGCAGATGAAATTTGTCAAAGGTGCTGTAAGAAACAGGAGGTCTTCTTCAGTGAGCAGTTAGTTTGGTTCCACACATGTGAAGGGAGCTTGGATGGAAACAAAGAGTAGGTCTGTATTAAAACTTGCAGTCTGTACAGAATAGCAAGGAAATATAATAACTTAAATGGTTAAACAGAACTGAAAGTATTTGGACTGATTTAATAACACATTTACTAGCTTTCCTAACTAGGACTTCTAGTTGGAATTATTGTGAGGCAATTCAAATATGAAGTTAAAGACTGAGGTGGATATGTGGCCTTTCAGAGCAGTACAGTTTGCCTTCAAGTCATCACGAGGCTATTACAGGAATTACTGGGAAAACCTGAGGATTAGAAGTGATAAGAGTGTATTTCACCCTTTGTGTTCCATGTTGTTAGATTTTTAAGTACTGAAACTTTTCTCATCAACTGTGATACTTTTGCCTTTGATCCCACCTCATACTGAAATCTTTTTTCTCTAAAGGAGATGAAATGTGCTTCCTGATGTAATGTGACTTTACATATTCACAGTTTCATCAGAGAACTGGAACTGAAGGTGAAAAATGGAACTGATAAGGAAACTTTCAATAGAGGAGATGCAGAAAGAATAGCTGCCTAGATAGGCTCTAAAAATCATGTGAACTTTAAGCCACTCAAGAGCTTAATTTAGTGAAAGACTGGCCTGAGAGGCTTAATATAGACAGCTCAGATATCATGTGGAAACTCTAATATAGACATGTATTGATATAAGAGACCTTGAGCTTATTTTTGTTTGTTCCTGGTCAGATTGTTTGTTTGCTTCCCTCCCTTAACCCCACTCTTTATTCTCAGGAAATGCAGTAAAACGGCAGCTGTTGCTTCACAACTACACCTGACTGTACCAGGGAGAGTGAAGGAAAATTGGCCTTTTGATACTGACACTTGTTTTGATTTGGTCAGCTTTCAGTGGAGTCTTCGGTAAACTTCTTTGGTGCTGCTCCTGGTAACTTTGACTGGGAATGTGAAATGAGTAGTGACTCTGGTCAGGATATCTTTCTGCTTGCTGAGAAGCCTTGGTGACTTCTGAAAGATGCAAGGTCACTGGGATTTCTACTTTTTCCTTTCTTTCCTTTTTCTTTTTTTTTTCTTTCTCTTTATGTCTTAGAACTAGTTTATTTGCATGTCTCCCAATACTGTAGCTTCAAATTATAGCAATTACATTACCAGAACACTAATTTTTAACTCTGTTCAGAAAGCTCCTTGTTTTCTTGCCTGGTCATTAACAAAACATCAGTAGGAAGGTCACAGTGCAACTGATGTGACTTGCCCTCTGATGGAAGTGTCATGGGAAAAACAAATGGAGGGGTGGATTCCCTCTGTGTTTACAGTAGCCAGGGAAAGTTGTGCTTTGTTAAAATCTCCAACAGGCTTAGGAAAAAAAGCCACCCACGCTCTTAAATCTTCACTTTAAAAAAAAAAAAAAGGTTTTCAAGTATCACTTCAGCTCTTACCAGATATTTATTTGGGATAAAATAATACTGTTGGTGTGGAAGCAGCTGGGGATTTTAACTGTACAAGAAAAAATGTATCTGGAGTAGGTGGTGTTGATATCACTCTGAGGCTTCCTAAAATTACAGCCCTTAATGCAATCACCATTTATGACATGTAATTGTACTTATGGATGTGTAATTTCATAACTGGAGAATTTAGTTTGAGAAGTAATGTTATAAAAGCAAGAGTGTTGTCCTCCGTGTGAACAGCTGAAATACCTCAACATCCTAACAAAACCAGAGTAAGTAGGACATCTTCATGTTCAAAAACTTCTTAAACTGATGGTGAATGTTCCACTACTTAAGTTCTCAGTGAACAAAGATAACTTCTAGAACCATATAGAATAAGGTGGGGAATAAAGAGTCAGACGAAGGCTTTTAGTGATTGGTTGCAGAGTTTTTGCTGTAATGACACAAGAACCATGTTGTTAATCCTTTTTAAATAAGTCACAGTATTCTTCTCTAGTAGCACTGGGTGGTGGAAGTGGCAGAAGTTTGTGGTCTACATAGGGAGGACAGTTTTGTGTCAGAAGTCTCTTAAGTCTTGCTCACATTTTCTGTGTCTTTCTGAGAGACGGCAAATTGCTTTTGAATTAAAAAGTCACAAATACAGATTTTCTAAGATGAATAAGTGACTGGGTATTTTTGGTGTTGAAGCACTCTTTCAATTTCATGAAGTGCCATCAAAATTATTCTTCTTTCTCAAGGTTTGATGGCAATGTGCTTCATATACCTTTTGGAGACTAGCTGGTCTTTGATTCTGTGACTCAGGGCTTTGGGTAATAAAGGATTTCATGTGCATTTTTCTGTAGTAATCACAGTATGCAGTGAAGGAGGAAAACCCACAATATAGGTATCCATACAGAAATAACCTGGGCAGGTCTTTTAATCCTCTGTTTTATTATTGTTTTATAGCAAGAAAAATAACTTTGAATGTTGAGAGTGTTGCACTTGCTTACAAAATGTTACATATATTATTATATGTTGCTTCTGAAGATTTCCACAGAAACAGTCGTGGAAGACTGCTGAATTGCAAAGCAATATATATTTAAGTCCATTAAATTCAAATTATCAATGTGATTCTAATGTATTTAGATTTTATAGTCATTATTGCTTATAATGCAAAAACCTCAGGTTTCTGAGATTGCCTGTAAAATGACTGTCACCTGGGGAAAAAATATGTGTTCTGTCTGGGATGGTCATGGATGGGTATGCAGTAAGGGCTTCCCTACCTCAGCAGCCATTCTTTAGTCTGCCTTCTTCAATCTGCCTTTCTCTCTTGTCATCAGACTGAGCTCTGGGGCTGTTACTAAGTTTGCTGAAATGTTTTCCGCTGATAATGCGCGTGTCTTGTAGTTGAGAAGTTATTTTTAGCAGTCTGGTGAGACTCTTAGAGTCACTGAGGGACAGAGCCCTCGCAGAGGGCTGGAAAAGGGAGCTGCCTGCCAATGGATTTGAATGGGAGAGGGGGAAATGGTACCTTTCATTCCCATCCATCTTTTTCTATTTTTCGCTACATTGTTCTTTCCTGGTAACTTGCAAAGAAAAGGCACATTTCTCAGGTTTGTAAAATTGGGTTTGGCTGGGAATAATCTCTGTGTTACTGAGGCAAAATTGGTAGAATTGCATGAGTGGAAACTACCATTTTCATTATGATGATGTTCAAGGGCTGCCTAGATCTCAACAGACACCTTTTAACTGGAGTGAATCTGAGAAGTGCTGCTGTTCACTCTGCAGTCATGGAAAAGCTCTGACTTGAGATGGTTTTTATGAAGTCAGAGTTATATTAATCTGTTCACTGCATTTGCTAATATTGCAGACTTTTTCTTGACTGTGCAGTAACCAAGAAAAGTTGATGCAGACAATAGTGCCACTGAAAATGCAAATTGTTTTACATTGTGGAACCTTAATTTGACCATAATACTCAGCTACAAGCAGCTTTTTAATGTTTAAAATTCGGTAAAACTCCCGTGAGGCTCAATTTGACCTATTTTATTCATAGAACTATTATGTAAAAAGATTGCTGAGGTAGAAGAATAGCAGAAAGCACAAGAGGGCCCACCAGTTTACATGCTTATGTGCTGAAAGCTGCTGTTTTTTCCAGATGGCAGAATAGCTAGTGGGACTCACCTAAGTAAATTGCTGTGCTTTTCCTCTCTTCCAGCTTTTTCTTACTTCTAATGTGTGTTTTGTTTTAGTGCTATAATCAAAGGTCATCCTCAGTCTTTCAGTCTCCACATGCATGGCTGAGTGAATGCATTTTTCTTTCATGTTTATCTTTGCAAAGAAAATCTTTGGGTGGAGAATTTAAAATGGGATTCAGAGCAGTTTGAGACTTCTCTAAATGATGTACCTGGGAATGCTGCCACATAGCAGAAACATTTCACTGATGTGTATTTCACTGCTGTAGGACACCAAAGATGAAGTAAGGTGGGTTGTGTCAGTTGCTACTGACAGTGTTCATAAAGTAACACTCCATGCAACAGAAGGTTTGCAGGCATGCTGAAGTGAAAGATCATCCTTCTTTCTTATTACTATTTAGGGTTAGGTTTTATATGTTTCACCATACTATCTCTTTATACTGAAGTAGTGTTGTTTATTTGATATGAACAAACTTGTCCCTTTCTTACTTGAAAATAACTTTGAAGATATTTCTGTCTTTCCTTGGACTAGTCAGGATACATTCATGCTGAATGTCATGTCTCTTTGTTTTGACTGGTAGGCATTGGTCCTGCTCACAATGTTGTGTGATGGCCAACTTTTGTTCTACATGTGCAGTTGTGTGGTGGATTTTTTGGGGCTTCATCCAGCGGTGCAGTATAACGTCTATATTGTTTGTATAGGGTGTTTGTAGGAAAATTTTGCATATGGCACTTCAGTTTTATTGAGTTGGGTATTTTCTGCCCACTGGCAGGTAGAACATGTGATATACTCTGGATAATTTGCAAACTTGCTTAGCTGAAGTTCAGTTTTATTTTTACAGTTGTTTGTAATTTGTCTGAAGAGCACAGGCCGTAATGGATAAAACCTGGTGGCTGTGGTGGTGTCCCTTGTCTTGCAGCAAAGAGAATTGGTGATGAATGCAAACTGTACTGTCATAGCTAAACATGAAATTTTTGGTTTTGAAGACTTGATGGCATGTGTGTCTCTGCTGATCCTGATGATTGTGCTGAATAACATAAAAATGATGTGGTCAGTGTCCTCTCTAGTTGCCTTTAACTTTGCACTGTGAATGTCCTGGCAGCACTGTGTAGCTGTATTACCTGCACGCATGCTTGGACCAAGGGTAGAGGATGCTCAAATTCCCTTCCTGGTTTCATCTGTAGGAATGTACACTGCCACTGTGCACTAATGCACATTCTACATTATTTTGACCTGATTTGTAAATAAATGTATAAATTCAAAGAACTGAGCAGAATAGATTCATGCATCTTCAGTGACGTAGTTTTGTGATGCATGAGTGCAAAAACAAGCTTCTTATTGAATGAGAATAAACTTGTACAAGAGGAAAGAGGAAAAATCTGTCAGAATTCAAAAACCTGCACCTAAACACCCTCCAGTAAGTCACAAATGCATTGCAGCAGCAAGAAAATAGTAGTCTTTGTTCTAGCTGTATGTTTGAGGTTTATGTGGTTTCTTAATTGCACTATAAACGGGTATCTCTGTCCAGGGCCCTTTGAAAATGAACAGCTTTGTTCTTCAGTGCACTCAGGTCGGAACACAATGTAAAGATTGAGGAAGAATGGAAATCTATGAAATGGCACTGTTATGCAAAAGTTTTTTGAGAACTTGCAAAAAAAAAAAAGCCCCAAAAAAACCCCAACAACAACAACAAAAAACCTGACCAAAAAACTCAAAGCATACTTCCAGTTGTTAAGTGATCTGTTGTCTGTGTCTGGACTTGTTTTACATTGTTCCTTTCTACCTCACTGTAGATTTAGCATGAATTGTCAGAAATCGGTGGGAGCTGTAAAACACCCTTCTATTCCATATCAACATGGCTGTGTGAGCACTTATTTAGCAGTAGGATTCTGTGGGAGACCATATGGGTGTATGCTGTGGCGTTTGCTTGGAGTTTCATGGTCTGTTTTGGCAGAACCAGTCTCTTACCTGACCCGTCTGGCATACTGTGCAAGTGATCTTAGCCTAGAAAGTTGTGGATCCAAGTCAAGCTGCTGACCTTTTCCTCCTGCTTATTAATAAACCTTCATGTTTCTTCTGCAGTCAGTGTTGTATGCAGCAAGGCCGGGGAAGAGCATTTCAGCACCGTCTCATGCTGCTGAGAAGGTGGCAGCATGCCTGTCTCGGATTGCACAGAGATCCTTCGGGCTGGGCAGGGGCTGTGCAGGCAGCTGGTGTGGGTGTGGGTGCCTGTGGAGTCTGCACTGAACAGCAGCTTTGAAGAAAGGGCACAAGTGGTGGAAGTGCAAACCTACCATGAAAATCTGTGAAAAGAGAGAGAGGTCAAGGAAGGTTCTAGTACAGTTTGTCACTGCCAACACATTCACCCCAGAGGGGCTGTGCTAGACGTGCTGCTGGTTGAAAGCTGGCTGCCTTTCTAAACTACAGGACAGTGGCTTATTTTGGCCTTGACCTGTCAGTTGCTGGTGTTGGTGATGATGGAAGTTTACAAGGGAATTACTGCTGGGCTTGAGTCACGGGAAACCTATCTGTGCTTCCTGTTTTGGCCACGGAGATTCCAACCTAATGATGAATATCAATAGGGTATTTTTATTTAATAATGTAAATGAGGTATATGCATTCTATTTTTTCTTCCTTTTCTGTTTCCATGGCGAGGGACAGGTGTGTGAAAACTGAGTCATGGGACCTTACAGAGACATAAAAGTGCACAAAAGAGAAATGTAATATTGTAAAGAGAAGGTTTTAAAGTGATGGCAGAATGTTTCGCTGGGAAGAACAGAAAATGGTTCTTGGTGGAAATTGAGGGTGTTGCTGAACCCTGTCTTTGGTACAGGTGAATAAACAGCATATTTCTGAAAAGTGCATCTGGATCCGAACAGCGAGGGATGTAAAGGTAGTCAAGTGTAGCCACATCTTTACTGTGCACTAGGAACAGCTACAGTATTTAATTCCATGTATCCTGGTAGAGGAAATACTGCAATTTTCACTTTAGAATGCAGTCTTGTGTTTTGCTTGAACTGCTGCATGAACTGGCTGGACTACAGGAATTTTTAAAATAAAGCTGAAATTCTTATTTGTATGGGGCAAGTGATAGCTTGGAGATCTTTGTCATTATTTGGCATACTTTTTAAGGTTATTTCAACATTTCTTACTGAAAATTCTGTTAGACCCCAAACCCCCAGGCAGATACACTATAATATTTCACCCTGCTTATGCTTAAAGCATGACTGAATTTAAATCAGAAGCTTTTTTCTACATGAACTGTAAAACAAGTTAAGTAGATTGACTTTGTTTCAGGGAAGTCAGTGCCTACATAGAATATAAAAGTATTCTTCTAAAATTTCTCTCTTTTAATTATATGATATGCAGTCCTTTCTACACAAGTTCATTTTTTCCTTCTGCCTTATTAAGTTGCAAGGAATTGCTCTCCAGACCTTCTTCAATAGCAAGGAGAGCTTCATATCCTCTCTTGACAGTAAAAGAGATATGATAAAGCTTTGAGGTCTGCTGTAAGAACATATTGGACAGAGAACTGAAAATGAATGAAGGCTTAAATGATGAAATTGAGGGTATGCTGTCTCCAAGCACTTTTAAATGTTACTGGCTTCAGTTGTCAAATCTTGGCTTCTTTTTAACTTTTTTAGCTCAAATAAGAGTTTATATATCAAATGAGCAATCTACACAGGGAATTTAAGAGTAGGTAGAGAGATCGGTTCCTTTCAGGAAATCCTGTTTTCATATTAAGGATTGTACTTGTAGGCCTTGCTTTCCATTTTACCTGCTGCTCTTGAAATCTGAATTTTCCACAACTCCCTTGACAGAAGCTTGCTTCTTCATGCACAAGCCAAAAATGTGACAGTCTTTAAAACAGTCAGACTATTACTTCGGTTTAGTAATACTTTCCTATGGTCTTAAAATGTATCATCTTCTTCAAATGTAACCATGGGTACTTAAAATCCAGAAGATGTTTGAGAAAAATGAGTATTGGGAATGATAACTTTCCTTGTGCTAGAGTATGTATGAGTCAAGGGAAATGAATTCTAATTGTGGTTCTGAGGCTGATAGGACCATTGCTCTGCCAAGTTAGGTCATGAAAAAACATTTTGAAGGAAGGCATTTCTAAGTGTCATAAAATACTTGTTTTGAGACAGGCTTTCTTTTAAACTGCAGATGGGCAACATTAGTGATTTTTTAAAATATTTTTCAACTGAATGAAGAAGTTCTTCAAATGCGGAGTTTACCAACCTTGTAAAGCTACATGTTGTTCTCTGCACTTCTACATTTAGCATGTGACTGTAATATTTTACTGAATTAATTCAATTCCTTTTATTGCCCAAGAAAGGGCTGCTTTTGATACTGTAGTGAAAAGTTCCACTTTCAGAGAAAATTCGGTCTTCCAATTAAGTTTTAAAGCACACAAAGAATAAAATCCTTGACATATAGGAAGAAGGTTTGTCTAAGAACTGTTTTCCTCATGGAAAACTGGCTTAGTTCCTGTCTGAGGCTGTTGGTATACCCTGAATGCTTTCTGACTGGGTGTTAAGATACAAATAAGTCATGAGGCATGCTGATAAGTGGGGAACTGAATTGGCTGATGGTAGAGCAGGTCAGCTTGCTACTCCACTTACAGTAGTTTTTGGTCTCCATGAAGATTTCCAATCGAGCAGGAGCTGTCAGGGGGCAGTTTGGTCAAGTGCTTTCTTACTGCCTGGCCATGAATCTGGTAAGTGAGGTTCCGTGTCCAGGACTGTGTTGAGCATTTTGGAGAATATGTATGTGCACACAGGAATTTAACTAAGGACACATTCAGAAAGTGCCGCGTCTCATGGTTATCACAAGTATTTTCCAGAGTCAGTTTCCAAATGGTCTGGAACCCTTTGATCCATCTGTGCTGAGTGAATCCTAACTTTTATTTTTGTGGTTCTTTGGGGATAGCCACAATGCTGGATTTCAACTTCATTCTGGGTCTAAGTAAGATAATCTGCAAAATGAAGCAAAAACTGAGCATGTATTGCATTTAATTTGCATTTGTACCCCCTAGCTTATGCTCTTGTGTAGTTCCCCCCTGTAAGGAGACTTTTTTTTCCTCTTTTGTTTTGTTTGGGGTTGGTGTTTTTTTTGTGTGTGTGTAAAGACTGTATCACAGCTTTGCTCTTGCCATGTTCATGTTAATGCCCCTTGAATTCTAAAAAACTCTGTTTTAAAATCTTTGCTCGTGTGACTTTGACTTTAATGGCACAAAGCCATGGATAATTGGCTCAGTTTCCTAAAATTCCACAGCCTGTTGTTAAGATAAACATTGCTAGGTTCCCAAGAACACAGACACATGTATATGGTAATATACTGATTATACAGAGCAACCTTTAAACAGCAAATTCTTATTTTCCTATTTTATTCTTGATGTTTACACACAAGCATCAGAAGCAGAAAAATGATTTGACAGAATAATTGTGCCAGTTTTTAAACTACATTGTAGCCTTTTGAGAAGGGCTGTGAAGTGGCTTTGTTTTGCTGTAGCCGTTAGCCCCTAGGGGAGCTGTAGGGAAGCAGTCCTGCACTGAAATGGTGTGTGTTGAGATGCACCCTCATTAGTCAGGGGCACACGTCTCCGTTGCTGGGAAGGCCATGTGACCAAGGCTTTGGTATAAGGCCCTGGATTGTTGGTTGTTTAGGAATTTGTGGTCTTGTTACGTCATTCCTCAAAACTGGTACCTAAAGTGGCTTGTAAGGTTCAGGTATCAAGAAGTGTTGGGGATGTGGCTTTCTCTGGGGTGAAAAGGGCTGTGATCTGCATTCCCCCCAGCCCAAAGCTTTAGAGAGGGGCTATAATTATAGAGCTCGTGACAGAGCTGTGTTCAGTTCACTCATGTCCTCTCAAACATAACAGTGTATGGTTGAAAGCACTGCTCCCATACACACCTAATCAGAGATGGCAAAATAAAATGGTTATGTGGCCCAGGGATATTAACAGCCAATTAAGAAATTGTGGGATAGGTTTTGAGAAGCTCTGTGCACGTTCAGGGTTGTAAGGCAACCTTGAAGAATGATGGAGGCCCTCACTGGATTGTGCCAGTTGCTCAAGCACGTGGGGAGGCTTCCTGCCAGAGAGTGAGGGCCAGTGATGCTAGTGAGCTAACACAGATTGACTTAGCATCTTACTCAGAGCAGAAATTGGTGGTCTGACTGTCCTTGAAGGTAAGCTTCCCAGTAGTTGTCTTTGAAATTGCTTCTAGAAGCAACAGGATATTTAAATTTCTTTATTTTTGAAAAAAATTAAAAATCTGATGTTGTTACTCAACAGATGGGGTTTTGATTTGTTTGTTGGTCTTCTTTTTTAATCATCTTTTTATATAATTATTCAACTTAGTCCAAAGCAATAAACTTATTCTGAAAATAAGTGGAGCAGGACACAGGAGTTGTGGTGTGTGGGTTTTGACTTTTTTGAGTTTTGTGTTTGTTTTATTGGGGGTTTTTTAAGGCAGTTTGCAAAGAATTTCGTTCCTCTTATCCCTGCTCTCACTGACTGTGTGCAATAAGAAACAGTAAAGAAAAGCAGCAGTCTGGTTTTATATGATATTTTGTGCAAATATTTTCAGAAGGTCAGCAATTAAAATTTGAAATAGTGACACTTTTTTCTAATCCTGTAAATCAGTATTTTTCAAAATTTAAATTGTACCAACTCCATGTAGACTCTTAGAAGTCATTGTGGAGGGTGAGAAATTAAATAATAATAATAGGAGAAGAACAATAGTAATGCAAAACAAGATGAAAATTGCCTCCTCTCCCCCAGGTTTTAAACCATGATAAATATTTGGTTTGAGCCAGTCTGTTCTTTGTTTAAAATTACTTGACTAAAACTCTTGGCCCTAACTTGCGGGCAATTGGGTCTATTGTATTTTTGATTAAACAGTAGTAGTGGTGGTGGGAAACCAACATAATAGCATGGTCTTTTGGCTGTCTTCCCTTGCTGTTTAGTGTTGCCCTGAGGAACAAAGTATGGCTGGGCTGGCTCATCAGGGGTTTAGCTTGGAATGGGAACAGATTTTGATTTCAGTATCTTTACCTACTGCCTGCTCTCTTAGGCCCAGCCACTATTCAGTGAGTTCTTGGGAGGGTTTGTTTTGCTTCCCCTGTACAAGTAACTAGTTCCTGTGTGTGTAGTGCACTTGTGACTCTCTGCTCTGCTTCTGGGCACATGCTCTCACTGCTCCTTCCTGGACAGGGAGTGAGCTCAGGACTCAAGAGCAGAGACAGTGGTGTTACCTCAGCTGCTGCAGNTTTAAATTGTACCAACTCCATGTAGACTCTTAGAAGTCATTGTGGAGGGTGAGAAATTAAATAATAGGAGAAGAACAATAGTAATGCAAAACAAGATGAAAATTGCCTCCTCTCCCCCAGGTTTTAAACCATGATAAATATTTGGTTTGAGCCAGTCTGTTCTTTGTTTAAAATTACTTGACTAAAACTCTTGGCCCTAACTTGCGGGCAATTGGGTCTATTGTATTTTTGATTAAACAGTAGTAGTGGTGGTGGGAAACCAACATAATAGCATGGTCTTTTGGCTGTCTTCCCTTGCTGTTTAGTGTTGCCCTGAGGAACAAAGTATGGCTGGGCTGGCTCATCAGGGGTTTAGCTTGGAATGGGAACAGATTTTGATTTCAGTATCTTTACCTACTGCCTGCTCTCTTAGGCCCAGCCACTATTCAGTGAGTTCTTGGGAGGGTTTGTTTTGCTTCCCCTGTACAAGTAACTAGTTCCTGTGTGTGTAGTGCACTTGTGACTCTCTGCTCTGCTTCTGGGCACATGCTCTCACTGCTCCTTCCTGGACAGGGAGTGAGCTCAGGACTCAAGAGCAGAGACAGTGGTGTTACCTCAGCTGCTGCAGCTCACAGAACTTGTGGTAATCAACAGCTCTCCCCAACTATCAGAAAAGCTGTACCCAAAACTCTCTTTTGAAAACCTTTGAGGTTCATGGAGAAGTGAAGGAGTGGGGAGTTCCATTCTTTTGTGGTATATAAATAAAGACAACTTTTCATATTTCTGTTATCACTGTTCCCACCCCTATTATTTGAGGACCTGGTTTGCTGCTAGTGTACTCATCTTCCCCATACCTGAGCTCTTTGATACTTGCCTTTTTTTAGTGGTACAAGGAGATATGCTGGTAGACATGGTGTTTGTGTACCAAAGCTGATGCTCTTGTACTCTAGCTTGTGTATTCACTGTGTTTGAGGCTGGAGTCCATACATACTAAAATAACAGCAGCCTAATCCAAAAAGATTTTGTGAAGTTTTTTTGTTTTGTTTTGCTTTTTTTAAGTTGTAAGATCTTACTCTTATCTTCAGCAAGTATTGGTCAGTGCCTTTTGGACCCACCTCGTATTGATCTACCTCAGTGAGCGCCTTGCATATGCATGGGTGTGTAAAGAAAGTACATGTTTGTGGTGTTTATACTTTGCGCTGTCATACCTCNGGTTTAGCTTGGAATGGGAACAGATTTTGATTTCAGTATCTTTACCTACTGCCTGCTCTCTTAGGCCCAGCCACTATTCAGTGAGTTCTTGGGAGGGTTTGTTTTGCTTCCCCTGTACAAGTAACTAGTTCCTGTGTGTGTAGTGCACTTGTGACTCTCTGCTCTGCTTCTGGGCACATGCTCTCACTGCTCCTTCCTGGACAGGGAGTGAGCTCAGGACTCAAGAGCAGAGACAGTGGTGTTACCTCAGCTGCTGCAGCTCACAGAACTTGTGGTAATCAACAGCTCTCCCCAACTATCAGAAAAGCTGTACCCAAAACTCTCTTTTGAAAACCTTTGAGGTTCATGGAGAAGTGAAGGAGTGGGGAGTTCCATTCTTTTGTGGTATATAAATAAAGACAACTTTTCATATTTCTGTTATCACTGTTCCCACCCCTATTATTTGAGGACCTGGTTTGCTGCTAGTGTACTCATCTTCCCCATACCTGAGCTCTTTGATACTTGCCTTTTTTTAGTGGTACAAGGAGATATGCTGGTAGACATGGTGTTTGTGTACCAAAGCTGATGCTCTTGTACTCTAGCTTGTGTATTCACTGTGTTTGAGGCTGGAGTCCATACATACTAAAATAACAGCAGCCTAATCCAAAAAGATTTTGTGAAGTTTTTTTGTTTTGTTTTGCTTTTTTTAAGTTGTAAGATCTTACTCTTATCTTCAGCAAGTATTGGTCAGTGCCTTTTGGACCCACCTCGTATTGATCTACCTCAGTGAGCGCCTTGCATATGCATGGGTGTGTAAAGAAAGTACATGTTTGTGGTGTTTATACTTTGCGCTGTCATACCTCTGAGCTTTTTTCTTTCTCCATGAACTACTTCTCTGCCTGCACATGCTGTTGTCATACACTCTGCACTAGTGGTGGTCAAATAGCTTTCCCTTTCCAAGGCTGGAGACACAGCTGAAGATCTCCCGGCCAGGAGCACGAGGTGTTGCAGGAAAGGGAACGCACTACTTAACATTTTTGCAGGTTTTTTTGTTCACTGAGAGAGGAGGATGGCGAGGAGGGCATGGTTTTTGGCCTATATTTATTAAAAGGAGAGGGAGCTGTAAAAAGCTCTCAGTGTAATGTGAGCCTTACACGAGGAAGAACTATTTATAGATCCCTGCAATATTTGCCTGAAGGAACTTGAGAGCAGAGCAGGGCAGTGTTACATAAAGCTGGGTGAGAGCACACTTGTGCCCTCACAGCTGCGAAGGTCAAACCCAGGGCTTGTCTTACAGTAGGCTTCCACTTGCCCTGAGGGGAGAAGAGACTGATGGGCTCCTTCTGAAGGCCAAATCCTAGTGGTGAGAAAGTTTGGTTTGTGGAGAGCAGTTGGTGTGGTTTTCTTTCAAGAGGCTTATTATTTGTGATGTTTTGATTTCATCATTTTTTGAGAAAACATGACTGTCTTGATTGATGACTTAATGGTCAAATAAAGCCAAGCAAGGTCACAGCAGTAGCTTTCGAGACTTTGAGAGTGAGATTTCAAGCTGTACGTGGTTATGTTATGGTTTAAGCAGCTTTTTGGTTATTGCTACTGCTATTCTGGCTTTTGTTCTCTAGTGGTGACTTTTTTATTCTAAATGACATTACCATGCCACTGGCAGTTAACCAGGTATTGTCTTGGTTTTGGATGCCTTCATCAGCTTAGGACTTGTTTGTTATGAGGCTTTGTAAAAGTGATTTTGGAAACCCTTCAGATCTTTAGCTTGAAAATATTTTTTTATGGTTTCATAGGCAGAAGAGCCTCTCTTAGGGAGGCATATACCTGTGAAGATCCTTCATAGCATGTGGCATTAACACTGGGTGTTGATACTTTTCTGAAAGATTGCATTTGGCTAGGTCAAAGCATTCCTAACCCTACCGTGAAGGAGAAAAAATTCCAAAATCAACAAAAAGCATGGAATATGATCTGAATGTACTATAAAGCTAGGAAACTTAGGCAAGATGTTTGATTAAAAGGGCCTTGAATGGCTTTAATATTTTGAATAAGGATGTAGTCTGGAGTTATCCAAGATGGTTGTCCCTTTAGTTTTTACTGTAAAATTACTAGATCTCTTCTAACATGAGAAATGCAGAATTATGTAAAGTGTTTGAAGGTTCTTCTCACATTCTGTCACTCATTTATGACACTTAGACTCTTTATGTCCTTTGAGTTAGAGGTTTCAACTAAGCTGTCAGCATTTTGCATGTTTAAAAGGCAGCTTCTGAGCAGAAGCTAAACCCATTGGTTTATAAAAGAGTATATAATACAGCACATAATTAAAACAACTCAGTAAATTATGTGGGATCATATTCAGCCTTTATCTAAAAGTTAAACAGTGAATGTTTATGTATATGTGAGTGTAAAAGCCAGACCTTTTGCAAATGGTTGTTTCTTCAAGGTCTGACAAAGTGTGTTTAAATGGAAGAAGGCATTTTGACTGGCTTTTGAACCCACACACTTAGTGAAGAAATTGGTTTTAAATTTAAAAAAAGGGCAAACTTCTATAAATTCAACATGTGCATTATGAAAGAAATAAAGAGTTGAATACTTAAAGCAAGTCTAAGTTGCTTCAGTCAATTATTTTCCCAAACAAGGGTAGACGAGCATGTTTATCTTTTTACAGATGAGACAGACACAAAGTAGCTTTGATTTGCTTCAGTGTCTACATGGAGCATTTTACATCTGAAGAAGTTTTTTTTGGTGGGGGGTAAATAAGAACCTTGAGGTTTCTTTTTAAACAACTTAGTAAAACTTACCAGACTTAGAGTAAAACAGAGGTGTTCAGTAGATTTGTAACGTGATGCACAAAACAAGGAAGAATATTTCTGGTGGGACTCTTTCAAGTACATAAAAGGGTGGAATTTGCACATTCTAAAACCCTCTGATGTGTTTAAGCACCACTTAGTAAATGAGAATTAGTGAATTAGTAAATGAGAATCAGGTCAGGGCTCTGAAGCTCCAGGTGGATGTGAAGAGCAGAAAGCTCTCTCAATCCCTTGATACCTTGTGATTCTGTCTAAATTAGCAAATACTTTGGTCAGTATGGGTGGGTGACTAGATCAAAACACTTAAAACTTCATTACTGATTTGAGGGGGTTACTTTAGATTAGATTTAGCTTGTCACCTTGGGCTGAATGTCCCCACTTACCTGTGCAGTTTGAAGCTTCTTGAAGGAGAAAATTCAGTAGGTACACACCAGATGACTTGTCCGTGATGTAGCCCATGGGGCTACCAGAAGTTTAATGTCCCTGTTAGACAGCAAGTAGCATTTGAAGTGCATCTTGGAACAGAGTTTTCAGATTCTTACTCAAAAGGGAATTGGTGGTTCATATGCACCAGAGCTGTTCTGCAAAACCAACCAGCTCACAGTAAATGGTTTTGCTTCTGCTCGAAACCAAACAGCATAGTTAAATTATGTATGACAGTATGCATGATAGATGTGGATTGGCAGCATAAGGGAGAGCTGTTCCTAGCTCGATGGGCCCATGATTGTAAGACGTGCGCTGCAATCAAACAGGCCAAGCGGGTGAAACCCCTATGGTATGGTGGGCGGTGGTCCAAATACAAGTATGGGGAGGCCTGGCAGATTGATTATATCACACTACCCCAAACCCGTCGAGGTAAGCGTTATGTTCTCACAATGGTGGAGGCCACCACGGGATGGTTGGAGACCTACCCTGTGCCTCATGCTACTGCCCGGAACACCATCCTGGGCCTTGAAAAGCAGATCCTTTGGAGGCATGGTACCCCTGAGAGAATTGAGTCTGACAATGGGACTCATTTCAAGAACAGCCTTGTCAACACCTGGGCTAGAGAACATGGTATTGAATGGGTGTACCATATTCCTTACCATGCACCAGCGGCTGGGAAAGTGGAATGGTGCAATGGACTGCTCAAAACCACCTTGAAGGCACTGGGTGGGGGAACTTTGAAAAACTGGGAGATGCATTTAGCTAAGGCCACCTGGTTAGTTAACACCCGAGGCTCTACCAGCCGAGCAGGTCCCGCCCAATCCGAACCGCTGCATACAGTAGATGGAGACAAGGTCCCAGCAGTGCATGTCAGGGGACTTTTGGGAAAAACTGTATGGATTAGTTCAGCATCAAGTAAAGACAAACCCATCCGTGGGGTTGTCTTTGCTCAGGGGCCAGGTTGCACATGGTGGATAATGCAGAAGGATGGGGAAACA
>VZTH01012090.1:175437-220455 GCA_013397815.1 Aleadryas rufinucha
GGGGGGACCGGTTGCCAGCCCGTGTGGGTTTTTTTTTTGTTTCTTTTCCTCTCCGGGCATTTCTTGTATTTTGGAGGGTTTTGTTTTGTTTTGTTTTGTTTTCCCCTGTTCTGCCCTATTTTATTTTGTACTAATAAACAGTTTGTTTGTTTGTTTGTTGGTTTTCCCACTTTATCACACCTGCTGTTATCCATTTGTTTCATTGGCAGGGGAAAGGGGGGAGGCCCTTTCCCTTTGAAGGAGGTGCTCGTTCTGGAGCATTTCCTCCTAGAATTTTGTCTCCGAAACCGAGACACCAGCCAGCTCACAGTAAATGGTTTTGCTTCTGCTCGAAACCAAACAGCATAGTTAAATTATGTATGAGAGTATGCATAGCAAAAGGATGACCTGGAAGATTTTAGTCACATGTTCTGGAAAGGTATTTTTCCTCCCTATTAAGGAAGCATTTCTTTAAATTGGCAGATGTTTGTAGTGTCCCAGTTGCCATTTTAGACTATTGAATAAAAGTAATATTTGAATCACAAAATCTGAGCTGGATAACTAAAAATGATTCAAAGCTTAAATGATCACCAAAGGGTGCAGTATGTGGTTCTTGGGTAGCCTGTTAAGAGTTCCAGATGTTTTGTGACTACAGTAAATTGCTGTTGCTGCAACCCAAGATGGTGGTAAGAATAATGTTGCAAAGTTATGGATAACATATTCGGCGTTGCTGGGCTCTTGGTAAGCATGTGGCTGAATACCTCTGTATCTTCTGCTTTTAGTGGAGGAAGAAGGATTACTTAAAGTCATTTGTGTATTTAGATTCAGAATTAAGTTGCGTTTACTGCTGAATGCAGAAAAACTTCATCTCAAATGGCAGTGAAAAAGCAAGTGGTTTATTTTATTTGCTTGTATATGACATTTGTGGTGTATAACACTCAACCCTTTCCCCACAAAACAAACTGCAAAGAAAAAATGAACTAATTTCTTTTAATGTCCAGAACTTGGAAATGGCTGACTGATGCGGAGATATTTTTTCCCCCCTCTACCTCAAAACCATCAAATTTTGGCTGTTGTCTAATGTAAATATGTCTGTTAGATTTGAACTGCTTTGCCTAGATAACTGGCAAAGCTGGATTGGTTTTTTTTTTAAGTGGAACACAGAGCTGACTAATCACAGCTCAGTTCTTGACTTGCCTTTTGTAATCTGGGCTGCTGCAGGTACACTACAGTCAGCACCCAGTGTACTTCTTCATCAAGTCTTGGTTATGTTGCAGTCATAGTCCAATCTATTGTGTGGATGTACTGTCAGATTGCAGAGGTGTTGGCTCTATGTAGAATTTGAGGTCTTGATATAGTAATCATGCCAATACTCTGTTTTAGGCATTTATTGGGTTAGACCAAAATCTGAGTATTCTACAGAGGTGGTGTGCAAGAGCAAGTCTTTGTGCTTGTGTAATCACTCTAACAAAGTGCAAGATTGGAATGAATGCCTTTAACAAACAACTGACAAATAATGTTTTTTCAGAGTAGAATGACCTTTGTTAAAAAGATATAGATGATAAACTTTAGGGAATTTTGCTCTTTCAGCAAACAGTTTTACACTGAAGAATTAAGTTCAAACCTTCCAAATTAAATATTTCTTTAGTTCCACAACTGTTGACCTCAAATTGTCATTGTATTTAGACTGGGAGAAATGGTGCAATACAGCCAATGGTGCAATACAGCTTTTGCCATATTGAGGCAAAAGCTGAATTATGACATATTAGGTAGAAGAGGAGTTATTTAAATCCTATATGCAGGCTGCTGTTGACATATGCAGTAGAAAGAATGAAATGGGTTGAATTTTCATTAAGAAAAGTTATAATCTGATTTACAAACTCTGCACTTGTTTGGATGTCAGATTAAGTACAAAGCTGCAATAATGATTTATATCCTCATTTGTATGTCAAAAGGAGTAAATACCAAAGAGTGCAATAACAATTTGTACCATCTTGTTTATGAATATTGTATGTGCAGGTGACACTGACTAAAGAGTGATATTAATGCTGTGTATTTCATGGGGACAGCAGCTGCCTTGTCCATTTCTTTTCATGGCTGTTTTGACAATCTGGTAAATAGTGCTCAGCTGCAGTTTGTTTTTATTTTCTGCAATAGGAAGACACAGAAATTTAAAGGACAAGTGTGGGCTGCCTGGATTAGGTGGTAATATTTGTCTTGCAAGAGAGGCCATGCAGACAGTATCTCCGTAGGTTTTAGAAGAGTGAACAACATTTCTTCCCTGTGTGTATGGAAACTGAGGATATTTAGTAAGTCTGAAAGGAAGCAGACATACACATTTATGCTGGCTTTCTTTCCTCCATGATACAAGGCTTTAAGATCAAGGCAAATTCTCTTCCTTAATCCTGAACTTTGTCTTGTAGATGCTCCACATGTTTCTGCAGTAGACCAGGCAGATTGACTGTTGTGAATTTTGGGGGGGTTGGCTTTTGGTCCTTTTTTGTGCTTTAAAGCTAATTTTTTTCTAGTTTCCACAAGTGCCAACAGTGAAACAGGTTGTGTGAAGGAGGAGCACTGATGACTTTTGTTTCTGGATGCATCTCTCTATTTACTCTTAACAGAGACAAGGCTGTTGTGGTGGAGTTTACAGGAGGGGAAGAACTGGTTCCATGGTACCTCAGAGGAGTGAATGTTAAGAGGTGAAACTCATTCAACACAAACTTCTAATGCAAACTGGGATGTTATGTTCTGGCCGAAAGTATTTTTGGTGAGGACTGTGTGGGAGAGAGTCAAAAATGAGTAAAGGTGGTCAGGTATGTCAGATGTTGGATGTCATCTGTTCAGAAAAGTTACAAGATCCTAAATTCCCAGAACTCACTTGAAGACTGCACACCAATCACACCTTGGTTATCAGTGTTATTTCATTCAGGAATGCTGTTGTGTTCCTGGCTTCCTGAGGTTGCTAAGGCAGGGCCTGGGGAGGAAGGGAGAGGAGGGCAAGAAAAGCTGAAGAGTGTTGTTAGTGCTTTTGGTTACTTAATCCTAGTCATGGCCTTTTTCATAACAACAGACTTATCTAACAGTTTCCCAAAACAAATGTAATTCGTAGATGTGTGGTAGCAGCTTGGACAAAACCGAGCCCATCTAATCAGTCAGTCTGTGCATTTCCAGTACTTTTGCTTGTTTATAGCTTAAACTGTTTCTATCTTCAGTGTAGAGGGGAAAATTAAGATTTGCATTTTGATTCCAACTTCATTTGAGCAACTAATTTCTAATATCAGTAATCTCCCTCTTCTTATTTCTAAAGAGCCACTTGAAAGGGGACCATTTAAAAAGTAATCACAAGTAACCCCATTGTTCTTTTCAGTATGTACTGTGATAGTGCAGGAATAATGGATGCTCTGCAGGGGAACCATAATACTTTCTGTTAAAGCACTTGAGTTAAACTTTCTCTTCCTGCAGCTCCCACAGTAGAGTATCATTTTTTTAGGGTATAGTATAAATTTATCATTTGATTTAGTATGTTCCTTTAGCTATTATGGTCCTTACAAAATACAGTTTTTTAGTCTCTGAGTGTGAGAACTACTTCCAGGTTAAAGACTACCATGCAGGAATACAAATGTATGTAATTGAGGTAAACTTAATGAAATGTTATTTTGTGCATAAGGGTGTTTTTTCCAAGAGTTAATATTGCCCATCTGTTTTCTAGTTATGATGTTCTGATTTCAGTGGAAATCTATCCTTGTTGAGACCCTCTGAAAGCAGGGGAGAGAGTTTTGCTTTTTTGTTCTTAGGCCTGTGCTGAAGGGGAAACATAGGTAGAGAAAAGATGATACTGGTGCAGTGTTCCAGCTTTGTTGCAAGACTTCTCTGAAACTTAGTCCCAGAAGGTCTAAACACCTGATGTTTGTCTTGACAGTTTAGAGATGGATATTTGAGTCTTGCAGTGAATTTCTAGAAATACTGACATGTTTTGGTGGAGCAATAATGCTATTGGCTAGACATGCCAGAAAACAAGACGCCAAAATACTGAATGCAATTTTAACAGCAAAATAAGATTATCTGGACATGTTCCTAGAGATTAGAGAGAGCCTTTTTCACATAGAATTCTCAAGAAAACTATTGTATATCTGGTTCTCAGTGAAACACTGAACATAGCATGTTCTGTTGCTGCACTTGCATATGGAATTGCATCCACACCTGCTGCTTGCAAACCAATGCAATTGTGTGTTCTTGCTGTCTGTCCTTCTGGTTTTCCCATGTTGTCTGGCTGTTCCTGTGTGGCTTGTTCTTCAGCTGCCACTTATGCCTTGTGGCTATTACATGTATTAAAGTCTTTCAAGTCCTCTCCCAAGTCTGTTCTTCTGCAATCTCATGATTATATTTTCCTTTCCTAGCAGTAGAGAGCATTTGCATCTTTCCTTGCCCTGCTGATAACCAAAAGCAGTACCATACCACCAGTTTTTGCAGTGCCTTTAGCTCCTTACGCAGAGGGTTTGGTGAAGTTTTGGGAGATGTGCTTTTCTTCATTCCTTCTCTGGCCAATTTAATCTTGCTGGGGACATCGGTATCCAACCTTGAGGGACTTTGTTCCCAGTTTGAGGCTGAGGCACTGGGGAGCAGCAGTGTGGTCAACCCCTCAACCCAGTGCACTTTGAGTTTTGTTTTCTGTGTACTCTGTAAAGGGAGCAGAAGTGCCAGCTGCCAGTCTGTCAGTGAGGGGCTGGGCTGGGCTGTGCAGTGGAGGGGAAAGTCTAGTAGGGTTATAGAATAAAATTCTAATCATTGCTGTTTTGTTTGCTATCAGTTGATTTCAAATTACGATGTTATTCAAGTGCCAATAGATCAACCAGGGATGTGCTGCCTGTCTGTATGAGCTGGCTCATGCAGATGCTGGGTTACACAGAGCTTTCGCTTGGCTGACGTGAGAGAAAGTTGGTGAATGAGCCAAGGTGAATGGACTGTGCTTACTGCAAGTTGGGATAGGCAAAAATATAGATGTTTAATCAGCTGTTGGTAAAAATCACAGTACAAGGAATGGCACTTTGCTACTGTGCAAGGTGCAGAGTGAGCTCGACTGTGCAAAGTGTAGCGCTAGGCAGCTGCTCTGTGAAGAGTGGTGGCATTTTAGTATTTGCTGAATTTGTTGCCGCGACGCGGGATGGTGGTGAGTTGCCGCAGCCTTCTAGAAGGGTCTCCGTGCTGGGGAAGCCACTTTGGCACTGAGGGGCCAGCTGAGGGCATGGCCACACACACACGCCCAATGGCATAGGGCACACACACACACTCACACTATGACGAGGCACACGACGGCAGGAAGCGAAGGAGGCAGGAAGGGTCTTCAGTAGGGAATCCAGCAGCAGGTTTATTGAAGGAGACGTGATGCTGAAGGGGGCCAAGGACAAAGACAAGATGGAGGACCCGGGGCAGGGCAGATATCTGGCAAGGAAGGGGCAGGCAGAGCATCAGGGCCAATGGGTTGAGGGCCAGGGGGCGGAGCAAGGGGATAAGGGCCAATAGGGAGAAAGGGAAGGCGGGACTAAGGGGTAGAGGCCAATAGGGGTACAATTTGAAAAGAAGCTTCTAGGTATTATACACAGATGGTATAAAGGGGTGGATAACAAGGGGACCAATCATCAACTGGGGAAAACCATACATTAGAATAATTGAGGCAAAGTCTCCTGGAAGCCTTCAGGGGACTCACCCTAACCGAGAGGGCTGTTTCTGCCTTAGGGCCATCCCACCAGCGATGTGTCCTTGCTGAGGGTTTTGCTGGCCCATTGCCAGTATCCTTATAGGATACAACAACTTGTCAGGTTAAACTAATGTTTAAGGAGAAGAAAATCATCTGTTCTGATACACACTGTTTGGAATGGCTTGAATTGAACATTTGTTTCTTTTGTGTTCTACAGACTTCTTGAAGCCAACTCTAGCAAAGAGGAGTTCCATCTGTGCCAGCCAGCCCCAGTCTCCAGTGCTGGTCCCCCTGATGGCACATTGTACAAGCCTGTGAAACCTGCCAAGCTGGACGCCACAGCTTTGCACGACTGCACTTTGGCTGCCACCGTGCCTCCCTCAGAGCTGTTGAGCCATGCAGTCCTAGCCTGTGACACAGGCATTCACGAGGAGCACTATGTAAGTGAAGGGGTGGAAGATGATGTGCCAGACTGCAGAGAGTACAGAGATGCCTGCACCATTACTGGTAAGCAGTCAAATCTTTTACCTTGGTAAGCATGTGGAGATGTAGAGTGAAGCTTCTGTTCTTAAGCTCGTGGTGGGGTATCTACTTCATGGACTGTGCTGCTGCTGTTCTGCACATTTCTTCTTGTTTAAGAAGTGATTTCACAGGCACCAGGATTTTCAATGAAAGCACTTTGTAATGTTTAAGGTCCTGGCAAATAGGCCAGATCAATGACAGCTGTGAAACCAGGTTACTGTATTTATGTACTAGGGAAATTGAACCATTTGAAAGTTTGTTTGGAAAATAACCAAAGTCAGGGATGAGGAGAAGGGAACACTGCGGCTTAAAGTTTATGGAATGCTTGTCCTAATGTTCAGCATAATTTAGATTTTTATCTTCATAAGAGAATTGCTTTGTGGGAGAAGAGGGATGAGAGAAATAGGATCTATCATTTTTACTGTAAATATTTTTGCTTTTCAAAGCCATTTCATTTTTTCACATTAGTTCTAGAACAGTAAAAGTTAATGTACATCGAATAGCTTCTTCTGCATGCTTTTATGAAAGGTTGAATACCTTATTATAGATTCATACAAATAAATTGAATATGTGTTGAAGTATGGTATTTTAAATAGAATTAGATTCTTAGTACTGTGGTCAGCTGACCCAATTTTTTTGTGTTTGAATAATCACTGTAAGTCAGTTTAGTCATGGTTTTGGCCATGAAATGACAGGCAGTTTCCATTCCAAGTGCATGGTTTGTTGGGTGAGCTGTGAGGCTTCTTTTAGCCTAACGTGACCTTGTGAGTTCTAAGTCCTTTTGGGAATGTTTGAGGAGTCAGCTGAGTTTCTGGAAGGGAGAAATGAGATGTCTGAGAAAAACAGCAATGAGACTAAGGCCATTCTACTTCGCAGCCAGATACTTTTATCCTGAGTTACTTTCAGCCTGAGTTACTTTCTAGAATTGTCTTTAAGTCACAGAATTAGTTAATGGTGATGGTCAGCAGCTGCTTTAATAGGATGCCTTAGCTTAGCTCAGCCCAACAGCTATGTAGTTATTCAGGGTTGATGTTCTGAAAAAAAGGAAATAGAAAGAAGGGCAGAGGTGCTCTCAATTCCATCCTGATTTCCTTGGGAAGACAAGCAGCAGGATTAACACTGGAGTCACTTTGTCAGGTATACATCTATATCAAATAATTGTTTTGTTTAAAGAAACTTACTTGCCATCCTTCTTTCCTTGTTTTCATGGATTTAGAGCTACTTAGCTGGTTGGTTCAAAAATGGGTCATCCTTTTGACTTCCATGTAGGTATTGTTTGTTAGGTAGACTAGAAACTACACATCACATAAATGCATTCCTGGTACTATAACTCTGTTTTCCAGGCTCCTTGTAGAAGGATCTTGCAAGCCTGTGGCCTGTCTCCACTTCACCCCCTCTCCTCCCTCCCCTGTTAACAGGAATTTAACTTTGTTTTTCTGTTTCTGACTATAAGCCAGGACAACCAACTTCTTTCATGGATGAAGGTGCCTTCTTGATTATGGTTCCTTGAAAAGCAAGACAAACTCACTTGTTAAAGTATTTAAAAGTTTTTGTTAAATGGAGGCCAGTGCATGTTCTTGCTACTTCAAGCCTGGTGTAGTTTCTGAATCACTTTCTTCTTGCTTAACTGTCAGCCAAGTGTTGTTTACATATTGATCCTAAGTTGCTTTTTAAAATGGGTTTGCAGTTCTGCGGTGTCAGATTTGTACTGTTTGTGACCTGAGGACAACATGATGTGACTTGCATCACATCAACCACTTGCAGTGGTTTTGTTGATTGTTTGGTTATTTGGGGGTTTTTTTGGTGTTTATGGATTTTTGAGTTTCAGCTTTTTGTTGTGCTTTTTAAAGGTGTCAAAGGGCACAGGCTGGAAGTAAGGAATTGGTCTCATATTCCCTCTGTAAAATCTTTATCAGTGTTGTGTGGAGGTATGCAGTGTATACCCTTGAAACAGTCTGAAAGAAATACTTGAGTGAATTGTCAGGATTGTCAGAGACTTCAACATGAAGACTTTGTTTAGTTCTGATTGACAAATTAGCACTATTTACACTTTAAAATTGTTTAGTGGGAAAAAAAAATTGCTCATATCAAGTCTGCATATACCATACTTCTTTTTCTGATGCCAAACCTTGACTCATCGTAGAGCTTAAATTCAGCAATCAGGGTAATCTATATTTTTTTTAATCTAAGGTTAACACCTGCAGCAGCCTAAAAGTTATCTGCAAAAATTCTTACAAATAAAGGCTTGAGCACAGTTAAGAAAAGAATGGGAAACAGGCACGGTATGGTGTGGTGATGCCTTCTGTAATGCAGCAAGCTAATGGTAATTGGAGCTATCTCTGATGTAGCTAACAGTAAATTATATGATGTGCATTTTTTGCTATTTAACTTTTGAAGACCATTGATGCTCAAAAAATTCTTAATGCTGCTTCCTTTTTTTTTTCATTACTGTTTTTGTTTCCTGTTGTGTTTGCTGGCAGTAGAGAGGCACTTGGGCATTCTCTGTCAGCAGCACTGGCTTTCCTGCCTGGAACACAAGAGCAGATTCAGTGTAGCTGAGAGCATTGCACATTCTGATTCTGCACATCTCTGTGCTAAATGTGTTTTCTTGGATACAGGGCTGGCTTAAACATTTCCTGTCCCCAAACTATCTCAGAATTGTGCTTGAACAGATTTCTGTGGGAGTGCAACTAGAGGTGTTTTAGGCAACTGGTCTGGATAGAATCCTTGCTCTGCTTTTGTGTCAGAGAGGAGATGAGGGTTACTGTTTAGTTAGGTCACACCTCTGATCTGTCCTATTGTGTGGCCTAAAAGCAGTTATGTTGGCATAACAGAGGCAATAAGCACTGCAGGGCTGGGCCCAGGTGACAAAAAACAGTGTGGTGAAAAATTTCCTTGAGCCAATGTCTGAGGAGAGACAGCACCATAAAAGCACCTCTCTCACTGAATTTGATATTAAAGCACCATCCAAAGCTTATAGGTGCTGCAACTGAAGCTTTATGCAGGTAAATGCGTCTGAATCTGTGCTGACTTCAGCACAGAAGGGCAAATGAAATAGGATAGTTGATCCATTGAAAAAAATTGTTTGTGAATGTTTTAAGAGTTATTATGAAAAAAGCGCCGGTGGAGCACATACTTTCTAAACACTAAACCTGAAAATGGACTCAGTAGCTGTTGTAATAGATTTTTTGTTTTGTAATACTTCATTTTAGGTTTTGTTAGTAAGATTTAGGTGAAAAGATCAATGTAGTCTGACTTGACATTTCTATTGCTATTGATTGTGGAGCTCCTGTAGGTAAATGGGCAGGAGACTCAAGTCTGGAGGTTGGTGGACAGTGGGGCAGCACTGTATGGAAGTGTCATGGTGCTGCTACGTGTCGGAGGCACCTATCATGTCCTAGTTGTTGTTGTTTTTTTCCTTTTAACTTTTCTTTTTCTTGCTGCTCCCATTCATCAGAGAGCATAGAGACAGGAATATGGATGTAGCACCATCTAGTGTTCCTTTTGCTAGAAAGGGAGTGAAAATGCTTTTAAAGGTCTGTCTGTCTTTTCTGTATTTGCAGTGCAGACCTGAATACTTTCAGGGAGATGTTGATGAAAACAGCAGCTGGAATGGGGAGCTTTCTTCTCTACCACCACCCTCATCCCATTTTTTGTAGAGCAGGAAGGGCTGTAATCTTGACATGAAAAAGCAGAGTATCACTAAATTGATCAGTACTCCCAATTTTATGAATTACAAAAGCATCTTAGTCTGATTGCCTTTCTTTCTTATCTGTCAGCTGCTGTCAGACAAATCCTGTCCTCCTGGAAGTGGAGAGTACAGTGGGGATGGAAGTCTGAAATATCCCTGGATATTACTCCTGTGATAGCTGTCTGACTGCCAGAATATTTTTGTGAGGCTGTTTGTGTTTTTTTCCTTTTTTTTCTCTTAAAATATGCATAACACAGTATCCTTAGACATCTTCAGTAAGTTAACTTTGTCTGCTTTTGCATGTCTGAATACTCACTATTTGCAATGATTTTGGTATGATGTACCTTATAATTCAAGAGCTAACTGCTTAATATGCCATGTAGGTTTCCTCATCCTTCTCTGAAAAGGGAGAGAATGAATGGACTGTAATTTAAATTGCCCAGCTCCTTCATTAGTTTCCATGATTCATTTGTTCATTGTACTGATTACTCTTACTAAATGCATGTAGGAGTGTGTTTTCTGGCTGTTCAGGACAATTTCCTGAGGGCTGTTGAATTATTGGGAAATGCTTTGTGGTAATAACCTGTTCTGTGTCTTAGTTTGCATTTAACACAAGTATAATTTTTTTTTTTTTCATTTCTAAAAACAAAGTTACAGTAGTGGAGGGATCAAACCATGAAATGTCTTTTTTTTTCTCAGCAGGAAGGTATCTGTGAGAAGAGTTGGTATTGTTTGACCTTCCTTGCAGGTTGTGTAACTTGAACATTACTGCACTGACTGCAGTGGAAGTAGTCATAACATCCAGTGAAACCAACTTTCTCTTGCTGTCAAGCCTCATTCACACAATCTCCTAGCAACGTTTGGGTGCAGAAAGTATTCTCTGGCTTTTCATCCTGTCTCTATCCTTATTCAGGCTTTAAATATGTTCCCATATGAAACAGAGATTCCATTCTCTTCCACCAGATTACCACTCTTCATGGCAACATCAGCCAGTTTTGATAACTGACTGATCTTACAGATAAGTGGTGTCGTTCTGACCATTTCTTTATGTAATCACTTTATTTTAAAAGACATGCTTAGGGCTCATAGAATTTCCATTCCATTGTGTGTGTGTTCCCCAAGATGCATGTTTTTGTGTGGTAAGGCTGAATGTCTATTCCTTCTGTTTCAAGTGTGATAAAGCATGATTACTCAAAATTAACTCCGTAGGGACTTCGGTATTAACAGGTTGTTGTGAAATTGCTTTACTCTTGTTATGCAGGTGATGGGGAGAATGCTGTACCTGTGGCTGTCCTGTTCTAGGTGTATGAGTTACCACCAGAAATTGTGTGCTTGCTGTTCTGAGACTGTTCAACAGGGTGCTCTGGTTGGGTTTGGTACCTGTTACAGGCCTGCTGGTTGACTTCTAAGCTTTAAATGGTTAAAAAAGTATTGAAAAAATATTGACAGTTTTGAATTGCTTCCCTTTATCTGAACCTTTCTGAGTTCTGTTGGGGTTACCTTTCTTTTTTACTGTTGTGATTACCTTTCTCTTTTAGTGGAGCATAACTTGCTCTACCATTTGCTTCTTTTTCAGCTCCTGATTTCAGGTGGGACTTCCATGTTTTTTTCAGTTTTGTCAATATGAGAGAAGAGGTGTAAAATACTGCTTGGTGCAGCTGGAACTCAAGCAAAGAGCATAAGAAATGCTCTGCTGTGTTGGACCAGCTGGCTCAGGACTGTATTTCTGAGTCCAGAAACCGTAGATGCTGGATGTGGAGATCACGTATTCAGCCACTCTCAGTAGTCTACTCTCAGCATAAGTATCCCCATCATGCAGAACTATTTAGTGTTGGAACCTGTCCATAGCTTTTTGTTGTCTGGATCTGCTGATTGTTTTACCCTGGAAATTCATGGTTGCTACTCCTGTGTGCAGTGGCAGCAATCTTGCACTGTTTCTGTCACTATTTGTCCTAGTTACGCAGGACTTTGGTGAATATCAGTTCTTTCTCTTATGAAGTTACCTTCCTGATTTTGAAAAACCTTAATAATTTTTATACCTCTGCCTACTCCTCTCCGAGCTTTCTTAGTCTCTCCTTTAAATAAAGCTGAGAATTATGAGAATGAGGGTCCTTTCCTCATCTTATTTGCTTTGTTATTGTCACCAGTCTCATCCTGTAAACTTGATCTAGTTTTGGTCTCTTCTCCCTCTTTCCCAACACTTCTGTAAGCAGCTATTGCTAAATTCTGAACACTGTTCCTTTCTCTAAAGCATTCCAAAAATGCCAGTCCTGTTAACATGAGATAGCTCCTTTGGCATGACTGGAACAATTTTATGAGTCTGACTGTATTTCTGTGTAGCATACTCTGACAAAATGATCTTATTCTCTGCGCCTGCTGCATCATTGCCTCTGTTTCAAATTTTCTGTCTGGCTTTTGGTGCGTTCTCAGTCAACTTTACGCAGATTCTCCCCCCCCTCACATACTCCCTATAGTTGCTTTCCAGCTCTTACCCTTTTCCAGTAACCTGGTGGTTTTTTCCTCTCCTGTGTCAGGTTGTTACACCACCTCTTAATCTGTATCTCGGGCATATGTTTTTATTCTATCAAGGATTATCTTTTTGTGGTTTGGTGACATTTGGTTGGTTGGTTTTCCCTTAAGCAGAATTCTGCTGTGCTCCCTGTCTAGCCCTCTTACTTATTTATGCTTCCTAATATGATCCATGTTTTTTAGTGTAAATTGTCAATTCTGAAGTCACTATGAAAGCAAGTCTTGTAATTACAAGTCCAGTGTGACATTTTTAAAGACACTCTTCTTAGATTTCCCTTGTTTTGGGAAGAACTTATCATTCCTAAATGTGTACTTTATTTGAGGTAGGGGTGCATAAAAGCAGTTAAGTGTTCATTGGTGTTCTGGGTTTGTTCTTTGGAGAAAGTACTGAAGGCCAGTGCCTAGTAGATTTTTGGGGGATTTTTTTTTGTTTTGCATTTTTTGTTTTTCTATTGTGGTGCAATGAATAGTGCAGGAAACCAAAAAGCTACATTTGACTATTGGTGCATTTAAATATGTGAAAATAACTTTTATTCCATCATTTTGCTCCATAACATGTGAAGTTCAGCTTTACCTTTCCCCCCTCAATGTATGTGTGTGTGTCTATCATGAAGCAACACATTTTTCACTCAAAGTAAGCATCTGTAGAGAGCAAGCTACATAAGATTTAATTCTTATGTTTTGCTTGATTCTGTGAAAGCTTTGTTGACAGCCATTGTTTAGTGGCTGGCACATTTTGTAGCTGGGCTGAACAACAAGCAAAAGCAGGACAATTGCTTTTCAGGGTTTTCATACTCAGTGTTTTATCAATGGGTTTTTGAGACATTTGCAGTCTCTCTTGGCAGCTGGAAGATCCTAATGGTTAATGAATATGTTTATTCTTACTGCTGCTGAACAATGCATTGCCAGCATGCCTTTGGTACATGAATAGCTTTTGTTCTTACTCTAAAAGAATAGCCATGGTGGCAAAGTTTCTTTTTATTTTCTGTTTCATGTAAAAATCATGAGTATGGGTGCGTTTATCTACAGGGAGCAACATTTCCATACTTTCATTTAAAGCAAAGTTCATTCAAGTTTATGGCATAATGAACTTTAGGGTCCTAATAGTTTAATGGACTCTCATCACCAAATCTGTCTCAGCTTTTATACCTAGCAGGAATGTGTATGTAGGATGGAACCAAAGCAGGGACACTTCAACCTGGTAAACAATGACATTCCTCTCATTGGAAGTGGTTTCATCTTCGTTAGCTTTGACATTCCCAAATTTATCCTAGTCTTTAGTGTTGTGTTTGACCAAGCCGAAAAGAGGTTGGCATGGAATCTTTTGTTTTCTCATGGAAGACTGGATTTTGTGCAGATTTTTCCATGTTCAGGGGCAGAAGAAGCACTGCTTAAACAACTTTGGTTAAAGGTGTGGCAGGGCTTGCAATTTCAAATCATGTCATGCCATGCCAGTCAAATTACAGAAGCTGTTTGAGGAACCTGAGTTGTAGAGATATGAGGCAGCTTTCATGTTGAAAGGGCTTTCCTTCCAGCAGCTTGGCTTTGCAGCCAGTAGTGAGACTTCAAATGTGTAAGGATGCTAAGGCTATCTTTCCCTTTGGACAAGTCAGTGAATTGGATTTTTTTTTTTTAATTTTGTAATCCTTTTTTTATTTTTTTTTTTTAGAAGCAATTTTTTTTGCCCTATAATCTAACCGCTTGCTTTACGTTGAAACACATGTCCTGAGTTTAGTGGTATTATTTATAAGACTTCGGTACAGGTAGCCACATTCTGGGCATCTGAGAACTGAGATTGAACAGGAATATGGTAAGTTCTGGGGTTTTGCCTATTGCTCTGTACATATGCCTGTAATTGTTAAATAATGCTCAAGAAATACTAGTAATTATAGACCTCAGCCAATACTTAATGACTGTGTCTATGTGGGCCTACAGAACTCAAATAGTGGATGACTACAGGGCATGTTTTCCTCTTCAGTAGCGTAGGTAGCAGCCTAATTGTGTGGTAGAATTTCTTCTCTCTGCTTTTCATCTTTCTGTGGATCTGTTTGCAGTGATAATGGTGAATTCATTCCATCACTGTCTAAATGGACAATTTCATCACTGTCTAAATGGGGAAGATGAGGCTATTGGGCTGTTCCAAGCAGTCAGGAAATACCTGCTGGAAAAACATTTAGAGAAAGACCATCCTTCTTGCTTCCATCATTGGAATATGGTTAGGCTTGTTGGTCTGCTGAAAAAAGAGAATTCTAATGTAGTCATGGCCTCCTGGCTGCTTGTTGAGCTAGGTTAGGTGACTAATCTCAGTGTCACATGGAGCAAAATCAGCAATCAAAATGGTCTGGTATTTGGCATGGAACAGCCTCAACCTGATGAACTTCGATTTCTTGTGTTACATGTGGCTGGACTTCAGCCTCCATGCTGTAGCCTTTTTCTGCAGAGAACCTTACTTTTACTTAACTAGTACGGAGCCAGCACTGGAATCGACCCTTGGCAGCTATCGTGTGCTTTTTATTTTTTGGAATTGTTATTTATTGACTGTCCTTTCTCAAAGATTTAAAATGAAGAAACTTAAAAAAAACTCTGAGAGAGCTAAGTGTCAAGGGTAAGTGTAATATGTGTGTGGGAAATAGGACAGAACTGAAAACCAAAGAGAAGAGTGTGTGGTCCCATGAAGTAAATTATTAGCTTTCTTTATTCTTCCAGCTTTCTTCAGAGTGTTTCCTTGTTTCTCTTGTCTCTTTTTGTTACTGTAGTTATCTACTTCTCTTTCCTCAGCTGCCTCAAAAGGTAGTGACAAGTTATGATGTTTTAGTTCTGTTGCAAGAAATGAAAGATTTGCCTGAGAGTGGCTACTGATGCATTTTTTGTTTGCTTTTGGGGTTTTTTCTTTCGTTTTGGTTTGGAGGTTTTTTGTTTGTTTGCTTGCTTTGTTTGTGTTTAAGAAGGAGAGGGTATTTAGACTGCCCCTCTCTGGCTGTGGGCTGAGCATCAGCTGCTGGGGTTTGATGGGATGGAATTTCCTGGAAGATGCTCAGGGTGGGTGTGTGATACAGCCTGATGACCAAAGCTTGTGTTTTGAAAGTTGCCAAGCAGCCCAGCACTTCCCTAAGGTCACATCCAGAGTGGAGTTGTTTTGCTGCACACACCACTTCTGTTCACCGGTTGTTTCCTTTTGCTCAGAGGAGGCACTTCTGGGTAGCACGGCTGCTTTGTGCTGTTGCAACGTGTTGGCTTCCATTGGGACCGCAACTCAATGCCACTGTGCTCTGGGAATGATGCTGTCTCTGAGTAGTTTTTTTGTGGTCTTTCTTGTCGTGACTTGTGTGTTCCGGCATGCCCCTTCTTGAGCAGAGCCCTGACCCTAGCATGGTTCCTGGCAGGGCTGGGTTTATGAACCATTGTTTTTTCCACTGACAGCAATGGGCTGAAAGCGGGAAACCAGGTGGCAAAATGTCCTGTGGGATTTGGAGATTCGGGTACTAAGGCAGTTCTGCCGGCAGGTGGCAGTTTGTACTGCCAGCAGGTTCTGTGGAGACCTGCGAGTCCTTTTAACCTTGGGAGCAGAGCTCTGCTCCGAAGGAGATCTGTAAAACCATGAAGATCGGAGATGGTTTGAACCAGAATGCAGACAGGCAGAAACTCTATCTTTTATGTTCCTTATGAGGACTGTACTGATAAGCTGTTTGCATTGTAAAGGCTCCTGCAGATTCCAGGCTCTGAGATTTGTAGAGTTCATTTTCTCTGTTTGTTTACTGTGTGCTTTGGAGTGTTCTTTGTTTGGTGGTCACCACCCTCCCCATGCCCTTGTCCCTTCTCTTTTTTCTAGGTTCATTCTCTGAATTTATTGTTTGTTTCAATGTGAAGTTGGTGCTGAAATTGAGTCAGTGCTCCTTCTTTATTGGTCAAGCTAGGTTTTTCTTTCCTACAGTAAGATACATCTATAGCCGTAAACAGATGAAACCCAAAAGCCTGGTAGGGAACAGAATTTGGCAGATGAGCTGCTTTTAGGTGACCTTGTGGATAGGAATAAGATTTTCAAAGCTGTCTACCTGTGGTTCATGTTGAACTTAGCTGCATTGAATTTGGTTTGACTGAGGCTGAATTGCTTGTTCATGAGGTGCTGGCGTAGTTCCACCCATCCAAGTAACACTGACAGCTCAGTATGTGTGTAACCCTCTATGGGAACTGACCTAATGTACTGCATGGCTGTGTGAGTGCAGGATGAAAAGGACAGTGGGTGACAGCACCTCAGAGGATGCCTTGTGATCTGTGTTGTTATGTGCAGGGAGGGAAGGTACTCCTTGAGGAACTGTGCTGTCTCCATACAGTCAGCTCGCATTGTTTTAGACTTCTCACTCCATTTTCTGTATGATCAACTCCTTGCTCATTTGTCAGCAGAGGAAAGATGTAAGTGTGCATCTGAAAATAACCGAGTGTACTCTTATCCTCATATGCACATGGTTGTCCTGCAAATTCTTTCTTTATCTGCATGTGAAAAAGTAAACAAAAAGAATGGGGGAAGGAAGAAGCCATCCTCCCACCCTCTCTTCAGGCTCCACAGTGAAGAGTTAGTTTACTGTATTTAGAGCATTTTTTTATGGATAGAGATGTGCCTAGAAGAAAGGGAACTGGTGAAATAGTCAAAGGTACCTAGATCAGCAAGCATAACAAAAACTTCTCTAAGGAAATATAAGCAAGCTGAAACAACTAGTGAAACTTGAGTGGCTGTCTTAAGTTGAGAGGCATGGGGTAGAGAGGTTTAATATGTTCAGAAAAGGAGAAATACACCAGCCAGTCAAATGCCAATGTATGAAAAGATAGGAAACAAGCTTGTAGGTAATCCATTAGTAACTACCCAAGGGATACTGAAGTGGGAAGAAATAAGCAGGAGAGAGCTCAGCTAGAGTGTTCTGCCTGTTTTGCATTTTCTTTTTGGAAAGAGAAGATTAGAAACTGTAACAAGAAATCAACTAGGGTAAAAGTCTTTGAAAACATTTGTTTTAATCTCATTTAGAAAACAGAGCATGAGGAGGAATGTTGCCAAAAAATACTGCAAAGCAGACTGAGCACCTTCTTCATTTCCTGAGGAGCAGGGCTGGGAGAAGTACATATTTGCAACAAAGCAAGTGAGGTGGGGTGTTCATGCATTTAATACAAGAAGAAACTAAAGCAGTGGAGTATGTTACTTGCAAAAAATGATATGAAAAAGAGTTAAATTTATTTATTTTTTTAATATTTAATTATTTCTATGAAGTGCTGAAAGCTATAGAGTTGTAGGAGCATAAGCAGAACCTGGAATGATCCATGCTTTACTAAGAAACATGAGTTCATAATCCATTAGCTGTTTAAGTTGGTTTTAATCTGCTTGTAGAAATTTGTTTGCCAAATGTGTCCAGAAAACTGGAAGTTGAAAATTCCTTAGATTACAAAACCCAGAATCCATAACAGCAACTCAGAAGGATATGGTTCAGCTACATTTTATTGTATCATTTTTAAATTAATGATGAGTTAAATGTTTTAAGTGTGTTATATTTTTCTCAATAAAATGAAGGTACCACCTAGGACAAGAGGAAGTGCTTTTATATCTGTTGGATATCAGTTAACTTAATCATAAATCACAATCACAGATGATGTCTTGGGTGTTCTTAGGAGAGAAGTTACTTAATTGTTTATCTTTGCAGTTCTAATCAGAAATAATAAAAAAAACCTCTGTGGAAACAATCAGGGTCTTCTAAAAAATTTACTTGGTGTTTGGGGATGGGGGATGGTGTTAGTCTGCCTGTCTTCTCATAACAAATGGGGGCATCTCAGAAAAGGGAGGGGAGGAAAAGTGAAGGGGAAGAGATTGTGTAACTGTAGCACTGAGAATATTGCCATGATTTAAATGGTGAACTAATGTTTAGTCATGAACAAGTGTAATTATGGTGTCCTGTTTTTCTAAATAGGCAATGACATCAGAGCCTGTTCGTATTTCCTGCTGGTATACAGATTTTAAAATTGCAATAGAAGTTAATGACAATAGTATCATAATAGCATCATAAAAAGTTGCCTTTCCAATTACTCATTAATATCTTTTCCAGTTATTAGGCCTTCTGAATTGCGTAGAAACGCTCAGGATTTATTATATGATAGAGTAGAAAAATCTTCCTGGTTGACTTGTATTCCACGAAAATTCTTATTTCTTTACTGCCTGGCCTTCACATTCTAGTGGATTTCTTTTCCACAATAAAACTGCATGGGTTTTTTTTCTGTGTGTGCACATATGAGGGGTTTTTTTTCCCCTCCTTGCCTTTTATTGCTCCCTTCCTTTGCATTCATTTTTCACTACTTTTTGGGATAAAACAAGCCAGTTTACTTACCTGTACAACTGAAACTTTCTCATCTGATGTGTAAAATCTGTTTCTTTTGGAATCCTAACAAAAAAGAGAATGACACTAAAGGTTTGAATTTTTCAAAATTTTTATTTCTTTGTTCCCAAGACCATCATCTCAGGCTGTGTAGATTCTTGCATTTTTCTGAAGAGAAGAACTAACATTTTGGCCAGAAAAAATCCCCCAAAACAACCCCAATGAAAAAAATCAACTCCATATTCTTGAGATTGAGTGCAATTAGGTAATCCAAAGACAGATGTATAAAAGAAAAATTTTATGTGTACATGTACACAGAAAGGTTTCTGAATGTCTACTGGATGTCAGCAGGTGTTTTTTAGAAGATCAGCTGGCTTTTCTGCATTCATATGGTTGCAGGCACTGAGATGATGCTGTCAGCAATTAAAAAGGTAGCCAGGGAAAAAGGAAGTTGTAGTTACAGGCTGGCTCTCATCTTTCAAAGCATGGGGAACAGATCTTGTTTCTCTGTGTAAGCCAGTAGTCCCTCTGAGAGGGTTGCAAGGACCTCTTAAAATGATGTGTGCAGGCTGATTCTCATATTGCCCAGAGCTCCATAAAAACAGCATTGCTGCACATGTGGACATCTAACTGCAGTGAGGGTTGGAGGACACTGACATATGTACAACAGATAGCAGAACAGTCTGGATGAAGGCAGAGGAGAATACCTCCTGATAGGTAATAGCAGATTCCTTGAGCCTTAAAGTACAACACAACTTTCCCAAGCGGATTATAGTTCTAATAATCAGAATTTTGTAAAGTATGTAGGCAGGAGATTGACAGTATGAGTTCATCTTGGTATTCTCTGCCCTGTTGTCTGATAGAATGTTCTTGAAATTTTTAGTGCTTGGGATGCTTTTGACAATGTAATTTCTGGATTAGAAAGATAAAAACCAGGTAATTAATGGTGTATAGAACAGTATGTGTTACTTCCCCATTCTCTCCTTCCTCCCCTTCTTTGAGAGAGGTGAGTTCCACTAAGTTACGGTGGAATTGCAGGTCTACATCAATCCTGCAAGAATAAGTTTCTCTTACAAAAATTGGTGCCTTTGTCAGGAAGCAGCAAGAGCAGGGCTGCCTTACAGGCAGCTGACACGATGGGAAGGGCACAATCCTTGTTGGCACAGCCCAGTCAGTCCCTTTGTTCCCAAGCAGTGCAAAGGTGCTGGCAGCAACGTTTCAGATTGACTCTCCAGGGGTCGATCATCAGACAAATGCCAGCAATCCAGGAAGTCTGGACAATGAGTCAGTATCAGCAGGGAACAGAGCTGGGCACAGGCCTTGCCTACAGCACTGCACAGGGCAGGACCAGGGGCTGGGGTGTGCACGGGGCTCCTGGCAGAGGGGACCATGATGAGCGTGGTCATGGCAGTAAAGGTACTTGGGAGCACTCAGGGCTTTGACGGTCTTGGCTATTTACTCTGGAGTGAATCTCAGCAAGAGTTGCAAGAGCTATGACACTGGTTAAAGAGGGAGTTCTGGTGCATTGCTCTTCCAAAAAAGGCTTAGATAACTCTTCCTTACTTTGTGTGGGGGGATAGGGGTTGTGCTGGATGGTGGTGTTTTCTCTTTGTACTGGTGTGGGAATGGAAAATGTGCAGATTGATGCACTAAGTACTTACTGAAAGCATACCATCATGGCTTGCTCAGTTTCTTAATAAATATTTAGCATGGCGTATTTAATTATATATGATAATTAAACTTACATATTTAGAACTATCATGACTGTTTTGGGTATTGACACACTCCCAAAATTCTTCATTCTGATATAATATAGGTGGGAAGGTNGTAGCCAGGGAAAAAGGAAGTTGTAGTTACAGGCTGGCTCTCATCTTTCAAAGCATGGGGAACAGATCTTGTTTCTCTGTGTAAGCCAGTAGTCCCTCTGAGAGGGTTGCAAGGACCTCTTAAAATGATGTGTGCAGGCTGATTCTCATATTGCCCAGAGCTCCATAAAAACAGCATTGCTGCACATGTGGACATCTAACTGCAGTGAGGGTTGGAGGACACTGACATATGTACAACAGATAGCAGAACAGTCTGGATGAAGGCAGAGGAGAATACCTCCTGATAGGTAATAGCAGATTCCTTGAGCCTTAAAGTACAACACAACTTTCCCAAGCGGATTATAGTTCTAATAATCAGAATTTTGTAAAGTATGTAGGCAGGAGATTGACAGTATGAGTTCATCTTGGTATTCTCTGCCCTGTTGTCTGATAGAATGTTCTTGAAATTTTTAGTGCTTGGGATGCTTTTGACAATGTAATTTCTGGATTAGAAAGATAAAAACCAGGTAATTAATGGTGTATAGAACAGTATGTGTTACTTCCCCATTCTCTCCTTCCTCCCCTTCTTTGAGAGAGGTGAGTTCCACTAAGTTACGGTGGAATTGCAGGTCTACATCAATCCTGCAAGAATAAGTTTCTCTTACAAAAATTGGTGCCTTTGTCAGGAAGCAGCAAGAGCAGGGCTGCCTTACAGGCAGCTGACACGATGGGAAGGGCACAATCCTTGTTGGCACAGCCCAGTCAGTCCCTTTGTTCCCAAGCAGTGCAAAGGTGCTGGCAGCAACGTTTCAGATTGACTCTCCAGGGGTCGATCATCAGACAAATGCCAGCAATCCAGGAAGTCTGGACAATGAGTCAGTATCAGCAGGGAACAGAGCTGGGCACAGGCCTTGCCTACAGCACTGCACAGGGCAGGACCAGGGGCTGGGGTATGCACGGGGCTCCTGGCAGAGGGGACCATGATGAGCGTGGTCATGGCAGTAAAGGTACTTGGGAGCACTCAGGGCTTTGACGGTCTTGGCTATTTACTCTGGAGTGAATCTCAGCAAGAGTTGCAAGAGCTATGACACTGGTTAAAGAGGGAGTTCTGGTGCATTGCTCTTCCAAAAAAGGCTTAGATAACTCTTCCTTACTTTGTGTGGGGGGATAGGGGTTGTGCTGGATGGTGGTGTTTTCTCTTTGTACTGGTGTGGGAATGGAAAATGTGCAGATTGATGCACTAAGTACTTACTGAAAGCATACCATCATGGCTTGCTCAGTTTCTTAATAAATATTTAGCATGGCGTATTTAATTATATATGATAATTAAACTTACATATTTAGAACTGTCATGACTGTTTTGGGTATTGACACACTCCCAAAATTCTTCATTCTGATATAATATAGGTGGGAAGGTACCTCTGAAGGTAATGTGTTCTGACTTCTACTAAAAGCAGGTCTTTTAGAGTAAGTGCATTGTTTACTCGACTTCTAGCCTGGGGTTGTGCGTTTGACCATCTTCATGGTAAAAAAGTTTTTACCTTGAATTGGGATTTTTTGTGTTAAAACTTCCCAGCTACCTCCTGGCCTAAATTTAAAGCCCTAATTTTAATTGTAACATTTTTGCAGTTGTTGTTGGCTGTCGGTATCCATTTTTAGAACTGTGTGCAAACTTGATGTATTTGTGAACATGAGGGGCTGCAGCACAGAATGCAGGTCAAATAGTATCAAAAGGTGCCCTAGAAGTTCCTGTAATCATCTTTACCAGTGTGTCTTAGGTGTGAACTGTGACACTGTTTGTTATTGCAGTCCTGGATTTCTGTTTCTTGAGAAAAATCTGCCAGCAGCAAAGGCAAAAAAAATACAGTGGTACTAAATTGTGGTCAAAGACCGAGTTTAGAAGATATGTAAGGCTTGCAAGCTAAAAATGGTCTGTGAAGTAGAACACTAAAAATGTACATTCCTCTGTGCACTAATCCTTTCTTCATACTCCCATTGTAACCGGCTCTATTCCCCGCCCTATCCCACTTATTCTTCAATAAATGTCCCTACTTCTGGAGGTCAGCCTTTTTGTCACTAAGAGAGCATGCCCTTGTATTGTCTACTAGTAAATATGATATTTTAGGATAATTTGGGCCAGGCATATCTTCCAAACTTATTTGTATTGAGCTGTTCTTTACATGCAGCAAAATCTTGTCAGTTTGTGTTGATATCAACATCTTTCAAGGTTGTACGTATAGTACTCAAGGTAACTAACAGAGACTGTTCCCTTTTCCTTAACAGATGTGTGCAATAGTACCAATCTTCCTGAAGTTGAAATCATCAGCCTTTTGGAAGAGCAGCTGCCTCATTATAAGCTAAGAGCGGATACAATCTATGGTTATGACCACGACGACTGGCTTCACACACCTCTCATTTCCCCTGATGCGAATATTGACTTAACAACTGAGCAAATAGAAGAGACCTTGAAATACTTCCGTAAGTCAAAAATTCAGAAATTGTACTGAGAAACAAATAAAATAGCGCTATTTTTGTTACCTTCTTTGAAGTATCTGTGCAATTCTTTGAAAGCTGTGGAGAGCAAGAGATCTGTTTGTGATTTATTGCTTTGGTCTCCAAGACTGGTAGATAGAAAATGAAGGTAACAGTTAACCAAGAACAGCCATTGCATTTGTGATTTGTGCATGCACCTTTCCACACTGTCAAATACTGGAGAAACTGAAATACTTCCTTATGCTTGTGATCTCTCTCAAAGAGACTGAAATTTCTATATCTATGCAGCTTACAAAGCTTAGACCTCTTTCCATATCCACATTTTTGGAATGTGTTCTCTGACACATTGCACTGTTGTCTGGTGGCACTATGTGCCAGCATCACAGAATGACATTAAATCATTTTGCTGCAGCTTAAGCTTCTAGAAAAGAAGCTTTGGTTCTTCTTGTGAAGACCATTTGGTTGAGATGGTTTGTCCTTTCATTCTCTCTTTTGTTCATATTCATACTATCAGACAAAAAAAAAATATTTGTGCCTGGAGGGAACATGAGTAGATTTGTGACCTTTTGTTTGGTTATTCATTCTTTTGTTTTGTTTTTTGTGGTTATTCATTCTTTTGTTTGTAAAGTATCTGTAGATACTTTATCATGGTGAGTGGATTCATGTCTCTCTGGTTTCTTCCACTGTGAGCGTTGACTTAGGTGTGCAGGTAGAGAAGACTTCTGTGATTCATCTTAATGACTCCTATGCTAAAGCAATAGCAGTGGATTTACATGGATTATAGTAGTAGGTAGATTTTGGTAGACTTACTGAGGCACTGTTGAGCTTCAGAAAGGATGAGTTACAGGGCTCAGCACAAACCTGTGCAAAGATGTCTTCATTGCATTTTGAAGCACCTGAACAATCACTTTGTAAGGAGCACAGCTGGTAAAGAAAAGCATGAATAATATGAAGAACTGAGTTTCTGATGTTCATGCATCAATAACAGGCATGAGGTATTTTAGTAAATAACTTACATATTATGTCCACCTACCCCCAATCACACAAAAACAGTGGGAAGGGCAGGGAGACAAGCTGAAGCTGATCTATGGAATCAAGTGTACTACCCTGGTTTTGTATCAGCCCTTTAGTGCTGTTACAATGATGGCAGAAGCTGGCTTAAATAAATATTTTGAAATGTAGGGTTTCCAAAGCCTTTAGTGACCTGATTAGTCCTGTCTCACGAATAAAATTATCTGCGTGGGTGGACTGTTGCAATAACTATGGGAGAAATGTTTTGCTAGTGGGATGAGGAACTCAAAAATCCCTGTGACAGCATCCCTCTTCTACCAACTGAGATCATGGTAGGTGTGTGACTGCTGAGGATGGATACAAAATACAGCCTGTGTGGAGGATGAATTGAGAGCAGCAGCCCTGAGGAGAAGGACTTGGGGTAGTTGGTTGACAGCTCAACCTGATCCAGTAATGTCCACTTGTAGCCAAGAAAGCCAAATGTATCCTGGGCTGCATCGAAAGAAACATGGTCAGCTGGTCAAGGGAGGTCAAGGTCAAGGGAAGTGATTCTCCCCACCCACTCTGTCCTTGTGAGACCCTCACCTGGAGTATGTGTCCAGCTCTGGGGCCTCCAACGTACGAAGGACGTGGACCTGTTGGAGTGAGTCCAGAGGGACACAAAGATGATCAGAGGGCTGGAGCACCTCTGCTGTGAAGACAGGCCAACAGAGCTGGAGTTGTTCAGCCTGGAGAAGAGAAGGCTTTCGGGAGACTTCAGAGCACCTTTCAGTACTTAAAAGGGGATACAGGAAAGAAAGAGAGGGACTTTTAAGCAGGCCCTGTAGTGGTAGGGCAAGGGATAATGGCTTTAAACTGACAGAGGGTCAGTTTAGATTAGTTATATGGAAGAAGTTCTTTACTGTGAGAGTGGTGAGGCACTGGAACAGGTTGCCCAAAGAAGCTGTGGATGCCCCACCCCTAGAAATGATCAAGGTGAGGTTGAATGACGCTTTGAGCAACTCAGTCTAGTGGACAGTTCCCTGCCTATGGCAGGGTGTTTGGAACTAGGCGACTTTTAAAGGTCCCTTCCAACCCAAACTCTTCTGTTATTCTCTGAAAATGAAGCTGTGAACAACAGAGAAATTGGATAGCAGCTGCCTGAAACTGTGAATACTTAACAATTTTATCTAGCTTTCAGCTTACAAGCATAATGACTGCAGCTTTACCATGTTGCTGTGGTTGTAGATTTCTTCTGATCAACTGGCTTGAATGAAAAAAAACCTGAGTGTAATTTCCTGCCCCAGTGTAATTTCCTGCCACAGTGTATATTTTCTGCTTTTATTGGGAAATAACTGCTTAAAAAAGAAGAAGCAAGCGAGGAGATCTTCAATAAAGAAATGTTTATTTCTTACTGCTTACAGGCAGACATTTGTGTATAGATAGTAGTTCAAGAAGTTTAAGCAAATTTGGGTCTAGCCTTAGACTGATACCCTGGAAACTCAGATCTCTGACTTTACTCTTGTTCAGTTGCTGTGAACAAGTCACAGACTCCATCTATACATGAGAGTGCAAGATCATAATAAATTTGCACATTTCAAAATTATCGCATTGATTGCAAACATTGGTTTATGGCAAAACTAACTATGAAAGTAAAAATACTGTATTAAGTAAGTTGGCAGAAAGGTTCTGTGAATTAAGCCACCACCACTGTGAATTATGCCACCACCACTTTGGAGAGTGTTCCAGGGTGTGACTGCTTGCACAATTTTCAGTGCTGCAATTAAGCTACCCCTCTTGTACCTGTTTAGTTTGTTTCAAAAACCTTGATGAGACTGTGAGCAGATACTGGAACTTGTCTCTTTGAAAGTTTGATTTTTCAATGACTTATGAAAATTTCCTTGCAGTTGTTTTGTGTGTTGAGATTGATGCTGGTTTATAACCTGTTGGTGGAAATGTGATGAGTTTCCCACTGTGTTGATCCATATAGCAGAAGAATCAGCAATGACCCTTAGGCATACTGCTGTGGCTTGTTAGAGCAGATTTTTCTGCCTTCCTGTGGCTTTTTTTTTGTTTTGAGATCCTCAGTCAGTTCACAACCACAAAGGCTCAGAATCAGTCAGAAGCTGCTGGGCCATGTAACACAAGAGGATGGACATAAGGCTACTTAGCTCTCCTTTTTAATTAATTTTTGAAGATATTGGTAAAAAGGTGAATAGTCAAATACCCAAGCATTTTAATTTATTCACTGCTTTTTGTGGGGATTTAAGCTATAATGCAGGATAGGTGATGTAGAGAATTCATTCTTAAAATTTAGTTGGCAATTGGGTAAGAAGGCAATTGGGAGGAACTGAATAGTATTAGGCCTACAACTGTTCTTTTACACTCTGGAACTCCAAAGCACATCTTTGTTATTATTTACTTCAGAAGGAAGGCTGAGCCAGTTTCTGCCAAATGAATAAAATAAAACTGATCTTATCCTAAAGCATAATCAAATAAATGTAATCTGACCACTCTCATTAAACTGTTGAGGCAGAGTGTCTTTTAAGTAAGCCTGAATGAATGTATGACACAGCAAAATGACATTTTATCTCTCTGCCCCAAGATCAGGGGCAGTCAAGCTCACTTTTAGCTTGGGGGCTGTGGGGAGGTCTGTGTGAGAGCCAGGCTGAGCACAGCTACCAGGGGCAGTGAGCAGGCACAGCAGTCTGGGTTTTTCCTTGGCAGCTTAGGGGGACAGGGCCCATCTGGGAACTCTCTGAGAAACTGGGGCTGCCTGCTGCTCCATGTAAGGTAAATGTAAGGTGAGTCACAGGAATGTGGGCCTCAGGAAGTCCTAGTGGCTTCCAAGAAGCTGTCAGCTGCTGTTGACTCAAGGGTGTCCTGAGCCTTCTTTGGAGCTGCTGCTCATTAGGGATGGTCAAGTACCTTTTTAGCTGGTGGTTGGGAGAAAGTCCTCTCTAACAGCCAGGTCTGGAACACAGCTCCCAGACACAGCCAACAGATGTAGTAGCTTCTGTGGAACAGTGCGAAGAAGGGATCCTCATCTGAGTTCAGAACAACCTAAGCCTTCAGATGTGGTGGCAGTGTGCCACAGGTGCATTCTCCAGGTCTTAGAGCACCTGTCCCTCACGGCAGAGACTTTAGCCCAGGCAGAGACTTCAGCCCAGAAAGAGCTTCAGATTGGAAAGGAAGCCCTGCAAGAGTCAGGTTGCTGGAAGTGCCTAGAGCTGCTCCCTGTCCTGAGGTGGTGTGAAGGTTTGAAAAGCAAACCAGTGAGAGACTCCAAGTCAGAAATACAATTTAATAGGAAAAATGAAATAAATGCAATAGTACAAAGAAAAATCACTGACAGAGTCCGAATACAACCTGGCACCCTGTTGGTCGGGGTGTTGATGGCAGTCCAGATGGAGTGGTCCTGTTGAAGCAGTGATCCTGTAGAAAAAGAGTCTGGTCTTCGCCTGAAGGTCCAGCAGTGTAGCTCTTGTCCTCCGGAAGTCCCGTAGGTAAGGGCTGCCCGTGCTGTTCCAAACCTCTGATTTATATACAGATGGGAACTCTCAGTTCCTCCTCCTGGGTGGAGCGTCTCACAATGGAGTGGTGAGTCATGAGGCAAGGCATTGATGGGCCCATTAACAGGAGATAGTCCAGAGTGAGTTATCTATGAGTCATGGAGCAGTGTTCTTGATTGCCCATTAACAGAGATAGCTCCCACAGGGAGTTATCAAGGATGAGTCATGGTAGCAGATAACGAACACTGCCCCCACCTGCTCCAACAGCCCATGAAGATGGTAACAGGATACATGCCCTTGGTCATGTTTTACACTGTAACCTAGGACAGGTGGAGAGAGATGGCCTTTCATTTATGCAGGAGGTGTGCTGCTGTTGAAAAGCTGTCACCAGGTGGGGAAGTTGAGAGGAAGTCAGCAGGCTGTGCAACATCACTGAGGGTGAGACACAGACAGGATCTAGGAGTGGCTGAGACACCAAAGGATTGTGCTCCCATTCAGAGGGACCTTGACAGGCTGGAGACATGAGTCAAGAGCAGCCTTCCACTATTCAGCAGAGGGAAGTGCAAAGTCCTGCAGCTGGGGAGGAACAGCCCTGTGCAGCAGTAGATGCCGGGGTCCAACTGCTGGAATGCACCCTTACAGGAAAGGACCTGGGGCATCCTGGTGGACACCAAGGTGGACATGAGCCAGAAATATGCTCCTGCTGAAAAGCGGACTAATGGCATCCTGAGCTGTGTTACGAGGAGCGTTGCCAGCAGTTTGAGGGAGTTGTACTCAAAGTTGGTGAGGCCATGCTTGGAGTCCTTGGTCCTATTCTGGCTTCCCTTATTCTATATTCCTTCAGTGTAGTGCATTCCTTTCCTCTCCCAGGAAGCTGCAATCATGTCTCTCAGTGGGTTTTTTGCCTTGTTAGAAAAATAGGTCATAACCATGCAGCTGTAATATTTTTTTCTAGTCAATCAAGCATAATATTAAGCTCAACTTCATTTTAGAAATGTTTTTGCTGTCTCCAGGAAAAATATAATCAAAAAAAATGAGATTGTAATGTACATTATTTCCAGGTGGTGAACAGTTTGCAAAATTTGTTTCATTAAAGCTTTATTCTTGATTTTCTTAATTCTAGATAGGGGTGTATTCTCTTAAATGTCTGTCTCTTGCTATTATGGTCTTAGTTACGGTATTTAAGTGTGCCCAGTGATACCTTAATTAAACTACACAGCTGGTTTTGCAGGAAGGTTGCCAAAGACATCAATTTTGATTTTATACAAATGCAAAAATAGTGCTCTCCAGTAACTACTTGGGGGAAGGGAGAAATAATCCTTTCATGTGGAAAATAACTTTTTGTCATTAAGTACTTTAATTTCATCTGACTGCACCTGTCTCATGTTAAATCATTTTGTTTCAGTGGGAGAACAGTTAGACCCTCTTCTGCATTAGAAGAGTCTTTTCCTTGTACCAGGTGAGGTCAGTCTGCCCTTAGGGTATTCAGAAGCCACGAGCTCTGTCCCATCTGGAGGAAACACTTGTACTGTTCTGAAGCCCTGGATAGTCATCCCAGTTTGATGAAGGAGAGTCAATAAAATCTGAAGCACCCATTTTTCTAAATACCAGTTCTGAAAGCTGCTGGTAATAATGCCCTCAGTGCTGTAGATTTTACTCTGGGTTCTACTCTTCCCGGGTTAAGCAAGACTTCTTGCCAAGCAAAATGCTACACTGGAAGAGTGCCGTGTCCTAAGTTGCAGAGTTGTTTGCCCATACTAAATGTGTAGTCACAGGATGACTCCTATTCAGTGTTCTTTTAGAAGTGGAAACACCACTAACTCTCCAGTAAATTATTCCAGTTTAGAAGTAAGTGTGACAGCCCATCCTTGAAAATCAGTTGGGCTTTTAAATATGCCTACTTTGTCAGTTTGCAAAGTATGTGTTGTGGCAATGCCTGACTGTGATCAATATGCATTACATAGTGGTGGTCTGTACAGCTACTGCTCTGATAAAAAGGACTCCAGACGATGTTAATGGGATGGGCAACTTTATCCTGAGTGGTGGTGACTGTACTGGTGACTGTAGAAAATGATGATACGATATGGTGTTTAATTATCTGAACCATCCTGAGGCTGTAGCCAAGAGAAGAAATGTGACCCAGAGGTAATCAAATGGGAGGTAATCCATTGCAGCTGCCATGGAAATACTTCATCCAACTCCAGTGTTCAGTTTCAAAGCATCCTCACAGAATTGTAAAAGGTTTGGAGAAAAAAGCTGAGAATGACTGAGCATGAAAACACAGGATTTATAGTGACATGCTATTTAATGACATCCTTTTAAGACTTTATTTGCCAGCAGAGATGACTTGCTGCTACTTTGCACCCTAGCAGCACAGTGCACTACAGTCTTGAGTTTGCTGCTGTGTGGTAGATGAAAGTACTTTTGTCAAAAATTCTCTTCAAACAAAGGAAGGGGTATGTGTAGTTTTTATAAACTGAGTAATTTAGGCACATCAGTTTAGTGTTGACCTACAGCATGGATTTATTTCAGCAGAAAGGAAGGAGAGGGCTCTTGAGCTTTTCAAGCCATCTTTTCTGCCTAATGAAACCCATTTGTAACCACAAACTTAAGGAATGCGTAATCTAGCTGTTCGCAGTTGTCTACCAGAATTCTTTATCAAGCTGTATATTTTGCGCTGTGGAGAACAGATGAAAGGGGAGGGATTTGTTTTCGTTAGAAGTAAACATTAAAAAATAGAACAAAATTTAGCAGCTGAAAGGGAATGCTGAACGAATGTGAGTAACTGTATTTGGGTTTGGAATAGGAAAATGCAGCTTGCTTATGGTTGCAGATCTATTACCCTGAATCTTTTTTTAACCCCTTTTTATATGAACTTTTAGACACGTAATACAATAATACCCCAACCAAATGTAGCACTGCAGTATGGAGATTTGAATACACAGAGTTTCAAAGTTTGTAGAATCAGTCCACCAGAAAAGTACACTGTTCTGATAAGTTTACTATAAAATGAATCTGATACACCCCTGTAGGAAGGAAAAGTAGGGCTGCAAAGGTTGAAAGTAGGTTCTGCAAGTGTGCAGCTGCTTTGTCAGCGTGGTCACAAATTCCTGTTCAACTTGACAACCCTTCCAGCTTTATACAGCTACAGTTCCTCTTATAATTGAAGGGATGCTTGGGAGTGGATACCTGAATATATAGTGTTCTGTCTGCCCAGGGTTTCTGTCTTCATGCTGGGAAGATAATACACTTATTCCGTACTTCCAGGTCTCTTGAGGAGTTCTAAAATCATTTGGCCACACAAGTGATTTTCTCCACAGAAAAGTAATGCCTTTGTGGATTACACCAGTATGCTTCCAATCAGATCTGTAAAAAAAAAAATCAATAAAACAAACAAAGAAAAAAGCCCTAAGCCCCTACCTTGAACTATTTGTATCTTGTCTCATTGAGAGGGAATATGTGTGCCGTGAGAAGGACAGTGAGAAGAAGATTCTAGCATGTTGAAGATTTCCTTTGTTTAAAATGTCAGCAGATTAAAAAAGGAGATTGTCCCTGCAGCAATTTAACATGGTAGCCAGTGTTAGTTCTTTCTATTTTAAATGCTTACTTAATAGCATTACCAGACTGAAATTACCTTTTGGACAAAAATAATACAAGTGGAACAAATAGCTTATGTGCAGAGCAATTGAGTTGATGTTGCCATAGGAACCTTTATTTTTCTCTGCTGGTATTTTAACAGTGTAGCCTTAATTACATTTAATAGCATGTATAGTTTTTTTCTTGTGAGTATGCATAACTGAAACTCTGCAAGACTCAAAGCTACTGCTGTGATAATTTCTTATACCAGTAAAGCTGAAATACTGATGTGGTCAAGAAACCAAAGCATTTTCTTTTGCATAGCTTGACTATTCCTTACCTATTTCTGTTACAGTAAAGCAAAGTGGTACCAGTCAGGGAGTAGAATAAATGTTAGCAACCTGGAAGAGACATGAGTGAGGGTGAATTTAATAGGTACCTGCAAAATCATGAGTGATTGAAAAGGAGAGGTGAACTGAGCATTCAGATTTCCAAAGCTGGAAGCATTGAATTAAGTTAGTAAATGTAAGTTGCAAAGCAAAAGGTGAGGGGTTTGTATATCATGAGCAGTATATGTGTGGAATTCCTTGCTGGGGGATGTTGGAGATGCTAAAAATGTGTGTGGGCTCAAGAACAGAGAGGATAAGTTGTTCAAGAATTGGTAAAAGCAGTAGCTGTATCTGTCTCAGGCTGTCTCTGATGATGAAGAAATTAGAGGTTGGGAGGGCAGTTGTGGGAAATGTTGGGCAGTTCTCTGTTGCCTGCTCATGGCTGTTCTTTTGGATGAAGTCTTTGGCTAGACAGACACCGAAGATTTCCTTGGTCAGACCCACTATGGCCTCCTACCTTGTGTTATTAACATAGGTCACAACTTAATCTATCCCAGTGCTTCTACTGGTGTTTTCAAAGACACAGCGTTTCCTAAAAAAGGGGGACAAATGGGTGAAGAATATGTGCTGGTTATGAACAAAATGGATGTCAATCCCCTTGGTATCTGTACCTGCACATATTCAGACATGCTTTTTGAATTGCTGTGTTTGATGATTTAATGCCATCTGTTCCTCAAACAGGTTCTCTCCTAATAGCTTAAACACAATTTTATTGGGAGTTGCAAAAGTATTTTCTTCCATTTCCAAAACACTGAACACAAACATTAAGTTATTCTGGGTGATGACCTTCAGCATTTTTAGGAATAGAGTAATGAAAATTTGTCTTAACCTCTTGTCTTCAGCTATGAAACGTAGATGCTTGGGGGAAAAAAAAAAAAACAAAAAAAAACCCAAACCAAAAAACAGGGACTTTTTCATGGAGAGGGCAAAAAGTAGGAACAGATTAGGTTTTTCTTGCAAGGAGAAATGTATTGCTGTCCTGATTTTGCTGATTCTTTCCTTTTTTTGTTCGGCATTTCTCAACAGGAGGATGAAGAAAGGGTTCTATTATATCAGATCAGAATAGTGTAACAAAACAGTAACATAGTTTAATTTTCCTTGGGGAAGGCAGGCTTTTATCAAACTGTGTGGAGGAGAGTAGTAATGGACTAGATTTTCATTATTAATGTACTGCATGTCCCCAGTGAATTGCAACAGTGTGATGCTGTTGTTCTGTGAGCAGTGGCAATGAGTTGTATCATCTTTCTTAGCAACAATTTTTGTTTCCAGTATGGAGGACTCCTTCTAGTCTGTAAAGCCAGAAACAGCAAAATGCATTTTCTTCATCTCTGCATCGCTTTTGGAGCCAGCTTGTCTCCATGGCAACACATTAGCCTGAAAGAGATATGGAGACTGGGGAGGAAAGGAATGAGTTAGAACCAGCCAGGCGGTGGTGTGTGTCCCCAACGTCAGCGCATCAGCCTTTTGATAGGAGGATTTTGTTAACACCCATCCAAGGCTCCTGTGCAGAGCTTCTTTATTAGAGGAGCTGCCAGGGCATCTGCTTCCTTTCTGCATCCTTTTTCTATTTTTTTTTCCTTCCAAATACACCCTCCACACCCCCCTTTTATTTTAGTTGCGGTATCAGTGAAGATGTGCAGCTCATTTTCAGCTTCCCATGAGCTGCCTTGTGCTCTGGCATTTTGCAAAGGCAGGAAGGCATGGCTGCGTTTCACTTGACCTTAGCAGCGAAGTGAAATCTCCTGTATGTCACTGAAGGATACTGACTATGCAGAAATTTATTGAAGCAGATTATTATGAACTGGACTGGTATTATGAAGAATGCACAGATGGTAAATATTTCTTTCTAGTCTCTTGTTGCAGAATTTGGAGCTTGTAAGACCGGAGCATCATTATTCAATAGTTTTAAAAAGGAAATAACCAGAAAAAGGCAACACCCAGGTGCAGCAGAGATGCCTGCACCTCTTTTGCACTTCAGCATCTCTTGTGAGTGTGCTGCAAGAGGCTCTGCTGTATAGCTTTTTCGTCTCTGAAGGGAGTGGCAGAGCAGCATATGCACTGTATGAGTGGTCTTTGGGCAGGGGAGAGAATATTCAAAAAGCTAACTGTATCTATAATAATTGAGCTGAATTTAAATATGTTGATGGTAAGATTGATTGTTGGTTCGAGTGTCAAGTGTGTGTTTTTTCTGCATTACCGATATCCTGTAATATGTATATATTCAATGTGTTAATAGGCAGTACATGTTTTCTCTCTGGTTATTTGTCTGTGAAAGACATTAAAAAATGTAGATTCTTAAAAGTGAATAGGTTAACTTTTTAACTGGAAGAATTACAAACTCTGGCAAGCATTATCTTTTGTGCCTTTTGCAATTTTTATGTTATGTTTGCTAGGGTGATTATTTCTGTATCAGGACACCGAACGTTTTCATCAGGCTTCTGATAGAAGGCACACAGGAAAGGGTAAGGAATTGCTAAAACTGTATTCTCTGCAGCATGAAAAAATCAAGATCCCTTACTGATGATACTCTGAAGCAAAATGCAGTCTTTGGGAATGCAGTAATTGTATATGGATTTTATTCTGGTTGGAGAGCTTAGCTTAAACAAGGCAAGTCCAAGATCACAGCGAAGCAAAGCACAGAAAGCAGGAAGGAGTGTAGGCCCAGGGGATGATGTACATATGTAATACACAAAGATATTGCAGTGATAGTGCTCTAACAATAATAATACCACAGGGGACATGAAGTGTAAAGATAAGGGTGACAAAATTTAAAATTTTTTTATGGTCTTTTGAGTTCATGTGCCTCCATTTGTTTCTCAGTACTAGATTTCGGAACTGAATGCAGTTTCAGAAGCTTGTTACACTTGAACTTCTCTTATGTTTAATTGATTATTCCTGTCCAGGTGTTCAAAGAGAGAGGTGCATATTTATTTGAGAGATCTGACCACTTTAAGTTGGACTGAATCTATTATGTAACCTTTATCCTCTGGGTTTAACCCTAGTAAATACTGTAGCATCTGATTAATCTGCATGATGTAACAGGCTGAGTTGGCCTGCTTTTAGAAGCTTAAGAAACAGACCAGTTGTACGTTCAATAGGAGCTGTAGCTTTCCCCATGTTAAGGCTCCCACAGGTAGCATTTTGGGGTTTTTTTCAATTGTTCATTTTTATGATCCTTTGTCTGTCTGATCAAAGTGTCATTATGTGGAAGTGTGGTGTGCCTGAATGTCTGAGCTAAGGGCTGATCTGTGCACTCATTTTGTCTTAAGGTGTGTGCTGCACTGGAGAAACCGTGGGTGTTTCAGGGCAATGGAATAAGCAACAGGTGTTGGGTAAATGTTTAAGTACCTTGTGGGATGAGAGCCTCAGGTGCACAGTAGTGGTTGATCTGATTCTGGGCTTACGGGTTTTCCTGTCAGTGCTGAGCCCTTGCCCAGAATACTTCTTCCGTGAGCTGAGATCTGCAGAGAGTCAGCTGGGAGTATGTGCTGGCTGTCTGCTTGAAGTATTTAGGAAGCTCTTCTCTAAGGGAAAGAAGGGTTTAGTGTGTGATAGGGAAATACCTCTCCAGCAGGTAAGGCATAATGCTTTCTTGCATTTTTTTATTACTATTATTTTTTTAATTAAAGTATTAGTTTTTACATGATCAAGGGTAATGCTGTCAGTCCTGTCTCAGCCTCTCAGGTGAACGGCAGTCTCACAGGGTTCATAGAATTTTATGGGGTTTAGCTTTCTTTTGCTTCTTTGAGTTTAGGTGTGTGAGTGAGAGGAGGATTTGAGATGCAGTGGAAGACAGTCTTTGGCCTTAGATACTGGCATGTTCATTTGGGTATAAAATAGTGTTGTCATTTACCATTGATGGAGAAAGGTATTCTAATTGTGGTAGCAGACAAAAGGCATTGTTGTAGTAGAAAACAGAGCTTTCCCAAAAACCTGGAGCAGAGGGCATATTAAAAGAGATGCCTGTCCCTTGACTGGTTTTTGATTTTTCTGCCATGTATTTGTTGATACCAGTCATTTTCCTGAGATTCTTTTTACATTCAGTATAGTGAGATAGGCAGTTGCAGCTCAGCTGACCTGTTTTGAATATCTATTTTAAGACAAATTGAAGCACAGTTAGAGAGCCAATTTCTCTGCCACACATGGACTCTCCAGAGCTCAGATGTATGTGTGCAGTCAGTTATGAATCCCACCCAGTTCACCCTTCTTGATAAATACAACATTGGAAAACAGTAGGTGGTACATTAAAACAAATAGGAATCCTCATGAGATAATATCCTTCAGAATTATTTTTCTGATGAAATTGTTCATACATTCTTTGTCAGAGCCTCTGGGACTCAGATTTCTATGTAAAAGACATGTCTTCATTGGGTTTCCTTTATTTAATAATTATTCTAACAGCATATGGTTTCTTGTTCTTCAAAGGAAAAAAAGCCAGTCTAGAATTATATCGGGATATAAGGTTTTAATGCTAGTATTTAACTTTAAGGTAAAAAAGTGACTCACTGTTACCTCACATGTAATGAATTTCTGTAATGACTGACATGGTAATGATGTCTTCAACTTGCATTTGGTGGTGGTGGTTTTTTTCTGTCTTGCAAAAGAAAAAGAAAAAAAAGCTCAAAATTTACAATTTGTAAATCTTGACAAAGACTTTCTGGGGTTGGAATAATTAATTAATTCTTTTAAAGATCCTTTGCAGAGTTTATTTTTGGTAGGAGTAGATGGAAATAGACGATAAAATGACACACTGTGTGAATCACTGGTGTTAAATAACATTACAATAAATTGAAACTTCTATAAATAACTATTACACTGTGGTCTTTAGATGCATTTTCAAGTATAATATTTTATAATATGAGTGACAGTTGTCACCTTACTTGGCGTTAGCAAAGTATATTGTGTGGGTGGAATGGGGAAAGAGCTGGGCCTTGTACTTGAGTAGGAAAGTAGCTATTTTCATAGCAGACTTGGACAGAACCAGTGATAAAGAGGAAATGATGAAACTTTTGTAGACTCTTATGACAAAAGATAGCAGTATAAAAGTTGGGTTAATCTAGGTGGTTTTTAATAGAAAAAAATACATTCTTAAAAATCCTGCATGCAACACAACTTGGATGAAAAAAATTAATACTAAACCCCCACAAACTACCAAACTAATAAACAAACAAGTATATGTCCATGGAAATTTTTATGAGTATGCTTGTTCCCCGCCTTTCTCTTGGTGCAATATTTTTCTAATGAACAATGCTTTCTAGAGGAGTCCAGGTTGACTTTAGAGGAAATCACTTTTCTGGTGGTTTCTTCCATTACTTGTTTATTTCTACCTCAACAGTTCATAGCAATGCATGAGTTCAATTGTCTACAATTCCAGATGACTTTGTGAGTGTACGATTGGATCTTTTCCTCCTCCTTTTGTTGGTCATGAGCTTTTGCAATTTCTCATGGAGGAAATGGTGTCTTTTCCTTTTTTCCCCTGCCAGACCCATGGTCTGCCTGGTTTGTTACACATGCTGAACCTTCTAACCACTTCTGTGTTTGCCTGAGCCACTCCATCTTGTTCCAGCACTGCTTCCTGTGTTTTCTTCCCACTCACTTTGAGATGTTTTTACCACCTGTTATGTTTGCAGTTACTGTTTAGGGCTTTTCTCCTCTGTTCTATTTTCCACTCCACTGATACAATTATCAGCAAGCTCACTAACTTTCTTTTTAACAATAGTGGACAATGTTAATGCTTGTTCTGCTTGATCTTTTATGAGTGATTACGTAGTGTTGCCTTGCTTATGTTAGTGTGATGACCCATCATCTCCCTCGTACATTGGCCCCTTTCGTGTCCATCCCTGTGCTCAGAGTAGCCCTGGTGTTACTCTGAATCTTGGTGAAAATATTATTAATAAGAATCTGTGAGAATCTTATTGATACCATTAGCATGCAGTCTCTGAAACAGCCCTTGCTCTATAGGTATTCAGCTAAAATGGTAATTCAGGTTGATCTTGTTTTGCTCCCATGTCTTTTATCTCTATACTTGATAAATATAGTTGAACCTTGCTTATATTCACGTAATGGTTGATAGCATTTTCCTGTTTTTCTGCTTTTTGCCATGCCACTTCTTTCTCTTTACTCCTTCATTAACTCCCTGTTCTTTATCAAGTCCCATAAGCCATATAAGGCAACATACATTACAGCATAGAGATATTTTTGTTTTCATTCTGCTCAACTGCTAAATATCCAGTTAAGTGTTTTCCCACTTCATGCTATTTCTTTCCCTTCCTGCAAGAGTAACATGCTGTCCCTTTGGTTGAGTGACAGAAGATATTTTGTGTGGGATTTTGAGAGTGGGAAACTTGAAACCAGTAAAAATTTGAACAAACTGGGCTGGGCTGTAAATATTAACAGAAAGCACAAATTCAATAACCAATTTATCTCCCTCCCTGAAGAGCCCACCCCAAAATACCCACATTTCTTCATCAGCATGCTTTAAATCCAAGTGCTGCCATTTCATCCGCTACTTTTTGACTTGTTTGCGTACAGAGAATCTCTTTGTTCTAGATGCAGCATTGTTAGTAATAGTTTATTGTGCAGAAGTTAGATATTTTTATGGATAAAGGAAAGTTAAAATTACTTGAATGCATTGGAGTTCCTTGGAAATAATGAGTCAGGATGTGAGGGTTTGTTTGCATTGTGTCCAGCCTCACCCTTCTTCAAACTAGCTCCCGGTTTGTGTGTTTCCTGTTTCATGGCAAAGTTGCTGAATACACCTTGTACCTCAGTGCAGGCATTGTACTAGGAGTGTGCTTGGAGCACTGCGACCCCCATAACAAGCTTCCTGACAGTAGGTAAAGGTATTCAGCTGCTAATTCAGGGTGGGGATTGCAGCAAATACACCAAATTTACTTCCCAGTGGCAACCCTTAAAAATGAATCTTCATTCTAGTATATTCTTAAAGTCCCTGAGTATGTGTTTACAGGAAATATTAAAAATCTCTTTTGAATCTTTCAGATTAGATTGTATATTTTTCAGAACGGAATACAATGTAGCTGCTTTTTTTTTTTCTTTTTAAGTTTTATCCATAGCTGCTTATTGTTTGGTGTTTGTTGGAAACCTGGTGTGTAATCTTTAGCAAATAAATATTCCTGCACTGTTAAGGGGCTGTAATGCAGAATACATGAAAAATTAGTTGATACATGAAAAATGAGGGTGGGACATACATTCCTTCTCCACCCATTATAAATTTGCATTAGCATTTATCGTATGCTGATATCAAAATAGGAATTACAACACTTTCTCTCAGCTTTTGAATGTCAGAGTCCTCCTGTGTGGCAGGAGTTGATACTAGTCACAGTTCAGAAGCCAGTTCGTGGGAATGTTCACTTACTCTCCATATATTGTCATGTATTTTGGGCAGCAACATGCCTGCTTTCAGTGTGTCTTTCGTAAACTAGATGGTTGGCTGTAGTTGAACACTTCGTCCGGATTATTAAAACTGCTGCATGTTTGGCAAGGGTGACTTTTCTGTCCCTAAGCTTTAAAAGGTGCTTCTTGCATTCTTTTAGTATGTCTTATTGTTTTGTTTACTCTCTCAATTTCCATTTTCTAGCTATTACTGAAATTAGATAAATTGACACTGAATAGCAAGTAGGTACTTAAGACCCTTACTGTCTGATTGTAAGTATTTTTTTAATAGAGCTGATCCAAGGCACAGAAAAGCTCTAAGAAACTAGAAGTAATTCTCATAATTACTAAAATGACATCTTTTAATGTAATGATGTGGGGAGAAAGGGACAGTCCTACTTCTTCCCCCAAGTGAGATCTTGAGGTTATTGCTGCTGTTGAATGTTGCAGTAAATGTTGGCAGTCAAAGATCAAGTTGCATTGACTAGCAAGATCTTTTTTTATTCAGAAATGAGTGTTCTTTCCGCAGCAACCACTTACATGTATTTAATATCCTTTGGCTGTTATTTATATAAACATTGTTACATTGCTTGCATATAAATATCAGGAGTTTAAAACGTAAAACAGAATCATTCATCATTATTGTATAAAAGTAGTTGCTTCCCATCTCAGACAACCCCGTTCTTCCTCACCACTAGAGAAATGGTAATAGAGAAATTGTTCCTACGTGACCCAAACTGCTGTGTTCTGCTGGCTTGTAATGTAATGTTTGTCTGTCTGTCCCTAGCAGTTATGTCCCCTCAGAGGATGATGAGGTGCCTTTGCCTTGCAGTGCCTCGACTTTGCCTGCAAATGCTTTGCCCCATGACGTAGATAGGAATGCTTTAGCAGCAAAGGGTGCCTGTTTGCCGGTGCAAGTAAGGGAGGCAACCTGGCAAACATTAAATATCTATGGCTACAAAAAGTTAAATAAGAAAGTTAGCCTGCCCTATGTATGTAGTCAAGATTAGCAAACACAACCTGCTGGAAAACAAGAGGTTTGAACACAGGAGATTTGTTTCTTGTTGAACAAAGGAGATATGCATGCACCCTTGAAAATTAACTAGGGTGCCATATGTGGACTTGTGAGGTATTTCTTTTCCCACAGCAGACTGAAGAGAAAAATGACTGTGGAAAAAACAGTATTTGACAGCTAGTGTGATGTGTCATTTAAGTTCTTTGTACCAGTGTAATCTCTTTTTTATAAAAGCCATAAAAAAGCTCCTTTCCCCAGCCTAATTCTTCATGCAGTGGTTTTAGTGTGTGGTGGATGCTGCAGTCAGACTTTGCTGCACAATAGCCCTGAGTATCAAGATCTCTCTGCTGGGTGGGATTGGCTGTGTGTGAGCACAGGCTCAGGCTGTTCACAGCTCCGGTGAGGTCTTGCTGCATTGGGCAACTTGAGAGGTGATTTATGGCTCTGTGATGGTGCACACCCTTCCCCAGGTGTGACAGTCAGAGGCTGGGTCAGACTTCCGTGTTGAGACACTTGTGGGGAGCTACCACTTCACTCATAAGAGCAAGGGTAGAAGAGAGAGAGCTTTGTTGACATGAGGAGTGTCAGGGAGGGGCTTTCAGCCCACTAACTTTGTCTGAAATATGTTGGTGGGGCTTTTGAGCAAAAACTGGCTACTGTCAGAGCTGGTCTGAGGAGCAACATAAACCTTCTAGTAATTATTAGACAGATGGTCTCTTCCCTCCTCCACCCCATCTGTACGACACAAAGCTGTTGCACTAACTCCTCACTCACTCCGGAGCTCCCTGCCTGAGCATGTGAGTGAGGAAAGATGGTATCCTGCGTTGTGGAGACCTTGCTTTGCTCTCTCCAAAGATACAGCCTCCGAGGGAATGACTTCCCATCGCCTATGAGACTAGGGCATCATTTCGTGTCTATCTGGGATAACTGCAGCAATGTCAGTAGACAAAGAGGAAAGCTATGAATATGACTATGAAAAGGAAAATGAGAGGGAACGCACTTTTTACAGGCAGAGCCTTGATATCTTGGAAGAAGGTACTTTTCACCTTTTGTTCTTAATCTTTCATGGTAGTAACACATGGCAACATATAACTGATTTGAGTGATATTTGTGGATTAAATACACAAAATTTTGTGTTTTACATGTGTAGCTGGTACGTTTGGATGAAGTATTCATCTAATATCTAAATAAGATAAATCTTAATTTATGTATACTTCTTTAAAAAAGCAATGCATGATCAACAGATGCAGGCTGTGCAATACCTATTTTATAATGAAACAGGAACTGGGAAATTTTCTCTCTCTGAAATTGTAGTGCATTTTTTGTATGCACACCGTATGTGTCTTATGAAACTGTATATTTTAGGTTGTCAGTCCCAGCAGGTGCTTCTAGAACAGCAGCAATTTTATGCTTATCCATGAATTTGAAAGCACATAGACAGAAATAATCCAAGTGTGGGGTCTTATGACTTAAATTTTCAATAAAAAACCCAAAAATGTTGTCGTACTTTCTGGAAATAGTGGGCAACTGGCCCATTCAAATGGAAATGGGAATGTATGTGCATTGAAAATCCTCCAATGCACCTGCTTTATGGAGAAGGTACCTATTCTAGGGCTGTTTCCAGCCAATCTGGCAACCTTTTTCAGGGTTTCAGGTAGCAAAAGCTGAATGCACCATTCCTGTTATTTCATGTGCTGTAAATTTTGCTCTGAAACAGTAGTTTTATGGTAGAGAATTGTTACTTCCAAACAAATTGTTGTAAAGCTGATATAAGGATGCTTTGAAGGATTGTTAGCACAGAGAATGCGACATGCTGTGAATTACATCCTTATTCACCTTATGGTTAACAGTTCCCATGTCCAGAGTCTTGGTGAATGAACCATGCTCTTTGAATCCCATTGCATAAGATTTTTCTGTAAATGCTCCCTCACAATCAAATATCCCACCTGTTTTTCAGACTTGTGTGTCTGTGTAAAAAAGAAGGGTGCTGAAGAAAAAACTGGTAAAAAGAAAATTTAAAGCTGTGGATTGGGATGGAGAGGAAGCTTATCAAGAGAGGCCAGCTGACATTTTTTAATATTTTATTCCTATTTTTTTAGCAATTAAATAATTGCTGAAGCATACATCATGCTGTTCTTACTCTTTCTGCGGACTTTACGTTTCATCCAGATCTAACAGTCTGAAGCTGTTCTTGTTGATTTTGAGAGGGGGGAAAGAGCTGAGTTCTATCTGTGATAAATTTAGCCCTGTCTTTCTACAGTGCCTTCCTCTCAAAAGCTCAGTATGTGTTTGAAATGTCTTCTAAAGATGCCTTCTCTTCTCCACCTCTGCATTCATGTCACCTGCACACTCAGTGTAGCAGAGATACAGATACACAAAACCAATACATGGTATTTCTATGTATCTTTGCATGTGGGAGTGCTTGCAAAGTGTATTTCTATAGAAGAATGGACAAGTCAATCCATTCTGTAAGTAAAGTGGCTGGAAACACCAGCATGTAGCCTTTCCATGCTGAACAAAAGAAACATTTTAGCTATATCTGGCTGTAAATCTGGTACCAGAAATGGGAAATCAGAGGATATGCTTCCCTTGAACCATTTATAGTTATTGAAAAGAAGAGGATAAAAACTTTGTAATTAGGACTCCTTAACTGTTTGGCCTATTCCATTTGCAGCATGTGTACTCACTTCTTGACTATTATTGTCATTTTGATGTAGTGAGGTTTTTCTCTGTCCTGACATTTAGATGCTGTAACTTCCCTCAGTCCTGTTTCTGGAGCCTGTCACAGAGCTAACATTATGCCTGGCAGTGTTACAGTTGGCTCTGTTGATGAGGGTGGAAGGCACCTTCATAAAGGTCTGGGCAGAACAGTCCTAGAGTCAATGCATTGCTTTGGAATTGTAAAGTTGCCTGACAGCAATATGTTTACTTTTCATTTGATAAGCTGGCCTTGGGGCTGACTGCAGTGAAACTTTGCTCAGGGATATCTGTTGATAGTGTCTACTCAGTTTTTCTTCATAAAGGAACCTGAGCTGTGAAAAGACAAACAGCTCTCTCTGATTAGTGATTCATTGGGTCAGCTGTTTCTGAAAGGAAGCTATGTTTTTATTCTTGCTTTTGCAGCTGGGAGAGGAAAAGACTCTTACCTACGTAGGACCTATGATGGCAGCCATTTCCATGTAGTAGTTTAAGAGTCTTCTTTATCTGAAGTACTTAGTAAATGCAGGCAAAGAATCTGTCTCAAGTTGAATTAAAAAGAAAAAAATAAGTCTTGACATCACTATTAAAATCTTAAAGCAGGCACTCCAGGGGTCTGACTTTCAGAAAATGTAAAATACAATAGGATGGAGGCCTTTCAGAGCTCTGGAATCTGTAAATGCTAAAGCAAAAAAGATGGAGAGGAGTCATTCTTGAAAGCTTTGGCACAACCATTCCCTCCCAAGGAATAGGAAAAGATCACATATTTAAGAAAGGAGACAGCTGACAATGTGTGGCTTACAGGCTGGTAACTTCATTTTAGGATTTTTGAAGATGTACAGTCCAGATCCTGGATTAAATCTTTTACCCATTTATTAGTTACATTGACTGCAGTCCAGACATTTCTTGACAAGAAATTATTGGAAGAGAATGTCAAGACAGTAACTCAGTGGCTAGTAATAAAAAATCCTGCAAAAAAAGTTTTAACTCTCAGCAGAAGAGCTATGCTATGCTGTATCTGCAAATGATGTATGCATTAAGGCAATTAAGAGAATTAAGGTGAATTCTCTCCAGAGGCTTTTTCTTATTTTCTTAGTTTCACTTTGTATTTTCCAGGTTACCACATTTGATCTATGTTTATGCTGATAGAAGGAACAAGTGTCTGATGCTTTTTGAAATTTCTTTTAACTTGATTTTTCATTCATCACAAGAAAATTTGATGCAGTTCATGTCCTACTTAGAGGAAGCACTTTGAAATTACTCCCTGCCTGAGGTTTCAGGCAGAGGCTTTAGAAAAGAAGTAACAGCAAAGTGAGGGTTTTTTTGCGAACCTGAGGTTAAGTAATAACAAAGGTTTGTATGTGAGGCTTTAATATTGGATTTGCTAAGCTGTTTGAATACTCTGTGAGAGAAATGGCAGTAAATAAACACTCCTTGAACCATAGCCTTAAACAGCGAGATAAAATCTCTTCTTCCAGAAGAATCAGTACCTGCAGCTTAATATTAAAAGATTATTTTGCAGACTGTGCCATTGAAATTACAGTAAGCCAGGCTGTAACATCTGAAGAAGACAAAACCCGAATCTGTTGGATTGTCTGTTGAACTTGCTGACTGAGTATGTATCGCTCACAACATTATGTTCTTCCAGACTCCTGCCCGGAGCTCGCCCACAGTGTGACCTGGCAGTTGTGATGCAGTTGGCACGCTGTGACTGCTCCTTGTCCCTCTGACCAGGGTCATGGCCACTGCTGACCTCCCCGTCTGCCTTCTGGATGACTGGCCTGCTCCTTGCTGGGGGAGTGCTGGGGAAGGCTGGGGGAACTGCTGGGGTGCTATGTTAGGATTTGGACTTCTAGCAAGTTGTGACTTGGAAGCACATTCTTCAAGCTCTGGTGGCAGCAGTATCTTAAAATTTTTAAGCTCTTTAGATGAGCATATTCTCTTAGGGTTGTCTCAAATGTGGCAGGCAACAGCAGATCTAAAGCCTCTGTCCCAGTTTAGCCAGGGCTGCCAAAAACAACTCTGCATTGGAGGAGAAGCTGCCATGTTTATCTTTAACTGTGGAAAATCAGTAACAGCTGATAGCATGTCGGGGTCCTGGCCGGTGTCCCTGGCACCAGCAGGCTGGCCCGACATGCCAGCGGTATGAATGGAAAGGACTCCGTGTAGATTCCAGCAGACGTTTATTCCATGCCGAAGGGCTGAGGCGAAAAAGGGTTGAGCCCGGGAAGGCTCGAACTTTTCCCAGGCTCCAGCAGAGAATTCTGGGCAGGGGGGTGGGACATAGGCAGGGCCCCAAAACACAGGGGAGAGGGGGGCAGGGCATCCCACAACTCCCCCTCTTCTATCAGATTAAAAGCTCTCCCTAGGGACCCCAGAATTA
>VZTH01012092.1:0-81887 GCA_013397815.1 Aleadryas rufinucha
GGCTGGATCTGTAGGGGCTGGATGTGCTCACAGAGTGCAGCGAGAGGCTGAGAGGGCTGCGGGACAAAGCGATGCCGGAGGTTCCTGGGGCTGCAGCGCTGCGGGGGAGGCCGGGGGTCTGTCCCCGGTCTGTCCCCCGTGGCGGTGGGCCGGAGCTGGAGGCTCCCCGGGTAGGAATCGAGGGCTGAGCGGGTGGGATGAGACATTGCGGTGTGACACCCCTGGGCACCCCTGAGAGTTTGGTGGGACCAGGGATGCGAGGGGGCCGTGCCGGAGGGGGCTGCGGCGGAGCTCCTCGGGCTGGTGTGCCCTCGGCGAGAAGCCGGGGGCCGGTGGGCTGGGAGAGGAGAGGGGAAGGACTTTGTGTCTGTGTGGAGCGGGCACTGCCAGGGCCGGGTGCTGCCCGCGGGTGGCCTGTCCCCCTGGCATCAAAGCGCTGCTGTGCGGATGCTGCAGACTGGCGTCACTGGGAAGCTGTGGTGTGTCTGGAGGGCTCCGTGGCCGGGCAGGTTCCCGCGGTGGGAGAGCTGCTGGATGGCTTTCCCGGGGCAGGTGTGCAGCCGGGTGTCCCGGCCCTGCGCTGGCATTGTCGCCGCTGGCGGTGACACTGCCGGGTCTGGGCTCGGCTGGGGCTGCGGGGCTGGGGTCGGCTCGTCCCCAGCCCCGTGCTGTGGAATTTGCTGGTTGAAGCTCTTGGACCTTTATTAGGGTTTTTTTTGTATTCCCCTTTTTTTGGCATCACTTCTCCTCTGCGCTTCTGGAGCTGCAGCTTTGGGCCACTTCGGCCTCTGCTGGGAGTGCTGCTGCTCCTGCTCCCTGAGCAATCGGTTTGTACCGGGGTGTGTGGAGGAGATTTGTGTCCAGTGCCAAGTGACACTGTTGCTACGCGACCTGACTGTTGCTTTGTGACAGACTTGCCCGTTTTTGGCCGAATTTGATCAGTTTTTCCTTTCACATAACCCAGTTAGATACCTGCAGGTTGGGCTGGTGGCGGAGGCCTGCAGACATGCGAGAGCTCACCCTGCCCTGGGGCACACGTTTGCCTTTCTGAAACGTAAATCTACCCTTGGGTCAAGCTTTGTTCTTCTCTTTTGATATATTAAACAGTCTGAGCCCGTGTTTGAGTGGGATGGATGTGCCCACAGGGGGCTCAGATCAGTGCAGAGGGTCGGTGCAGTTGAACACTCCGTGAGCTGAACCAGATCCGTCACTGCCTGACAGAACCTGGGCACGACGGTGCCTTTTCCATGGCTTTCCCTGGGACAGTGCCCGTGGTGCCATAGTCCTGGTGTGGTGCCTTGGTGCCAGAGTGGGCCAGGCCATCTCTCTGACCTGTTACTGTATTTCTCACATGTGAGCATGGCCTCGTGCACCGACACATGTCTGAAGGATGGTGACTGTCAGAGCCATCATTCGTATTCTGTGTTCACTTCCATGGTTGTTGGATGTGACACTGGAACAACCCCTTTCCCCCACCCAAGTCCCAGCTCCTGAACGTGTTTCTCCCTGTACAGCTGGGATTTGTGCCTGTGACACTGGTTCCTGGTCTGGCTGCACATTGTGGGGCATGGCAGCAAGTCCTGTGTGCCACCTGCTGCCATTTAGGGGCTTTGTGACAGTTTCCCACCTCTTGACCACTTGTTGGGCTCTGGCTCTGTGTTAGGAGACTCCTCCAGGTGAGGAGCTTGTGGTGAGGTGTTGATGGGAAGCAGCTGCAGAATGTCCCTGCAAGTAGAGGCCAGAGGGAGCAGGGGCCAGGCTGGGACAGGCTGCAGGGACCAGACAGATGAATTTTAAGGTGGAGAAAACCTCACCTTTTCCAATGCTAGAACAAGGGAACTCTTCTAATGTGGGGTTTTGCCTGCCGTGGTTGTGGGGTGAAGCCTGCCCTCAGTCAGGTCTGTGTGCTCCATATTATCCCTTCCTCAGGCAGCCCTTGGTCCTGCTCAGGCTGATCCCTGGTCCTGCTGAGGCTCCTCATGTCTGTAAGGATTTCTCCTGACACAGGAGCTGCTGAGCTGCCCTCCACCCCCAGAGCTCATTCCCAGAGCAGGGTCATAAACACTGCTGGGCTGGCAGCTTTGTTCCTTTCTCCACCCGATTTCAGGTCCCTATTTTAGTTCCTATTTTATTTATTTATTAAGTCCCACTGTTTGGACAACCTGTTCCCAAATCTCCTCTCTCCTGAGGTGCCTGTCCCAGCTTTTTCTGGCAGTCCTGCGTTTCAGGTGTCTCAAAGACACAGTTTTGGATGGGGTACAAACCAGGCATTCCCTGGAATTCCCCCATTACACCTGGTATGTGCTGAGCTGGCACCTGCTCTGAGCTGGCACTCATTGGTTTGGGCCATTTCTCTTCCAAAGAGAGCAAGTGCTGCTCCACGAAGTGGTAGAAGATGCCCCTGGCAGTAAATTCCTTGGAATGCAGTGTTTTATCAGGTAACCTGAGCTGCCACCGTGTCTGTTATCAGTTAAATGTGAACTTTGTCACGGTCTGGGCCGTGCTGCTGCTGCCGAGGCCGAGCAGGGCCCGCTGGGTGTGGAGGCACGCACAGACTCCAATCACCTATGGCTGCAGGTGAGCAGGAAACAGGATGGGATGGAGTGGGATAAGCCACAGGAGGAGGAACTTCAAAGACAATTAGAGTCTCTCTCTCGGGGTGAACATGCCAGGGTGTAACACTCAGGGCACTGGGCAGGAGAATAAACCCCAGTGGGAAGCTGATGGGAATCGGGAATGCAGACAGCGGGCTGGGGGAATGAGAAGGATGCAGGAGGGGGAAAATGGGAGTGTGGATTTGCCAGAGCAGATGGTGGGCTCACAAAGAGGTGACGGCTGCCAGGGTTTGGGAGGCTCGGCTCGCTGCCGGCGTCCACGCAGCCCCTGGGATCTGCCAGGGCCTGGGGAGCTGCTGGAGGCCTGGCCCAGCAGTCGGGAGCAGATCTCGGCTCCTCAGCCGGGCCCAGCTGCTCCGGTTCCAGCCATGGATCGTGGCACAGGCAGAAGCACCGTGTGAGGAGCAGGGAGCAGTCCTAGAGAAAACCCACTCCATGCATGCACAGCTTAAGGCTTATGAGCAGCAGCAAGACCAGAAATCAGAAATGCTCCGTGAATCCATGGGGTTTCTTGGGGTTATGAGCCACTTGTGCATCGAGGCTGCAGAATTTGATTTATTGTATTTTTTTTTTTTTTAGTGGTTCACGGTGAAGTTAAAGGCGGGAAACAACAAAACAATCTGTGGCTGAGCTATCAGGCTGCATTCAGGAGGTTTTGCCAGGAGCAATGAGGGATGGGTTGTGTTAAAGCCAAATCTGCAGAAGCAGCTTTTTATATTCATCTGTTGCTGTGAAAAGCCTGGATCTGTGTTGCCAGAGGGGGAAACTGAGGCTGCTGCTGAGCCCCAGATGGGATACGCAGTCCTCAGGGAGCGTATCAAGGAGATGGTTCTGCTGGGAATGAGGAGTTTGGGTGCACATCTGTTGTGGGAAGGGTCGAGTGCTGCTCCACAGAAGCCACAACCCTTGTCCCAGCCCATTTGCAGCAGTTGCTGTTGGTGAGGGGTCTGGTTGGTTTAGGAAATGACGTGGTGGGATGGCAGAGCAATTGAGGTGGCTTCCAACAGTCCAAGGGTGGTTGGGAGTCATAAAAATGCGCTCTTTTTTTAAAAAAGTGGGGTTTGGTGTTTGTTCTGGTGTGGCTGATAGTTTACAGCAGGGATCTGTTAGTGCCCTGTGCACTCCTGGAGGGTGAGGCTCCGACTGTGCCTGTCTGCTGCCATTCCCTCGGGAAGGGACACGGTGCCGTTGCCAGGGAAGGGGGGATTGCCCTGTCCCAGGTCAAGGTCGGGGTGTCTGTCCCTCCATGTGTCCCAGGCCTTGTGGGTTAGCACTGAGTCCTGCAGTGTCCGGCAGAGACAGCGGCAGGGAACAGCAGGGAGGCTCCAGGGTTGTGCAAACAAGGTGCTGCCCTCTCTTCCCCTTCCCCATCCCATGGGAGCTGCTCCTGCTGCATTCCCACGGAACAGGGCAGCTCTGGGTCTTTCCCTTGTCCTGCTGCTGTGATTAATCACCTCGCCCACTTTAAACCTTCTCCTCTCCACGCCCTCCCGTGCACGCGGCGCGGTGGGACAGATCCCTCTTTAATTACACACCCGAGCACAGGGATTGCTGAAGGTGCCTGTGCCATAGGCACAGGTGTGCACCGGCGCTCGGCTGGGAATTGTTTCCTAAGCACTTCTTAAAGAATTCAAAGGCTGTAGTTACTGGCTGTGATTCTGCAGTGTTTTGTCTCTCTGTGATCTTGTGGTGCAGCTTTGGAAAGTTTTTATTTGCGTGCTTTGGTCAGCGCAGTTCCGTGTTCAGGGCTGGGTCAGGAGCACCGGGCTCTCCTCGCTCAGGGACCTGGGAGCAGTGGCATTGGCCCTGCCCTGCTCCACTCGCCCAAGCCAGTGGGCAAAGCAGGACTTGTGGTTTCACAGCACCTGGGGCTTCCTTGGGCACATGGGATTTGATGGGTGGATGGGTTCCCTGCCTGTGAAACCCCCTTTGGCACAGCCCTGTCTTGCTCCCTTCCCGAAGGGCTGTGGGCAACCCCAGGTTTCCAGGGTTTGGTTGGCAGAGAGGGGGAGTGGAAGTGGAAGGCTCTGCCCAGGTGGGTATTGGATGGGCTGAACATTCTTCCAAGTATTGGCTTCCCACCAGTCTTTACCCATGTGCTGAGTCCTCTGCTGCTCTGGGACTCACTGTCTTGGGAATGTCAATGTGTCATCGTGTTTGTGTCAGACAGAGGGTGAGAACACAAGCTTGGTGTTTGCCTTGCTCTGAGAGTGTTTTGAAGTGCCAAGCAGCTTTAGAAATATCCATATGCTCATGCAGGTTACCTCAAATGCTCCATCAGGGAGTTGCTGTGAGCTAAGATGTGGTGTGAGGAGTGTCACAGGGGTCCTGGTCTCAGGTGAGGTCCAGGTCAGGTCTCATCAGCTTGGTTCCATTGTGCTGAGGTTGCTGAGGGTGTTGGAACCAAGGCAGCTACTGCTGCTGGTGGTGCGGGATGTGAACAGTCACAGCGTCCCACGGTGGCAGGGGCTGGGGGCTGGAGCAGAGCCCAGGCACGAGGCTCCCAGGTGTTTTTCCAGCTGCCAGGTTACACACCTTCCCAGGAGCATTTGCAGGGCTCACCTAAGGTTTGTGCTCTGTCCTATCATGGAAGGAGCAGTGAAACACATCCACTACATGCATTTACTCATTTCCCATACCGTGCCCGGGCCTGGCTCCAGCACTGGCTGGAGGATCCTAAAAAGCTCTACAAAGCCTGGGTTGTTTGTGCTCAGGTGCTTGTGAGCCTCGAGTGCCCTGAGGGGATGTTTGTGAGGTTCCCTGATGACTTTTTGATTTGTATACCCCAACTTCTTATCCTACCACTGAGCTGTGTGAGGAACTTTGGGAACAAAACGCAGCTATGCCTGTCACCAAACCTGGGGTATTTGAGTGATGAGATCCTGACGTTTCCACAGCCTCGTGGCCTCCACTTGTGTCATCAGTCCCAAAACTGAAGAAATGTCACTGCAGATCTGAGCACAGCCAGAGCACTCTGTGTTCTGAAGACAGGAGTGATGCAGAGCTCAGCTGGATGCTGAGTGTTTGATGGATGTGTTTGTGCACTTTACAGTGCAAAGATTCCAGCTTGGCCTGGCTGGAATGAGGGACCTGGCCACCCCCAGCTCCTCTTCTCGAAGTTTGGCTGTGCCAGGGGAGACACTGCAGCTGGCAGGTCTAACAAACTCCTGTCTGCTGAGGCTGCACAGTTCCTGGATCCAGCAGGAGGGAATGGCAGGAACCTGCAGGTGAGGGCACGGAGGAGCAGCGTCTCCCCTTCCCTTCTGCTCCCCATGTGCAGCAGGTCGTGCCCCAGCAATGAGTGCTGGGGAGGTGGAGCTGCTCCACTCGGTGCCACAGGTCCCCTCCGGCTGTGGAAGGCCTTTTGGCAGGGAGCAGAACTTTCTGGAGATGAATGGTTGGAACAGTATTTGGTGTATTGGGAGCAGCCGAGCCAAGAAACAGTGTTCACCCAGCTGGATTTCTGTGAGGTAACGCATCATTTCAGTGAGACTGAAGGACAGACAAGCAGGATAGAAAGGACACAGGTGAAAGGTGTGACACAGAGTGCAGCTGATAAAGAATGGAGGAAATGCATCCATGTCATGCCAGACCAGAAGGAAAGCCCCTCTCAGCTGCCCTGGATCAAAGGGAAGGCAGTTCCTGGAGGCTGAGCCCCTCCTGTGGCAGTGCCCGAGGGGCTGCCAGGCTGGCTCTCAGCAGAGAGCATGTGCTGACACCTCCACTCCGTGTGAGCCATCGCCTTTCCCGGGCTGTGCCATCCACTCCTGCTCTGTTCCGCTCCTCGGATGCAGCTGTGGAGTGCTGTAGCACTCTGGCTGTGGAATCCTTTCAAGGTGAAGTGTCCTCGAGATGAGAAGGTGCCTCTGAACACGGGTGATGGCCGTTTCCTCTTGTCACTGCAGCACGAGCTCTGCCCGATGCTGAGCTGGCACTGTCACCGTCCCGGAGAGCTCGCTCCGGAGTACAGCTTAGTCATGGAAATGAGATAAATCCTATTTCACAGAAACTGGTAAAAATAAAACTGTTGAGGATTGATTTGTTTCTATAGCAACCGACTGGCGAAGTGAACGCAGCTGCTGTCTGCAGGAGGGAGGAAAACAGAGCTGGAAATGTCGGTGCACCTGGGCTGGCTGTCGGCAACGGAGAGCCTGGGGGCTGGGGAGGGGGCAAAGGCTCAAATAAAGACAGGGCAGGGAGGTGTGAGCTGCCTTTGGACTGAAATTGGAGCTGGAGTGTGTGAATGTGCCCTCTTCTTCACAAAACCTGGAGAGCCTGTGTGATGTCCTCAGAGCTCTTTATGTCCTGTTGCCCAAAGGATGCGTTCCTGCACCCTCATGGGTGGGGAAATGCCCTGCCCTGGGTCAGGCAGGGCATTGATGCCACATGGTACCTGGGTATCCATCACGTCACATGCACATTTGTAGACCTGAATCTAAAATTACTTTGTCCTGGTGCTGTGGCTCAATGAGAAGTACTCAGCTTTGAGAAGTATGGATGAATCAGATTGGAGTTAAACTTTTTTGATTGCCCTTTAACTGAAACTGAATGTGGCACTGGGTGCTGGGCAGGGATTCCTGCAGGTGTTTGTATCCTGGAAGAAAATCCAGTTGGGCCTCCAGACTGCTGGATAAGGGGCTTAAGTTTGGAACTATTTTTGTCTTGGCGGTGTGTAGATTTCTGTGGTTTTTACTTTTTCCTAAGCCAGGGATTTTAGCCGGCTCTGGCACATGCAGGATGGTGAGGTGGCTGTTTCCCCAGAGTTAGTGAGGGTGAGCTGTTTAAATGTTTGGGAGGCTGCAGGATGCAAAGTGCTGGGTTTAGGTACATGCTTGGCTTGCTGACGTGTGGCTGTTGAGGGTTTCAGGTGAAAATCAGGGTATACATCTGACATAGCAGGATGCTGAGGGAATTACAGGAGGAGGAGTGTGTGTGCATGGCTTTACTGGACACTGCAGGAGCCTGAGTTATTCAGCTGAAGGAAAGTTGAGCTCAGGTTGGTGTTTGGGTTTGGTAAACCCAGGTACATTCACACTCCTCCCTTGTTATTTAAACACATGGTTTCTTTTAAAGGGAAATTAGATTTAAAAATAAACCTCAAGCTTTTTCCAGTTCAAAGGAAGTGTCTGTAGTGCCACATACTGAGGACACGAGAACAAAACCCTGTCTGAGAGTGAGTGCCATAAATATTATGTAAATACATTATCTCATTAGATTTTTATCTAATCCCATTGCCTGCTGTTGTGCAGACTCCTGGGGCGAGCGAGGCCGAAGATGTCATAGGTGGTCTTTCAAATCTAGCATTGAAGTGGGTTGGAAATTAGGTGAATCGACTTTTGCTTCATCCTAATTAAGACACTGAGAAATCCGCTCAAGTTTGGCATTACAAAGTGCCTGATTTTAGAACAGAATCCTCTTCCAGAGGCTGGGTGCCTGCTGAGGTTTGAGGCACCCCCATGCAGGGACCCAGGTGGGCTCCACAGGCTCTTCCTCACTGCTCTCAGTTTCAGGAATCAGCACAATTTTTTTAGGAATCAGGAACAGGATTATGATAAAGCCTTAAGCTCTAAAGACTTCAAAGCTCTGCGTCCTGATCTTGGTTCTGTTACAAGGACAGTGAAGTCCATCAGATGACTTAAATAAGAGACTGTGTCCTGTGGACTTGTGTTGGGTTTTTTCTAGTGCTTCTTTCCAGTGATTTCTCAAGCCCTGGTTTCTCACTGCACAGTGGGGACTCTGATAGAGTTGACTGCCCTGTGAGAGATGTTTGACCTCGATTCATCCCGTGATCCCCGTGGATGACTTGTGGCTGTCCTGGAGTGTTGTTAGTAACCACCTTTGCGTGATTTTCAGTTACTGCATTGCCCCTGTGCCCCCTTCACGGCTCCTTTCAGCCTGGTGCAGGCTGTGAAGCTGTGTCTGAGCTCCTGTGGCTCATCTGCTTTGGGTCAGAACAGCTGAAAATGGAACTTGGAGGATGTGTGGAATTCGTGCTGGATTTGGCATTTTGGAAATATTTCCTCTAATCTCAACAGAAATTATTTCACGGAAGGAGTGAAACAGGATGTGACCTTGACATTCCTTTTCACTGAAAATAAAGACTAAAGAGAATTGGTTTAAAAGCTCTGAGGCTCCTGGTTGTTATATGGGTGTGAGTTGTTACAGCTGAGATATAATTATTTGCTGGGACAGTTGCAGTAACCCTGAAATTGTTTGAAGTAATGGAGAGTTTTATCCTGCATATGTTTAGGAGTGTGACTGGCATATGTACATTCCTTCTGTACATTAAAAATGTCAGGCTGGGAAAGGCTCTGCTGCTGAAAGCAGCTCCTGGCTGGAAAAGCTGTATTGAACAGAGAAAAGGCTCAGAGCTGGGTCTGTTACTCTTGGAGAGAAGTGAGCAGAAATGTTTCAAGGGGTTTAGAACATCTTATGTTGTGTATGTTCCCCAAAGAACGAAGGTTTTTTTCTGCTGAGAAGAAAAAGCTGTTTGAGGCTGTCACTGTCAGAGTGCCGTAGTCAGAGCTGGCATTTGGGTGAAACCATGACTGGAAGCTGTAGCTCCACCATGAAGTATGTGGGAACATCTCTCTTTGCTGCCTGTTCCTTTATTGGTTCAGTTTCCAGCGTTAGGGGTTGGTGCAGCTGCCTCTGGCAGCTCTTGGGGAGCTGTCCCTGCCCTTCCCCGGGGCTCTCGGAGCAGAGCAGGACGGTCACGCTCCGTACCCTCTGTTTGACTGCCTGGCTCATGCCCTCAGCTCTCAGCACTCGTGTTTTTCAGCTCTAACCTTATCTCTGTACAGATAGCACAGACAAGTAATGACAACTTCTAGGAGCTATCTTGGGATTCGGGAATAATTTCCTGCCTTGGCCGTTCGCTCTTGTTCCTGCTCTCTAACAGACTGGATTTCAAGGATGCTTCTGGAATAAAAGGATGTCCTTTCTTCCTTTCTGATTTCCATCCTTCTTTTCCTGAGCTTTTCCTTAGGAAGGTGTTGGGAAGTCAGTGCTTTCTCTGCTTGTGTAGCATCCACCAGGAACAAGCAGAGCTGATCACAGAGCTCTGTGGCTGCTCAGGTGTGTCTCCCGTGCTCCCATCCGAGCCACCACGGGGTCACTTCTCTGTTTGCCCTCCTCCCCTCGCTGTCTTTGCTCTCTCCTTTCCCTGTCACTTGCTCTTTGGGCACCGAATTAAAAAGCTCATCAAGAAGGAATGTCTCTGGAGTCAGTGGTATGTCGGTGCCTCGTTTGTGTCCCGCACTGTTGCCAGTTAATCTCTCCTCGCTGTGTCTTTCTTTAGCCCTCAGGGACTCCTGGTTAAGCTGGAGCTGGGATTTGATACAGGCTTAAATGGAGCCATGTGAGTGAGCGGCTGGGCTGCTGGTGTGGGCTGTGTTCAAGGGTGAAGTGTGCTCCAAACGCTTCAGTGGAAGCTTTGTTGTGGCTCTGAATTCTCCAGTCCCGTGTCCCCTTCCTTGGTATCAGAGCAACTCGTTTCCTTTTCACTCCAGCACCGTGTTTCTCCTGTCTGTCCTGATGTCCTGGGCTGGGGCCCAGGGGTCCCTCCCAGTGTCTGTGGGTCTCTCTGTGTGCACGGAATTGAGCACTGCAGTGCCAGCACCGATTCACAGTCCTCATGTCACTGATCTGGGCAATGTCACAGGGGAAGGGGAATGTCGTGCGAATCTCTGTCTCACTGGTTTCAGTCTCCCTAAGGCAAAAGTGCACTCTCTGTGCAGTTGTTGGTACAAAATAATTGCATTTGGTTTTTTAATTGCTGTAGGGAAGAGGTAATTCGGTCCCTGAATCTCTGTCTCTGCTTGACTTGGCCTATTTACCTGCTTTTCATCTGCCCCAGGTCAGACACGTCACGGTTCAGTGTTCCAGGCATCAGGGCTGGGCAGCAGCCAGGCTGAGAGGGACGTGAGCAGGATTTGGGAAGGGCTGGGCAGCAGCCAGGCTGAGAGGGATGTGAGTGGGTTTTGGGAAGGGCTGAGAGGGGATGTGAGTGGGTTTTGGGAAGGGGTGGGCAGCAGCTAGGCTGAGAGAGATGTGAGTGGGTTTTGGGAAGGGGTAGGCAGCAGCCAGGCTGAGAGGGGATGTGGGTGTGGGTGACATGGCACAAAGTGAAGCACCAGTGCCCAGGCAGAAGCCATGGTGGCCCAGGGGAGCATTGGAGTGTGGCTGGCTGGGCTGAGCAGGCAGACCTTGAGAAGTCTTTTAGTGCTGAGATGGGGAGAACATGGGGGTGGTTCATTGTCTCTCTATAGAGAGGTCTGAGGCTTCACCAGGAGAAGGATGTCCATGTTTAAATAAAGTATCACCATCCCTATCCCCTTCTAAGTGCAAGGTGCTAGAAATCCCAAATTCCCACTAAGATGTGTATTGGATCAGATCTCTGTGGGTGCTGGAAACAAACAGTAACTTCGAGGTGTTCTGATCCCATTGATGTTGTCTGACAGTGAGCAGAGGGTGACAGGTTTTCTGCCATCCCAAAACACTTAATTGGCACATCCCTTCCCATGCAAGGACACTGGCAGGCAGGGGGGGAGTGTGCTCTACCACAATTTTTTGTGCACAAGTTCCTTTTGATGACATTTTTACTCCAAGCTCAGAGCTTTGTGCCTGTCAGAAGGGAACAGTGCAGATGGACATGTTGGGCTCCAGACACGATGCTCCATTGCTGTTGGCTGACTGACATGTCCCGTGGGATTCTGCAGCTTGTTAAATCATCTCACAAAGGAGGAGGGGGAGGGAAAGCCCGGTGCGAGGTTGCCAGCTGTAGCCAGCTCAGTGCTGCAGCATCAGCTGCTTGGTGGTTTAGATCAGGAATTTGTGGCTGCCCAGGCAGTTTCCTTCTATTTCTCTGGAAGTACTCGATGGAGGGAAGGCCAAGGGAAAGTCTGGCACCTTTCTAAGGAATTGTGCTTCAGTGGAACCTGGCAGCTTGCACCATCTACACGTGTCCTGATATTTTTCTCTGCATCTTATTTATTTTTTAATATTGTTTTTTCTTCCACTTAATGCATCTTCTCCAGTGCTGTGGGGCAGAGCTGAGCTGCAAATGGAGAGTGGGGAATGTTTACCTGAGCAGTGCTCTGGTTCTGGTTTGCAGTTCCAGGATATTGGTTTATGACATTCATCATGCTGCTCAGTTCATTCAGTTTCTGCAGGAATGTTTTGCTTCCTTTTGCTCCTGTTCCTCAAAACCCCATCTAGTCAGATGCAAAAGAAGAGAATGGGCCACAAAATCAGTGTTTGGTGAGAGGTTTGTCAGCATTTGGCAAATGTTGCCAGATCTCTGTCCTCTTTTAGGGATCACTTTCCCACCTTGAATGAGCCCAGCAGCTCCAGGGCTTCCTGTCAAACCCTCCCATCTCCATGCTGGGTGGCTGCTTTCCTGTTTTCCCTGCTCTTCACATACCATTGTGCTGCCTGGAATCCCTGGACAGGGGGATGCTCCTGCTGCCGCACACATCAGACCCCAGAGCTCCTGGACCCCTCCCAAAGACACTGCTTGGCTTTCTCTGACTCGATGGCCCATCCTTTGTGCACTTCTCCCAGCAAAGCTTGTTTGGCTCTGGCCCTGAGGTCAGAGCCAGCGTTGGAGCCTGTGTTGTGTGGGGCTGCTCCTGCTCTGTAGCCTGTCATCAGCTGGGAATGCTCCTTAATGGGAGCGGGTTGCAGAGTGCCTGTAATGCTTTTAAGAATAAAGGGCAGCATATGCACTCAAACCAGACCTATGTTTTTCCTGTCCTGCAGCTCTTTATTTGCCCCTGCTCGGAGGGATTCTCTGATGTAGCACACACTGCACGCCTGACCCGTCCTTTCTGTCCCCACTGCCACCCCCCACCATACATTAAGTTTAAATAAATGCATTTGCACTGCCAGGAGCCATCCATAAGGCTAGGGCTGGCCTCTTCCTAGTGGGGGATTTTAGCTTGGATGGACACATTTCTATTAGTGATGCCAACCCTGTATGGTTCCTTTCTAGTGTGAGCTGCAAGCCCAGGAGTTAAATGTGTGGTTGTCATGTGTCTGTGCCAACCCAAAACAGCCTCCCCTGGAAATGAGGAGTGGGAGATGGCAGACTGGATCTGAGGGAAGCAGATGAGCTCACCTTCTGCCTCTCAGTTCCTGAACTGATCCTTCACCTGCTGCTCTTGCTTTGCAAACCCATGCAAGTTTCTTGCTCCTGGCCACCCTCTGCACCTGAAGAGCAAAAGGCTCTGCTCCTTTCCATGGGAGAAGGGATCATTTGGCCATCAGAGGATTGGTTGCTGCACATTGTTGCTCCACTGGTGGAAATGCTGGTTTCTTATGGTGCCCTGTTGACCTTAACACCAGCTGAGCTGTCTGTAGGTGTTGGGCAATGAGGCTGGAGTTGTTGGCAATTGTTGAGAGCTGTTGCTTCACTCAGAATGAGCTGGTGAAGTGGAAGCTTGAGGTCTGGCTCTGTGCAGAGGGCCAGGCATGGCTCTGACTGCTGTGGTGTGTCAGTCAAAGTGGACTGAACCTGAGGATTTTCACTGGAATCCCTGGTCAGTGGCTCTGCTGGGAGCGGGTCTGATCACAGAGCCCAGGCTTGTCAGCTCTCGTGCTGGCTGTGGCGTTGTGCAGTGTCAGCTGGGTCACTTCTGTGTGTCCTGCCTTTATTATGGTCCCTGCTTTTCCCTGTCCCTTCTGGCATCTTGTACTTGAGTTTGTGATCCTTTGACTTTGAGGAAAATCTCCCCACTTTTCTTACAGCAAATAAAAATCTGGGCCAAGAAGTTGATGAGTGCAGAAGTGGAAGCTCATGGCTTTGGCTTCCTCTGCAGCCACTCCAATATCTGGAGTCTGACCAGCTGCTCTCCTTGAGCTTTCCCAAAACCTGCCAAGAGGGGCTGAGAGTCCCTTGCCCCTGCAATGCTCTGTTTTAATCTACTCCAGCCTTGCATCAGCCATTTGTTTATAAAAGCTGTTTATAAAAGCTGTTGTAGTATCTGGTGGTTGGGGTGCATGAGAAGCGGGGTCCCCGCTCTGTTGGGAGTCCCACCATGCCAAACCCTTCCCGCTGGTGAGATGGCTGCAGCGGTGCCTTCCTCACGTTTCAGAAAAACACAAGCAGCTTTCTAACCCTGAGGCCTTGCCCAAAGCCTTTGGGTTGTTTGTGTTCCCTCTGTAAGCAGGAAATACCAAGCGAGGGTCGCATTTGGCTGCAGGAATCCAGTGGTTGTATGGCTGTGGATAGCTGGGATGTGTGACTGACCTGCTGTGGTGGCCTCTGGGCAATGGACTCGAGGGAATCCGCCTCCAGCCCTCACTGCCCTCCTGACACTTTGTCTCTAAGGCTTTGAGCGAAGTACACAAACATCTGGGGCCAGTGCTGAGCTGCTTTAAACTTCCTGGTGACTTTGGGCCAGGCCACCCGTGTTTGCTGGTGTCTCATCGTTGTCTTTGGTGTTGGGTGTGTAAATACACAGGGTGCAACGGCCTCTGCTCTGCACAAGCACCCTGAGCTCTCCTGGTGCTTCCTTAACCCAAGTTAGTGAGACCAGAAACCGGCCCCAAAGGTTCATCCTTTGGGCTGAAAACACCAGGTTGTTCTCTAGGCTCGGCCCTGCTTTAGCTCCCTGCCTGGGGTGGTTTTGTGAGGAAAGTAACTGCAGTTGGGAAGAAAGAAATAGAAAAGTAAGAGGACAAATATGGGCCTATTTAAAGGAACTTTGGGGTTTCACTGTGACCTAAAGCACATGCTTTATTCAGCAGTTTTCACAAGCAGGAAGCTTTATTTAAGGCCTACAGCACTTGCTGAATCATGGAGCAAGATAAAACTGAGCACAAGAAATAGTTTAAATGGAGCAGATTTTGCTATTTTCAGAGCTTTCCTGATGTCCTCGATGTTCAGTCTTAATTGTCTTAAGCAGATGCCATCAGGAGCATCTTCAGATGCTGCCCTGGTGCAGCAAAGGGCAGGTGAGACCTGGATAATCCTTTGAGAACAGAGACCACAAGGTAAAAGCAACCCCCCTCTTTGATGTGAAGGGGTTTTGGGGGACTAGGAGGAGAAAAGAAATCAAAATGCAGCAGTGGTCAAATTGGCTCCAGACCTTTACTGAGGACCTGTATTTACAGCATTCTCCTGCCTGTACTGGGATTGGGGTTTCTGTTTAATCAGAAACAGCCCCAAGTCACAGAGAGTTCTGGGCTTCGTGCTCTGCTTTTCTCAGCACCCTGTTTCCATACCTCAGGAGAATTGTATGGCCTTTCTGGCAGAGCTGAAGAGGAAGAGGAGGGAAGGGAATGAAGCACTTCGCTGCAGTCCCCACATCTAAATATAAATAGTTCTCCTCTTGGATCCTTCCAGTCTGATCTTCTGTGTGATTTGACCTTTCTTTGATAAAAGCTTTCTTTATTTGCAGGAATTAAAAGGCAAAGGGGAGGAGAGGACACAGCAGATGTTTTTTTAAAGTATCTTTAGATCCTGGCAGTTGGTTTCTGCAGCACCCAGCGCTCAGTGCTGGACCAGCTCCCTCCTGGGCTCCAGCTTTTCTCCTCCTCTGAGCTCCTTGAACAAACAAACTTTGCATTTTACTCTAAAGCACTGACCTGAGGATTTCTAAGGAAGTGTTTCATCACGGGGACACCACGCTCCGATGGGGACGGATGTCCCAGGCTCCGGTCCCCAGCCCTGCCCGCTGCACCACTGACCCCGGTTTTCCTTGTTTCATAACTTCAGCTGAAAGAAACATTTGTGTTAATCGCTGCTGGTTTCTCGTGTGCTCACCCTCAAGCAGTTTGAGCTCAGCTTCCAAACACGGCTCAGTTTAATGTGTAAAACCACGGGACTCTGGCACTGCCCAGGTTACAGCCCAAGCAAAGGCAGCACAGGTGCAACGTTAGAACTGCTCTAGACTGCACACAAGGCTTTCTGGCACTAGTTCTAACCATTAATTGCCACTTGAAATCCAGCAATAAATTATTTGGGCAACCACACCGCAAGAGCCCACTGCCAGGAACAAACCAGAGCTGAGCGCTCCTCAGTCCCCTGCGTGCTTCAGGACTGCAGAGCTGCATCAGGCAGGGCACTCCTGCACACACTCTGAGTGGGGGTTTTTGGTGTCCCACTGACTTTCTGGATGTAGTTTAAGCCATTATCCTGTGAACGATGTTGTCAGTGCTGGAGGTGCACTGCACGTGTGTATTGATCTGCCATTTGCTCCTGGAGCACAGGATGGTGAGTGGTGTGCAGGATGCCTCAGGATAAGCCTCTGATCCTTTGCAAATTGGATTTTGTGGCTCACTTGCCTGTCCTCTTGGATAAAGTTTTCCCTTAGCTGCCTCTCCTCTAGCAGAGCTCGGGTCCGTCTGAGGACTGCAAAGCCTTTTATAATGCTCTGCGGATCAGGAGTCACTTGGAAGGGACAGGGACAGACTTTCCATTTCCCACTGAAACGTGCTCCAGAGTGAGCCTGCTGCTTCATTCCCTTCTGGATTTCCACTTGGTCTGCACGAGATTCCCGTTGGTTTGGTTTGGTGCCGTTCCTGCTCTGTGGCACTGAGGTGCTCCTGGTTAGCAGCCCCCCAGTGATGACTGCTGTTTTAGAAAGCCTCTGGGCCATGTGAGCCGTTGTGATTTCATGCTGGGGAGGAAATGGATTGCTCAGAAAAGGCCAGCTTCAAACAGCTGGCTGATTTTAAACCAGTTCAGCTGGGGATCAGAGGGTGCTGTTAAGTTTTACCCCCAAAGAAAACAACGCAGGAAAATGTACCGTGTTAGCACAAGTGGCATCGTCAGGGCTTGTGATAAGCCCTGTGTAATTCCTTAAAAGGATGGAGTGTAAAACAGGCCAGCACACACAGATGATGGGTTGTACTGGAGAGGGCCATCATCAGGAAAGGTGAACTGTTCCAGTTTGCTTATAAGAATGTACTGGTTTGAGTTTCATGCCCGTTCTGGGAGAGGGTGGTGGCCCTGGTGAGGGACAGCAGACACCACACTCCTTTCACAGGGAGCTCAGGAGCAGCACTGGCCTCTTACTTGAGCCATTCTGTGCTGATGTGAACAGGACATCCTCCAGGGATTGGGGAAGAGTAATCCTTGCCAGGGTTAATTCTTAAATCTGTGCTGCTCGATTTTTGAGCAAGGGAGGGAAGTTAACGCTCTCAGAAGTGCTGAGAGACCACCTACTCTTTGGTACAGACTGCCAGCAGCTGACAGATGGAAGTGATTTTGGGACAGTGTGAAGTCAGTGTGGAATCACAGTGGTGACCAAGAGCAGACTCTGTATCCCACAGTCTTTGACTTACACCCGCCCCTTGTGACTCTTGCTGTGGGGAAGGACAGTTTCCCAGAGCCATCAGAATTCTTCTGTGGGGTGTGAATTAGCAGTGGGTCAGTGGTTTGCCGTCTCTTGTGGTTCAGTCTAATAGACATATGTTCCTCTGAAGATGCTTTTTGGCAAGCCTGTGTACGGCTGAAGGATGTGTGGCAGTGGGAGCTGCAGTTGGAAAGCAGGAGGGTGTGGTGAAGCAGGGGAGTGATTCCCTGTTGTGGTGTGGCCTGACACTGACCCCTCTGCTCGATGCCGTGCTCTGCACTCCGTGTGACTGCCCCTAACCACAGCTGTCACATACCCACCTTGGTGTGAGAGCTCTGCTGGCCCTGCCCTTGCCCTGTCCCTGTTTGCTGTTTGCCTAAGTGTTCCCTGTCCGTTTTTTGTCTTGCAGCATCTGGAGAGGGCCCAACGTGAACTGCGTTGACAGCACTGGATACACCCCGCTGCACCACGCTGCTTTGAATGGCCATAAGTGAGTCCTGTTCCCATGCCTTGGGTCGCAGGGGGTGGATGCTTTGTGCTTCCCTGGCCACGGCTGTGTGGCTCAGTCACCAGCCGAGGCACTGGTGCAGCACTACTCCATCTTCAGGGGAAGTGGAGAATGTCAGTGCTTTGGCTGCTGCACAGTGTAATCTTGCATCTCAAAACACTGAGGTCTCCAACCACCCTTTTATTCCTAAGCAATTTGGATAAGCTGTAACACTGTGTGAAAGGGGCTTCCCCAGTGACAACCTCTGTGGTCTCTCTGGTGTCCAGGGTGGTCTGGGCCTGCACCACTTAATAATTCCCTTGTGTGCAGATCACATTTTTAAGTAACTTCAGTGCGGTAGATCTTGTGTTGCTCATTGCTGCCTGAGATATTAAGAAATAGAATAGAGTTAAAATCTTTACTCACCTTCATTGTGCTGGTGCAATTCACTTTGCAGCAGAGGCTTGTGGCTGACTTCAGCCCCTGTTCAGCTCCATTAGTATGGAGGTAACGTGGATCTTTCCTGAGCTCAGCTCAGCAATATTTATTTCTTTTTTTTCATTTCCATCAGCAGCATTTAATAGGAGCACTTAAAAATCACATTTCAAGAGGATGTCTGAAACATTCTTGTTCAGATTAACTTCTTGTTCAGTACTTGCTGCAGAATGTGAGCTGTGAAACAAGGACTGAATGCCTCACTGGAGTTCCTGTCTCCTTCAGGGATGTTGTGGAAGTTCTGCTGAGGAACGACGCGCTCACCAACGTGGCAGACTGTAAGGGCTGTTACCCCCTGCACTTGGCAGCCTGGAAGGGAGATGCTGACATAGTGAAGCTCCTCATCCACCAGGGCCCTTCGCACACCAAAGTGAATGAGCAGGTCTGCCTGATTTTCTCAGATGTACCATTGAATCACTTCCCTGGCACGGAGAGAGACTCCTTCAGCTGACTCCTGACCCTTCCCAAACCAGTAGCAATGGTTGTAAGGTCCTACTTGCTGGTGGGCTAAGAGGGGCGCTGCCTAAAGCAATACATTCAGTTCTGAGTTAGTGGTAGGATGAAAAGGTATTTAAGTTTTATAGAGAGACACATAAATATGAGAACTGCTCAACACTTAGGAAGTGATCTCCTGCTTCTGGGCTTCTAAAACTAACCCACAGTTTTCCTTTCAGCTGCTGGATAGCTGAGCAGGTTTCTAGTTCTGCAGAGGATCCATTGGCTCCCTCCTTTGGGAACTAATCCAGGCAGCTTTGTTCAGTCTCTTTGGCCGTGCTCTCTTAGCTGCTCTCCTGGCTTGTTTCTGGCACTTGCTCCAGTTCACTAATTTGTAAGTTCTAAGATAATTTTAACACTACTTGCCCCCAGATAAATTCCTAGCTTAATATTAAAGAAATATTTTCTCAATCAGGCAATTAAAAAAAGCCTCTTGGATTTGTTCCTTTTGTCAAGCCAACAGTTTTGTTCTGGGGTGCAGAGGGAGTGAGGGGTGTGAGACAGCTGTGTCCACTGCAGAGGGCTGGCTCCTGTGGAACTGCCCCATGGGCATCAGAGGTATCTTAAAGTTCCAGGGAACTTCTGAAATGCTACTGCTGGAAGACCCAAATATTCCTGTTGTTTCAGAGTTTTGTTTAAGGGAACTGGTTCATGAGCGAGGCCAGCTGAGCAGTGTCACTGAACTGCCCCTCCCTGGGTGAGCCTGGCAGGCACACAGTGACAGGCCCAAAGCAGGTGGCTAAAGCTGCAAGGGGCTGTGGTTGTCCTGTCCCTTAGGCAGGAACATCTGATGTCCCTGTGAATCAGCTCCCAAACCACTCAGATGTTCTTTCAGGAGGAAAGGAGTAAACCAAAATAGGTTTGCCTACCTTAGTGCCACCAGGCTAAACCTCAATATTTATTCCAAAGGTAATTCCCAGGTAGGTCAGACACCCCTGGCTTGAGTTCAGCTCACAGTCAAGGTGAGCAGCTGGGGAGTCTGTGCTGTTGATTTGCTCCATGGTAGTTTTTCAGAAGCTGGGGAGCAAACTCCTTTCAGAGTCAGGTTTAGGAGCCCCAGTCCTTCTTTGTGGGGACCCAAGTGCCACACTGAAGTTTCCCAGGATGGGTAATTCACTGCACTAGGCTGCCCCAGGGATAAACGCTGCTAAAACATCATGGAATGAAAAATCTGGTTGTAGTGCAATTCTCTATCACTCCTCCATTGAGCAGGAATAATGAGGAGTGTGTGTTCTGATGTCTCTGGTGATAACTTTCCACTTTGGGGCTGTGGTTAATCACGTCTGCAGGCACAGCTGCAGGCACTCAGTCTGGTTACATAGGCTTGAGTGCAGGTAACCCTTTTCAGTCAATCTGACAAGAACTGAGTGAGGGCTTTGAGTGTAAATGTTCTGCTCTGAGTAGGGCAGCTAGAGGGGAGATGTTTGCAAAAGATCCAAAGCTTAGTGTGATCCTTCCAGGTAATGTTTCATTAATGTCTGTTTAGTAGGAACCCTGTTAAATGAGAGAAGTCAGCTGAGGAGCCTGTGCTTGGAGCCTGGTCCAGGTTACAGCAATCCCAGCTGGAATGGCTTTTGCTGGCCATGGCTCTGACTGGAACAAGATGCTGTGTCCTGGCGTTCCACCCCTTGGAGTCACCCATTGCTTTGTTGCTGTATCTCACCCATTTCATTATCACATTTTTTTCTTTTTCCTCTTCCTTTTTGTAGAATGCTCTTGAGATCAAAGAACTCAAAAAGTACGGCCCCTTTGACCCATATATCAATGCCAAGGTGTGTACTTTGCTGTCAGCATTTCACTGCATCATCACTCCAAGCTGCACTCGCGTGCTTCCAGGTGCAATAATACCTGTTCACTTTGCAGCTGCTTGGGGAAAAGGAAAATGGGACCATTTATTTACTGTGGGTTTCTCTCTTCAAAGCAGTTATAGAAACATAATTAAAGGGAAGCTTTTCCTTGCTTTCCTGGGGGCTCCTTCCTTGCTTAGCCTTGTAGGACTCGCAGTGATGGTCAGTTTGCTTGATTGAGCTGGATGACTTCCCAAAGGTAATGTTACTTCAATTAAATGTTTCAGGTTTTGTTTCATGTGCTGATGTTGCTGATAAATGCAAAGAGAAGGAATTTTTTTTCCCTGCTTAACCATGGTTGCATTTTCTCTGTGGGCTGTTTGGAGTGAATTTTGATGCCTTTTCTCCTATCAAATGCATAATGCTGTGTGTGTTGTTTGAATGGACAGTTAATTCCTGTGGTGGTGGTGGTGGTGGGAAGACTGGAGGACAGTGACGTTCCTGCCTCCCTTCCCAAGTCCTCCATGTCCTGCTTATTACATCAGTCTCTCTTTTGATGTTCAGTCCGTGGTGTCGTCTGACCCTTCAGCCCTGGTCTCCTGTTCCTGTTTTCTGGCCTGTTTTGCTCCTCTCTTGTTTTAACTTGTTCTTGAGCTACAAAAGGCACAACATCAGCTCATGCAATGTGCTGAGACTGAGCTGTTGAAGAAGCAGATCACATTCCTGTTGGTGGTTTCTCAGACACCATTTCTCAGTTTTATTTCTAGTGAAGCTGCAAGCCAGGGATGGCAAACAATCTGCTGCACTCTGTCCTGAGACACCTCTGCCGTGAGCCACCATGCCACAGCTGCTTCCAGCCAGTTCTTTTGGATCCAGCCATCCATGGCAGATTTCTGTCTCTCAGAGTTTCCCTCTGCTTGATCTGCAGGACCTTAGAAACACAGAGCTAGAGCTCCTGTGCTTGCTGGGAGTTAGGTGTGGTTTTGCAGAGCCCTGGTTCAGGGTCACCAGTGCCCACCCTCTGAGCAGAAATGTGTTCCCATGAAGCTCATCAGAACTAGGGATTTTTACAAAATTCTGGATGGAAGTTTTATGCATTTATGTTTTCTGTGGAAACATCATAGTTGAGCAGTTTAGTTGCCTGAGAGGAGCTTCCTAAAACGTTGTCAATAAACAAGTAAAATTTTACACCCTCTAGTATTGGGATGTTGAATGAAGAAGGAATGTGAAGAGGGAATATCCAGGGAGTTCCCTTTCTTATGGATTTTTGTTTACAGAGTCCTCTAATTTGGGGTTTATACTGTGGAGAAGTGCATTATTTAAAGCCTCAGTTCAGCGTTCACAATGGCTGAGGCGCTCTGTAGAGCAAGACAAGATTTTGGGAATCTTTGCTTTGGTTTTAAGGAGAGAGAGAGATTATTTACACACAGTTGTTGGGTTCATCACAAGGTCTGACCGGCTTTGCACCAGTTTCTGGCCAGGTGTGATGGAGAGCATGGGGAATTGTACCTGTCACACAAACTCTGGTGTTTTCTCAGTAGCACTGGAGCAGCCAAACAGCAGGTTGTCAATAGGGCAGGACTGTGTTGGACATGCAGACACCAACAAAAATGCTACAAAGGAATCTTAGAAGTAGGTTGGATGGGACTGAAGGGCTGTGTAGCCACTATCCCCAACCCTGGGGCAGGATCACGTCTCCTTACACCGTTCCTGACCAGGGTTTGCCCACCAGCTTCTCAAAAACCTCAGAGAGGGACAGCTCTGTGGCCTTTCTTTGGCAGTTTATTCAACCCTTCAGATTTTTGCAGGTCAGAAAAGTTTCCCTTGTTTAAACCAAGTCTCCCCTGGCTCAGTTGGAGCCATCTCAGGTGTGCTGGGAGCAGGGGGTGCAGGATGGACACAGCCCTTGAAGGAGCTGTGGATTCTCCACTTGAGCATGGGATGAGGAACAGCAGGGCTGTGTGTGGTGAGTGGTATCACATTACCAGGGCTTGAAACCTGTGCTGGAGCCCATAAGAAAGCAGAGCCATCCCTGCTCGTGTCCTGTTTGTGCTCTGCAGACGGGCATTGCTCCCAGCTCCTCTCTCCCAGCTGAGAGCTGGGGGGATGCAAGGATTCCTGCAGGAATGCAGCCCCTCGGCCCTCCTGAGTGCTCTATTTTTCTAAGTAGTTGTGAAATTTGAAGCCATGTGCCTTCTGGCTGCTGGAATGGAATTTTCCTTTTCCATCTCTGATACATCTGTAGTTCTGAGGGCTCCTGCTCGCTGCTCTGGTTTGTGCCTGGAGAGGTGACGCAGGAAGGGAGCAAACTCCCTTGCCTGGAAGAACTGTGGTATTTTTGGCTGCTCAAAACTCTCCCAAAATGGAGGCAATAAAGACTCAGGCAGTAGTGGGAGTTTCCACTGCACAGTCAGGGGATTTTTACCGCCCAGTGATCTCTGCTGCTGGAGGAAAGTCTGTGGATTTTGTCTCGAGCTTTGGAGCCCCAATCTGCTTAGGGAAAATTGGACTGAATTGCAGGGAAGATGAGGGAAGTCTCCAACAATTACACTTTTAAAGGATGTTGTGTTCCCATTTCTGAGCCCTCAGGCAGGTGCTTGGAGCTGCTGCATGCTGTAAAGCCTCCTGAGGGATACATACCCTGTGCTAGGGAGAAAGGAGAGGAGGGCAGTTCCTAGCCAAGGAAATCCCCAGCAGCCAGGGCTGGAATGGCACGAGCACCGTGTGCTCCCACAGCTCTGGGGCAGGGACCCACTGCTCAGAGGGGCTGGGATCATCCAGTCCTCACAAAGCCTGGCAGCGAGGATCCCTCGTGCCAGGGGCCAGGCTGAGAGCCTGAGCCCAGCTGCCGTGGGCTCCCTGATCCCTGCACTCCCAGCCTTGTCAGACGGGAATAATGGGATCTGCCAACCCTGTAAGTGCCCGAGAGCAGCAGCGTGAGCTGACGGGCAGGTGCGAGCTCTGATGTTCTCTACTCTGTCCCCTCTCGCTCCGTTTGTATATTTTTTGTGCAGACTTCTGTATCCTGCAGTAGCCTCTGTCCACGTGTATGTGCCTCCCCCAGGATAGAGCCTGTTTGACTTGGACCTTCTGTGCTGGCAGCGATGCTTTGCCCCCGTTTGTCCCCTCTCCCTGCATGTGCCTGATCCTGCCTCCTTCGCTTCGCTTCTGTATAAGCTGCAGCTGCCGGAGCCTCTCCCAGCTCCCGCTCCCCTCGTGCTTTGCCCGTGGCTGAGAAGTGATGCAAAAGCCAGATACGAACAAGTGGGGGGTTGACAGGACTCCTGTGAGCCTGAGAGCGACTGAACACCTCCACAGGGTCCGAGTGCTCGTGACACGGTGCAAAATACTGAGCAGTGTCCCAAGGCATGCCTGTGCTCTCACAGCAGGCAGGCAGGGATCAAATTCCCTTCTGCAGTGGTGCTGCTGCCTCCAGCAGGACAAGAGCATTCTGTTTATTTTAATGGAAGTGTTGTTAAAATGACAAATTCAACCATGGTTCTTTCACTTGAAGTGTGTAACTGTTTGTATTAAACTTTTTTTAGGATCAAATTGTCAGATAGTTGTTTCTAAAGTGCTTAAACCAGAATCCCTCTGTGGATGACAGTAGTAAAACTAGAGAGGAATTTAATTTGAGAAAAGGCTCTGTTAGATCTGACTATGTTCCTATTTTGCACCTACACACGTGGGGTGTTGGACTGCTCACCTTTGGGCTTTGCATTGCTGGTTCTTAGCCTGGCTGCTGCTGCACGCACTGGTTTGGGTCCGGCTTCCAGCTGTGGGTGCTCCCTTGTCGCTGAGACATTGCTTCCCTCAGCTGACCTGAGCCCTGGCTTGTTCCTGCGGTGGTGGAATTGCACGGCTCTCTGGGTCACAAACTGCATGGGACTGGGTGCACCCTTTCTCTAAACAGCCAGAATTGCAGAGGTGGAATGATCCTTATAACCAGGATAAGTAGGATTTGAAACAATTGAAGTTTAAATCTAAAATGATGACGATGAAGCTCCAGCAAATAGAATTCACACGACAGGTTGCCTGCCTTACATCCAGCCTTTTATTTTTGTGGCACCCTGAAGTGTGGGATGCTGCCAAGATACCAGACCGCCTTCCCCAGGTGCCAGCCGCATTAATGGGAATCTGGATACAGCTCAACATCCCTTATACTTTAGCATGGCCCCTGGATTCTGACCCTAGTGCTTGGAAAGCAGGCTGGTCCATCTGTAGCCCTCTTTCCCACAGCTGAAGTGCGTTGTTGTGGACATCCCCGAAGCTGTGGCTGGGTGGGCCGGTCAATGAGCTTGTGAGGGGATGCTAAACACCCAGGGAGATGGTGAAACATTGCTCAGGCTGGTTCAGACTGGGCTCTCTGCTTCCCCACTGCTTTTTTTGTCTTGTTTTTGCATTTAAACTTCAATGTTGGAGCGAGGCGCGGGGCGGCCGCTGCCCCGGCCCCGACGCGCTGCCGCTTGTGCCCCGCAGAACAACGACAACGAGACGGCGCTGCACTGCGCGGCCCAGCACGGCCACACCGAGGTGGTGAAGGTGCTGCTGGAGGAGCTCACCGACCCCACCATGCGCAACAACAAGTTCGAGACCCCCCTGGACCTGGCCGCGCTCTACGGGAGGCTGGAAGTGGTCAAGATGCTCTTGAACGCCCACCCCAACCTGCTAAGCTGCAACACTAAGAAACACACTCCGCTGCACCTGGCAGCCAGGAACGGTCACAAAGCCGTGGTCCACGTCCTCCTAGATGCTGGCATGGACAGCAACTATCAGGTACCTGGTGTGTCTGAGCGGGGCTGGGCTGGTGGCTGGGATTGGAGAGCTCCACCAGCCCTCCTCGCAGAGGGAGCGCTCGCAGAAGCTGAGGAGAGCTTTGTGTTCTGCTGGGCTGTCTGTGCAGCTCTGGGGTGCTCGGGGAGGCTGCCCGGAGGGACTCGGGTGCTGTGCATGCCTCACGCCTGCGCAGGGGCTGGGCAAAGCCCCAGGCACAGAGTGAGGGAGAGAAACACCCTGTGGCCGAAGCTGTTCTGCCCTGCAGTGCTGTGAGCTCTTGATAGCAGTGGAGGCAAACCTGTCTCTTCCTATCAAGCCACTTGTGAATGTGCTGTTTTCACAGCAATGGCTTGTACGTGGGTCTTGTTTTTCCTCGTCAGGACGTGACCTCTTGCCAAGCTGTAGAAGGCCCTTTGTTGGTCTCTCTGATGGAACCATCCCCATTTTTCCATCCCACATCCTCAGCATTGTAATAACGTTGATAGTCCTTCCTCAGCCGTAGGTAGCGCTGCCCACACCTCGTGTACAACGCCGTGTATTTATTGCTTCCGTAACCCTCTAAGCCATGCCTCCCTCACCATTCCCTGCTGTCTGGCTTCATGCTATGTTTCCATTTAATTTGCAGACTGAGAAAGGCAGTGCTTTGCACGAAGCTGCTTTGTTTGGCAAGACAGATGTGGTACAAATATTGCTGGCTGCAGGTGAGAGAATGTTCCTCCTTTGAAGCACTAATGTGGTGATCCCTTCACCCAGAGCTTGAGGAAATCCCTTTCTAGTGCAGCAGGTTTCTCCATCCAGCTGTCGGAGCTCCTCAGAACAGGATATAGGAGAGGTTGGCTCTTGGAGTTTGGCTTTAGATTTGTCTCTAGAGTATTTTTTAGCTCCCCCCAGTGATGATCACAAATGTGACTTGATGAAATACATGAACCTGCACATAGTTAGGCAATATTTTTGCTTTTGCCCTCCGTACCCCTGTTGCCGCAGGTATTGATGTGAACATAAAGGATAACAGAGGCCTGACCGCTCTGGACATTGTGAGGGAGCTTCCTTCCCAGAAAAGCCAGCACATAGCAGCTCTCATTGAAGGTGGGTAATGCAGCTCTGCCTCTGGGGAGGAGGGGAAAGCTCGGGGTGCTGATTGTGCCAGGGCAGGTACAGGATGTGCCTTTCTAGACCTGGAAAATGCTGAAAGCAAAGCAGCTTCAGGCTGTGTTGGAAGGAACAGTGCTGAAACACTGGGGTGAGCTTCTCCAGACCAAATGTTTGGAGGAGGACTTGGGGGGATTTAGGAGGATTAGCCCTTTGCTGAGGGAGTGTGGCGTGACTTTTACAGTTTAAATGGGCTTAATTGAGCTTTGTTTAGCTCACTTTAGAAGTTAATTAAAATTAAGGATAGCCTAAATCTGCTTGCAGAATGCAAAGTAACAGCTTTAGAAATGGTTCTGGTGTAACTCCCCTTTATGTGTCTGTGTAGGCAAATTGTTGTCCACAGATCTCACATCCTGCTCCTCGCCTCGTTGTGAGGCTTGGGCATGGAATTTGCAGATGAGATTTACAGAAAAGGCCTTGATTACTTGTATTTTATAAAGGAGCTCGGTCCATTGTGTCTGTCCAAATTCGGGAATGAAATGTGACATCTTGGCTAAATTCATACCTTGTAATTACGCTGTCTGCATTTCCTCTCAGCTGTGGGGAGGATCAGAAGCATTTGGAGCTGGGGTGTGTTACTCATGCTGAGCATTTGGGAGCTTTGCAGGTTCAAAGCACTTCTCAGACTTTCAACTAAGCCGTGCCTGTGAGGCTGGTAGGTTTGAGCTTTATTCTGAAACTGAAGACAAAGATGGGCTTTAAAACTGAAGGTGTTGCAGCTAAAAGCTGTTAGTTTTCCCCGGGAGGGAGCTGCTCTCGGATGTTACATCAGCTGAATGTTTCTGGCTCTGCCTGTGGTTGGGGGCTGCAGCTGCAATTGGTTTCTCTTGTTATGACTCTGTGCAGTGATGGAGCTTGTGTCTGCAACACAAATCTGCTCCGTGACTCTGTGTCCGTACAGCAGCTTTGCAGCTTTCTGATTAAAGACTGAAAGTTCAAAGGACCATCCCTACCCTTGTGCCTGTGATTAAAGAGGCTGCCTGCTTCTATTTTGGGATCTGAGCTGCAAGTTTTAATAACGATATTTTTTTTGGACACTTAATAAGCTGACAGTTGGCCTTCCACCCACGAGGGAGGAAGCCCCATGCGCTGAAGGGGACAGAAAACCAGACTGACGTGAGCTGACCCTGTCCCCCAACCCCCTTGCAGATTACACCGTTGGGAAGAAAAGTGCCAAAGCTGTGGAGAAATCTGCTCCAGCCCCGCTCGCTCCAGCCACCGATCCCTCGGGCCGGACGTCTCAGGGTGGGCATCACCAGCATTCCTCTCCCTGCCAGCACCGAGGTCGGGCGATCCGGTGACAATCCCACCTCTCTCTTCCCCCCACAGGCGATGTGGACAAAGCTGTCACGGAGCTGATCATCGACTTTGATGTGAACCCCGAAGAGGAGAGCCCGTACGAAGCTTTGTACAACGCCACATCCTGCCACTCCCTGGACAGCCTGGCCAGCGGGAGATCGTCCGACCGGGAATCTGTGAATAAGGAAGCTGAACCGAGCGGCCTCAAAGCAGCCGGAGTCAGGCCTGTACGTAGCTCACCCCTGCTTGCCCTAGAGGCACAGGGGGCTGATCTGCAGGGTCAGGTTTTGCAGCAGGCTGCCCAAGCTTGAGGAAATCTTTAAATCCTTCCCTGACGTTGATCAGAGCAGGGAGGTGCCTCTGCTCCTTCCCTGGCCTGTTCACAGGGATTGCCTAAAAGCAGCCGCTTCTTTGTTTCATCTCGTGTTGTATCCTTCTGTTTCCTGGCAGTTTGATACTGGTGCCAGTGAATCTTGGTCTGTCAATTCACAGAAGGGCTGACTTCTTGTCCAGAAAAAGTTCTAGATACTTGTGTGGAGCATTTTCTCGTGTCTTGCTCACTGCGTTACCAAAGCTAAGGCTCTCAGGAAATTATCTGTAAGAATAACCTGTTGGAGACTAGTTGGCAGTGAAAGGGGGTTTTTTTGTGTATTACTTGCAGAGCTCTGTAGAGGGTACTCCAGGCTTTACAAGGCAGCACAGAGCTCCTGGAACTGTCCCCAGAGAAGTCTTCCTCACCTTCTGTCAGCTGCATCTGCTGCCCCAGTAGAGATCGACGGGAAGGCTGCTGTGGGGCAGATGGGACACGGGCCCTGCAGCGCCGGGTCAGCTTCAGGCTCTGTGTTCTGCTTGGTTTTCCAAAGCCTGCTCTGTGGAGGCATTTTTGGACAAAAGGCAGAGCAGCAGTGAACAATTAAACTGCTGGGGGCACAGTAACCATGGTTCCCCTTTGTGCAAAGAGGTGCAGCCTTTGGCTTGTGCTGAGAGCAAGCAGAGTAGAAATGAGACAAAAGCTTTGGATGATGGACATTTTGGCCACATTTCTCAGGTGTGCAGTACCAGGTGCACTGTCCTGTTACTGGTCAAATCTTGTCATTGTGCTGTGCTGATGGTGTCTAGTGTGAAATAAGCTCTGCTCTGTCACAAGTAAGGAAAGACGAGAGGCTGAACTGCAGTGAAAAGAGAGCAGGAAGAGGGACATGCTCCAGTAGCTCGATGGAGTTTCTCCCCGGACTTGCTGAGTTTGAGCAGTGCAGCTCTGCTGCTCCCTTTGCCATTAGATGGAGCTGTGGCCGGGCAGGAGGTGGCCCCGGGATGTGCTCGGCGTCGGGACCAGGCAGCAGCTCCAGCTGCCCAGTGGCAATCCCGGGATATCGGAGGAGAGCAGTGCAGCATTGTTTCTTGATCTCTAGAGTTTTCCACTATAAAAGGTGCCTCTGGCATCAGTTTCACTAAGCCACAAGCCCTTTCTCCCCATCAGCTCGCTGCTCACTCCCCTGTGTAGTGCCATGGAGATGCTGGTTTGGGTGTGAGTGAGACCTGTGTGATCAGATCAGTGTCCTGAGGAAGAGGAGGAGGAAAGGCAGCAGCCATTTCCCAGCTCTGTGCTGTTAGGGCTGAACTTCTCCACCCAGATTAATTTGAAGAGGTCGTTGCTGCATCCACAGCAGTGGGGACATAGAGCTGGTGGAGGCAGAAGGGATGAGCTGTACCAGCACAGCTGACAGTGTCTGTCTCACCCGCAGAGAGAACGTCCTCCCCCGCCGGCCAAGCCTCCGCCTGATGAAGAGGAGGAGCAGAATGTGGAGAAGAAGACAGGCCACAGTGCTCCCTGTGAGGTACGTGGGGCTTGCTCTGGGGTGTTTCATGGGATAGTAGTTTAAACGTTGGTTTTAACAGTTTGGGAGGAGCCAAGGATGCTGTTACCTCCTGTGCTCATTGGGCTGTGAATGTGAAGTATTCCCTCACTCAGCATTGCTGCTGTCCCTTACCATGGGAACTTCCTTTGTCCGGTTCTTCCAGGGCACCTCAGAGTTGACCTTCAGCCTTACTTTCCTATTCTTGGCTGAGAATTCCCTTAGGAAGAGATTTTTCTGACCCACGTTGCGATGTGGACCATTGCCCACTAGTAATGATCCCACCGCAGGCATCTTCAGTTGGACTGAAACACAGAGGGGCCGTGAGTTGCTGCTTCCTCTGAGCTCCCAGCTGCGGAGGAGCTGCGTGGGCTTGTGGGTTCCACTGACATGAGCAGGGATCAGGGGCTTGAATTCAGCTGAGGATCTGGCCCAGCATGTGTTAAAGCTGCATTCTGCAGGGGTCAGTGCATGTGAGCTGGTTTCTGATGGGGCTCGAGCTCTCCCATTCCATATTGTTGCTGCTGGCGCTTCCTGTTGCTCGTCTTACTCACCTGCCTGTGAACCTCAGATGTAAGGACTGTCTGGGAGACACGGCTGTGGGAAACCACAAATGTGCCTTGGCAACTTCTGCTGACACCCAGGAAAACCTTCAAAGCAAATCCAAATCCTGTGGATTTCTGTGTTCTCCCAAAGGCAGTGGGTTGTGTGTGAGGCCCGTGGAGCGTGTGCCACCTCTGCTGTCAGAGCAGGGTCTGGTTCAGCAGGTGCTTTCTTTGAATGTGCTGATCTGCTGGAGTTCTGCAAGGCATAAATGAGATCTGTTTTCTGGAGTGTGTCAAATCCACACGAGACACGGGTGAACGTGGCCTGCTGTAATAGAACTGACTGCAGAGAGGGAGAAAACAGAGAGGGAGCTGTGCAGGGTGAACAGGGAAGCTGGGATGTGACATTGTGGACTGATCCCTGCACTGCTGTTCAAATGCAGGGGGTGATAACCAGTCCTGTGCCTGGCTCTGGCAGAGGAGAGCTGGGCAGCAGGTCATGGCGTAATTGGGAAGCAGAATTTGTTTACGACAATAAACACGAGGGAGGGAAACGTGCCCTGACCGTTCCTGCTGAGCTTTCTTGCCATGTTTAATTACCAAACACCTGCTGTGTTGTCCTGCCTTTAATGGCTTTGGAAGCACAATCCATTAAAGGGAATCTTGCTGGCAAATGGCAGAGTGACTCGCCGGGGAGACCTTGATATGCGACCAACTTCAGTGACAAAACTTACAGGCAGCGTGTGGCTGCCTAGAAATGACCTTTTGGACATACTGGTGAGGAGTTTGGGGCTGATCCTTTTCCTTTGCTTGCTCCTCCTGGCCTGCTCTGTTTTTCTGACTCTTGCCTATCTTTTATCACCTCAGAGCGTGCTCTCCCTGGGCCGGGCAGGCGTGCACACGCTCCAGGAATGCTGTAAACATTCTGCTGCAGCATCCCAATCTGCCACCCTCCAGCCCCACTCTCCCATTGGAGCCAGGACACTTAGTCATTGAGTATTCTGGGGTTGGGCCAAACTCTAGTTTTCCAAAGTAGTCTTTTTATTCCTTGCCAAGCTGGGGCTATCAGTCAAAACAGATGAGCGTAAACAAGAAACTTCACTTTCATCACGGAAAAACGTTGGTACAAACAGGCAAAGGAGCTAATTGTTTGGAGGTGCTTGAGTGGTGCCTTTCACTATCTGCAGAAACCTTCTGGGTCTGGAGCTGAGTAAGAGTCTGCACTGTCAAATTAAACTTCAGTTCCAGCTGTTTACTGCTTGTCTCCAGAAGGGAAGTGCAGATCAAGGACAAGGCGCCACGTTGGCTCCAGGAGTTTGGTCTGCAGCTCTGGGGAGGGAGAAGAGAGGAAGAGATGAGTTACCCTTTAAAAAGTCTTTCAAAGTCCTCTGCTGTGGATTAAGTACACCTTAAAGAGCATCCTCATTACTCACAGCATCTTATTTTTGGGCTTTGCTAGTAATGAACATTTATACATGCAGACGACATGGCTGAAGAACTGAAAGCTGAATTGGAAGAAAGCTTTACTTGGTGGTGTTGCTCCTGGTCACTGAGCCCACAGAGCAAGCAGGATTCTCCAGAAATGGTCTTTGTTTTGAGTGAATTCGAACCTGAAACTCTATTTAGAGCTTGGAAGCATGAGAGAGAGAGAGAAAATCAAGTGTCACGAGGCCCGTGAAAGTTCACAAAGCAGAAGCCAGGAACTGTGTGCTGCTGGAGAGCTCCTGCCTTTGGTGCATTTAAGGAGGACAGCACAGGAATCATCATCCACAGGAGCGTCAGGAGAGCACCAGAGCCTGGCTGAAGGTCCAGGCTGCTGCTGTGCTAACAGGCTGCTGCTGGGCAGGATTCTTCCAAGATCACTGGCAGGAACCTGTTACCCGCTGTTCTGGTCTGATGGTTTTGTGCCACCATCTGGTCAGAATTTTTTCCCTAATTTGCTCATTATGAGCTCCTTCACCTGGAAAGGAGCAGGTCTGCCTTGGCAGCTCCTGCTCAAAGCAGGTAGAATAAATACGTCCCATGCCGGACATGGCCCATTTCCTCCCATTGGGAAAGTCACTTTAAAAGGCAGCTGGGTTCGAGCAGAGCAGCACGTGGATGTCAGAATCCTGTCTGTGCTGCTGACTCTTGGGTGCCTCTCCAAGACTCCCTAAGCTTCCAGAGCTCCTGGCTGGGTTGCAGTCAGGTAGGTACCAGTTTGCCCTTGGAGCAGCTCTGGTGCTTTCACTCTGGGGAGCAGCAGGAGGTTGTGTGTGCTCTGCTGGTGAGGCAGTGGCAGGTCCAGGGGCTGAGTAGTAGGAGCCCTCCCTGGTTTTGTTCAGACCCATTCTTCCCTGTCCTGGCAGCAGGTAGTGTTTGCTTTCTGGCTTGGGTTTGCCCCACTCTGGATATGGTCACACATGGGGTCACAGAATGGTTTGGGCTGGAAGGGACCTTAAAGATCATCCAGTCCCAAATCCTTGTCATGGGCAGGGACACCTTCCACTCGGCCAGTTTGCTGCAAGCCCCATCCAACCTGGCCTTGAGCACTTCCAGGGCATTCACAATTTTCTATCACTCCATGCCCCTCCCCAGCTCTCTTGGAGCCTTTTAAGGTGCGTTCCTGGGTCATGTTGAGCTGCTGGGACAAGGTTGCATCAACGTGCCAGGATCTGGCCAGGAGATGGTGCTGAAAGGCAGCCGACTGTGCCGGCAGGGTGCCCTGGTGGCCAGTTCAGCCCCTTCAGCACTGGGATGGCACACGAGGGCATCCAGTGCCTGTCATCCTTGGCACTGATGCAGACCAACGTGTGTGAGTTTGCACCAAGACTCGTCTGGATCCTGCACCAAAACCTCGTCCCTGCACATGGATGGTGGCTTCCCAGAGCAGCTCAGGGAGAGTCTGCCAGGGTTACAAACCAGCTCTAAGTAGAGGCTTTGGGGGATTTAAATGAGCACAATCGCTGCTGCACATCATGAAGTTAAACTGAGTTCATACAGTGCTGCCTGAGGACTCTTTAGTTCTGAATATGCCATACATCCTGAGGTCAGAAATGCGGATCTGAGATGCCTGAGAGGGTGGCAGGGATTTGGGCTTTTGTTCTTTTCGGCCCTGTCCTAATAGGGCTGGCAGCTAAAAAGTGAATGACGATGCAAATTCCAATAGCAACAGCGAGTCTGAGTTGGGATGAACAGGAATAACGGTCTCAGCTCTTTTCCCCCTCCAGACTGTCTGCAGCCCTTGCACAGCTGGTCAGTGCTGGAAAGCTGTCAGCAGCCTGAAATACTAAAAATTAATGGGGTTTGGGTGGGGTTTTTTTGAGAGGGTTAAAAAACCCAAAGGGGAGTATTACATTTTGGCTCACACTCCGCAGTGAAGGTGTTGCCTCTGCCAGTTCTTTGCTTAACCCGTGGCATAGGGGCTGTGGGGTTTATGCTGGGACAAAGCATTGCTTTGCAGAGCACCACATTGTGCTGTTCTTCATTAGGGCTCTGCTGCCCGGGGGAAGAGCAGGGGAAGTGGAGCTGAGGAAGAGGAACACCCCTACGAGCTGTTGCTTACAGCAGAAACTAAAAAGCCGGTTGCAGTGGACAGGAAAACAAAAGGTGAGTGACCATCCAAAAAGCAGAGCTGTTTGCTTGCATGCACTTCAGGAAAACATGGGAGGCAGAGGGCAAGTGGAACAATGAAAGTCTGTGCTGGGTGGGGGCTGGAGGGTGATTGTTGTGTTTCCTGGTAATCTCTCTGTAAAGGAGAGCTCTGAGCGTTCCTGTACAGAGTGTACGTGGAGGAAGGGCAGCTCCACTGTGGGACAGTTCAGAGATTGTGAAGATCAGCTCTGTGACCTCAGAAATGCCCAAATATCATTCCTGGCCAAGCAAAGGCAGAGGGTGAGAGGCTGGAGGCTGTGCCGTGTTGTTCCAGGGAAGATGAGCAACACGAGTGTTCCAGTGAGCCGTGTTCTCCATCCAGCTGGCGCTGCAGGTTTCTGCTATCCTGCTGTAAAATCAACATCCTGCTCTGTGTTAGAGCTAATTTGAGATGGAAACTAACACAGGAGGAAAACAAAAATGTGTAGAGCAAGAACTGACTGAGATCCACAGGGTACACAGGTTAATATCGAGGCAGTCTCTCCTGCCTCAGAAGGACCTTCGTGCTTTACAAAGCATCTGGGAACACCTTGTCTCTTGTGTTTGGCTGTTGTTGGCTTTTTGGCTTTCCTTCAACAATAACAACAAAAGATTTGTTTAGAGGGAAAAGATTTCCGCTTTATTCAGAAGTGCTGAGCAGGAATTTGGGTGGATTTAGTTTGGATTCTCACACTGGAACCCCTCTCCCTTTGAGGATGGACAGGGCTAAGGAGGACTTGAGGTGATGCCTCATTGACTGCGTTGTCAGACCTGCAGCTTTTTTCCCCTCCTTGCAGCATGATAGCTCTCATTGCTTGGGTCCTGCTGCTCTCCTGGCTGCTCCTGGGTGGCACAAGAGGTCATTGTGTTCCCACCAGCACTTGCCAAAGCCCCTCACTGCCAGAGGCAAAATTTGGGAGCTTTTCAGGTTGGTGCTTTGCAGTCTGGGCCAGGAGCAGTCCTCGGGCAACAGCCACTGAGCCAGGGCTTTCAGGCTTTCATCAGCTATTGCTGGTTATTCAAGCACAAGCTACTGCAACTGCTCCACTCCTTCTCCTGGCTGCTGTGTCCAGGCTTGATTGGTAAGAGTGGAGGTGTGTCCTAATTAAGTGTCAGCTTAAAATAAAACCTCAGAGTAACGCAGCTGCGTGTTCTTGATGCAAATCTCTTCCCCTGAATACCTGAAGACAGGAGAGGTTGCAGGAAGATCTTTATGGATCCTTTTATGGTTCCAGAGCAGAGTCCCATCTTTTAATGTACAATTGGAAAGATCAAAGTGTGACTTCACAGTTTGCACTCCGTGGAAAGTGTTGCTGTGTCGGTAACAAGCCTGGAGCCCTTCCCTCTGTTACAGTGGGAGAAATCCAAGGATGCAGTCGAGTTTTTCCTCATCTTCCCTGACTTTCCCATTCTTTAAATGCAGTCACCACTGTGACTGATGGTGGGGGGGAGAAGATAAATTTAGGGAGTGGCAGAGTTAAACAGGAGTTGAGAGAGACCGAAGCCTAGTTGGGGTGTTGGAGAATTTTCCCACCTCTGGGTCAGAAGGCTCCTGGAGCATCAAAGGCAGCAGCTCAATCCCAAGACGTGGAACAGGCTGAGGCATGGCTTTGAACTGCTTCTTGGCTCTCAGTCTGAGGGTCTGGCTTTCTGGATGAGTTCTGGAGGAGCCTTTGGTCAGGAGAGGAGGGCTCGGGTTCTTGTGGCTGTTGAAAGGGCGTTTCAGGGCAGCGGAAAGGCTGAATTTCAGGCACGCGGGTTTAATGGTGCCTTTCATCTGTGATAGCTGCCTTTGTTCCTCTGGCTGCCAGTTGTCCTGTGTCCAGAGAGCAGATGAATGTGGCATTATCCGCTGGCTTTGGTGGCCTTTGTGTGTGTTAGAGTAGCTCGCTGTCACATGCTGGAGCACTGGGAGAAGTTGGCCTCGTGTTTTGGGCAGAGTATCAGGAGTGATTTAAGCCAAATGCTCTCCCATCCACTTTGGTGTGCAGTCACATGCGTGAAGTCAGGGCACTCAGGCCCTGTAACAGGGCGTGAAAATAAGGCAAGAGAGGAGGAATGTGTGTGGAGTGACCAGGAGGAGGCTCCTCAGCTCCTGCTACCTCCAGAGAGACCTAATGGAGGGTGAAAAGACTGAGTTTTGATCTGTCTGGCTTCTCAGGAGTCACCCCCAGGGGTTGTCAGCAGTGACCAGCTGCAGGTAGGACTGACTTGGTGCCTTCTGGTAGTTATTACAAACTGATACTTGTTGAGGTTGTTCTGTGCTGCTTCCATAGGAAGTCCAGCTTGAAGTCCCCACTTTGCCCTTCCTCCTGTTAGAGATTTTCTTTGTGGTTATACTGGTTCAACCAGCACAGTGGGACTGTGCTGCAAACCAGAGAGCTGGAATGAGCCAACAATAAAGTCAGAACATGCTGCAGAGAGATTGAAAGAAACTCTTTTCTGAGAGCCAGAATATGGCTGCTGAAACAGCGGGGTGGGCATTGCTGTGGGGGTTCTGTGGGGACACTTGGATATTGCAGGCAAAGGTTTGGGGACAGCTCTTGGTTTGCTGTGAGATGAAGGACAGTATAAACCCACAGCCTGTGTGTCCTCATGTGGTGTTACTGTGGACAGAGGACAGACCCCTGTCCCATATCCCAGGCCTAAGTCTGTGTTTCTGCTGCCATGGCGTTGTGCAGAGTCACGTTATTGGTCTCTCTAAGCAGGACAGTGTCTCATTGCCCTTTCTGGAGAGGGGAGTACAAAAGAGCACAAGTTCAGGTGGATAAACTCTGCCTGGGATGACTGAGCTTGGTGAGGTTAACACAGGAGTGTGCCATCCTCAGCTGGGTTCCACACACGGTACCTGGCTGTGGAACGAGCCTGTGTTTCAGTTCTGTTGCAAGTGAAGGTTACTTTTGCACCCCTCAAGGCCAGCTTCCTCCTCTGGCCTTCTGTTTTACAGGAGGGAGATTTGCCTGCTCCTCACTTGACAGATTCTGGCATGATGTAACATGGGGAGCCTTTTCCATGTGCAAGCAAGAGGTTGCTGTGTGCCCTCACTAATTTTAAGGTTGGGGAGCTTGAACAAGCAGCAGCTGCAGTAACAGCTTCATTCTCCTAATCCAGGGTCATGAGACAAATCCTGCTGTTGATAAATAGGGAAAGAAATCCAGTCGAGGCAGAGTGGTTACAGCTTAGTGTGCAGTGTTTAGGGAAGTGCTTCGTATCTGGAGTCCTCAGGCTGCTGGCAGGGAAGCTCTTACTGGAATCCTCCCTGGGAAGCAGACAGTCTGTACCCAGGAAGGGCTCCTGATCCTGGGAAGGCTTGGGAGCAGCCACTCCTGTGGGTGAGACCTGCAGCGGGCTGGGGCTGAAAAAGGCAGGATCAGTCTGATGATCTGTGCTGAGGTGTAAAATGAGTGAAGGGAGCTGGGCAGAAGGCCCTGTGTTAAGGACCCTTTCTGAGTGTAACTCAGGTGTAACTGGAGGAGGATGATTCCTTCAGATCCCTTAAGAGGAGAGGCTTGGAGAGCCCTGCATGTTCCTGCTGTGTGCACCTCAGAAAGACTGAGATGACTTTCTATGTTAGTTCTGCCTGCAGCTTTCAGGGCAGGCTCTGAAATGTTTCCTTCAAGATGCTCCTCACAACTTCTGAGCAAGTGCTGTTGCCCTCATCCATCCCTTCCTTCCCTGGCAGCTGCCCTGTGTTTCAGAGTCCCTCTTCAGCTCGCGGACGAGTGGGTGGCTGGGATTCCTGTCCAACAGGAGCCCTTTTGTGAGGTGCTGGAGCTGGATTTGGAGCACTTTGTTCTGGCTGGACTCAAGTGTTACAGCACGTGGCACAAACTTTGGCCAGCTGCCTCTCTGCCTTCAGCAGAAATGTCAGTAAAGGTTTCGGCTGGGGCATGGAAGAAATGGTTTCCAAGGAAGGGAAGAGGTTGGGAAGAAAAACTGCAAAAGTTTTTCTTTCCCCACAGGTTCATGTGACTGTCCCATCACTGCTGTCCTGCTCAGCTCTCTGTGGCTTTGCATTAGTACCAGTCTGGCCTCTGAATGCAGCACATCTGATCTCCTCTGAGGTTTGTCCTCTGAGGTTTCTCTCCAGCATTGGAACTTCAGACTGAGCTTAGTCTGGCCTTGTAACCTGGGGTGCTGCTGCTGGTCCCCCTCAGCCAGCACTGGGACCTGCCTCCCCCTTGGCAGCTCCAGTCACAGAACTGGTGGTTTATGTGCCTGTGCAAGAGTCAACAACTACTTCACTGTCCTGGAATCTCTAACTCATAGGATCCAGGATGAGATAATCCCTCACATCACTTGATCCCAGTGAGGGCTGTGGCTGCTCCTGGCCTTCCTGTGCCTGCGAGAGGGACTCACCATGCTCATCAGGCATGGGGTACCTGGGACCCCCACACAAAGGCAAATGACTAATTCAGCCCTTCCCTGCCCACTTCTGGTGTGAGGACAGACCACAAAGCCCAACGGGTGTTGGTGTTTGACAATCCCCTGGTCAGGCTTGGTGCTGGAAAGGTGCTGGGAGCTGAGTTGGGCTCTCTGCTGCTGCTAACAGGCTGCTTTTAAAGTAGAATTAATTATTTTGCTCACGGAAAGGAGGGTTCCTTTGCCTCGGCTTCCCAGAGTCTGCAAAGCAAGCGATTTCCTCTTCACATCCAAACATCCTCCCTGCACTTCAGAACCTCATTATCGGAGCATTTTGCTTTATTGTTCCCTTGCAGCATCAATTTTTAGTCCTCAGACTGAAGAGTTTCTTAGCACTAAATGGAAGCAGTTAAAATTCACAAGCAATGCTGGGAGGGCGAAGGAATCCTAGGAAACCCAGGTTAGCCTTGTTGGCTTGACAGAGTTTTGCTTTTGCAGTTGAAACGCTCGTTCAGCTGTGACGAAGGTGAGTGTGTGTGTGCGTGTGTGTGTGTGTGTGTGTGTGCACGCTCAGCACTTGGGATCAGTCAATTCTTCATGGTTTATGCAGGACCCTGGTACCTGATATTAAGGTTGCTGGGGCAGGAGTAGCTGGGAACCAGTGTCACGTTTCTGGGACAGCCGGTGCTCCACCAGCTCTGACCACTCTGCACTCAGTTCATTGCAAAAGAGACTTTTTGCTCAAGTTTTTTTTCTTGCATAAACTGTTTATTTCTCTCCCCTGAGTAGGGAGGAGAGGTTAAACTCGGAAGCCGCTAGGGAGGGAAGCAGTGGGTTTTTTTGGGAGCGGATTTTGGAACTCGCAGGTCGATTACAGTCCAGGCGTTTTCCCACCCTGCAGCCCGTGCCAAGAGCCGGGCGCGCGGCTCTAAATAACGCTCTGGCCTGCATGGAAACGGATCAGATGTTCCTGGAGCCTCCGTCTCCGCTGCTCCCACCTCACTTGCTCTCTCTGCAGGATATAGTTAGCACTTCTCTTGGCCTTATATAGCAAGGCCTGATAGTTAGTGTTAACAGGAATAAAAAACACGGAGAGCTGCCAGATTGCGTAAATCGGGCCAGTGTTTGGAATTTCATAAATGCCATGACTTTGGGTACAAGTTGAGCACGCGGAACAATACGGAACTGTTCTCTCTTTATCTCTCCCTCCCTTAGTGAGGGAGGGCAGGGAGAGAGCTGGAATTTTGCTGCTGCTTCTTCCATGTTTTTAATTTCCCCCTCCTCTCTGTTTTCATCCCCTTGAAGACCACAGGAGGAGCAGCGGCGGCCGCAGCCAGGACTCTGCTGACAGCCAGGACATCCAGGTGCCAGAGCAGTTCTCGGGGTTGCTCCACGGCTCTTCTCCAATCTGCGAGATAAGCGAGGACCCTTTCAGGCTCGTTTCCTCCGCGGAGAAGGGGGACACGGAAGCCACGAGCCACCCCGCTGCTATGCAGCTGGAGGATGCTGAGCTGCCCTCGTCAGGACCAGCGCGGAGCAGCTCCCCGGACCCCACGCAGACGGTGGTGTACGCCACGGTGCAGCACGTCAGCCGGGCGGATCCCGCAGCCGTGGTCACGCCCCACGTGCCGCAGCACCCCGGCGGTGCTGAGCCAGAGGGGGACAGAGCTGTGGGCAGAGCCCACCCGGGCAGCAAGCCCAAAGCCGAGCTCAAACTCAGCCGCAGCTTGTCCAAGTCGGACTCTGACCTGCTGACCTGCTCCCCGACGGAGGACGATGCCATGGGGAGCCGGAGCGAATCGCTCTCCAACTGCAGCACCGGCAAGAAGCGGCTGGAGAAGTCCCCATCCTTCGCTTCGGAGTGGGATGAGGTAAGGCTGAGCTTGCTGAAGAGCCTCTGTGCCAGGGATGACTGTGCAGCAGGAGCTCCCCTCTGCCGTGCTGCCCTCAGGGGTCCTGGGTGGGTTCCATGGCTTCTGCTAACTCTCACAAGGCATTAACAGGTACATGCTCACCTGGGAGTCTGCAAGGTGTTAAATGGCAAAAGAGAGAGTTCATTGGAGTGGGGGAGCAGCAGAATTGCAAGCAGTTTCAAAGTTTTTTGCTCAAATACAGGGCTTGGTTTCTTTCAGACGAGCCAGATAAGTTTTCACATCCCCAAAATGAGGAAGACTTGCTAACAGTTCCCTTCACCAACCTTTCTCCTAATTTCTTCCTTCCAGTTCTTCCCTGTTGGGGTATCCCAATGTCTTGGAAGTGCTGTGTTGCTGGGTCCCTGCTGCTGAGGAGTGTGAGCAGTGCCAGGGGGTTCATGGGGATGGAAGGAAGGCAGTAATTAGGCTGGTTTGTGTATTTGATAGCTCCTGCTCTCCTCCTCACACACTTATTTCAGCGGCTGGTTAGCAGTCACTTTATTATCATATCGGACGCCCACGGACAGTTAAATATTTCATGCTCAGAAAGTTGGCCCTGGAGAGCCACTGGGGCGAGATTAAGTGTCCCTCTGAAATTCAGCACCGCAGCATTACTGAAACATTCTTTGGGGATGATTCTGTGCTGGGAGAGCCGGGGCTGCAGAAGAGATAAGCTCGGATGAACCACTCTTTGTGCTCTGAAAGCAACTAAAACCCCTGGCGTGGTGCTGGGGGTGTGGAGCCGCGTGTGCCGGGCGTGGAAACCCGGGGGAGGGTTGTGCCCCTGCACTGGCTGATGCTCAGCTGCCTCTCCAACCCTGACTCGGAGAGAAAATTATCATCTGGGGAAGAGGGAGGTATTTAGAGATGCTAAGAGCAACGTGAGAATCCATCCCTCAGTCCGTTCTCTCCCTCCCCCTCACTCCCTGCCGGGTCTCAGGGTTGCCAAATAGATATTTTCCTCTGCAGCTGCTTGGGCTGGAGAGGCTTTGCTGTTAATTGCCCGGGTCAGTTGTACCATGGCTTAGGGAAAGGCTCTGCTGCAGAAGGTTCTTTGGAAGGGCTGGATAATTCCCTGTGCTTTTATCTGAGCTGTTTGCAGCAGACACTGAAAGGGCAGAAGCCTTTGGCACGACTGCATTGGTAGCAGAGGTCAACTGCTGGGCTGCCTGCACTGCCTCTGCTTCCTCTGCTCAGATGAACCCTCGGAGCTGCTTCCTCCTGCTTGTAAACAAATCCCTCATTTCCCCTGAGGCAGCCGGACAAGCCCCAGGGGAGGAATCTGCTTTTCCTTCCCCTCATGTTTAGGTGAGGAAATCGGAGAAAGAATGTGAAAAATTCACATCTGTCTGCAATGGGGCAGGTCTCACTTTTTAAAAGTCTAGCTGGTCGTAATGGCAACAGTGAGATTTAAACATAAATGTAATTCTGTCCTTGTGTGTTGAATTAGTTCCCTGGATGGGGTAATGCAGCTGCTCAGAATTGGATGCAACTTGCAGCCTCTGCATTTACCAGGGCAATACAAACCTTGTTGAGCCACCCCTGTTAGCAGTGGTTTGGCTCTCCCTCTGTGCTGAGAGGAAACAATGGCAGATTTATATTATTCTATTAATTTTAATAGCCTTTATGCAGGTGACTAAGGAGGGAAGTGATCCATGTGCAGCTCTCTGTGGCTCCCAGCTGTACCCAGCGAGCTGAGGGCTCTGCCTGCTGGCCTGGCCAGCAGTAGGTGTGCCTGTGCAGGGCACAGGGGCTTGGGGAAGCATCTGTGGTGTCCCTGGACAGATGGGATCCGCAGCAGAGCCTGAGCTGACCCTGCTCTGGGCCGTGGTGGCTGACTGGGGACAGCAGAAAATCTGCTGCTTGTAAGCAAAGGGTCACGTCCTTGCCCTGGCCGAGCGCTGCCAATGCCCTTTGTTGGAAGTGGAAGGTGCTGCTGGCTTTGCCAAAAGGGTGGGATGGGGAAGGAATGATTCACTTGGCAAAGCTCGTCCCTGTTCCCAGTTGCAGCTCCCTTGCTCCAAGGACCTGGCCCAGAGTGTTGCTTTGTGCTCTGTGCTGCCCAGGAGCCCGTTCAGCCCATGTCCCATCTGCTCCTGACCCCCTGCTCCTTGCTGGGATGGGAATGCACACGTGGTGCCCCTGCAGCCACCGTCAGGTGGGAATTCTGTGTGAGCAAGGCAGAGAAACTCTTACATCAAACATCTGTGTATTGCCCAGGGAGAAGGTGAGGACTGCAAATGCTCAGTCCTGCTCTGGTGGGAAGCAGGGTGGGGGCAAGGAAGAATATGTCAGTCAGCATAAATATTTGAATCCTTCCAAACCTGTGTAAGGGCTGAAGTGATGGATTTGGTTTTCATCATTGGCTCATGAATATTGAGCAGAGGGGGATGAGCAGGGCAGCAGCAGCTCACCAGGGGTTTGGTACAGAACAACCTGGGTTTGCACCTCTGAAGGAGGGGAGCTCTGGCCCCCAGCCCTGCTTCCAGCCCTGTTTTCAGGGCAGATTAACCTGCTCCTGCTCTGCCTTCCTGCTCTGTAGAGCAGCTCCAGCCCTGCCCATCAGCCTGGTTCATGCTCCAGGCTCAGAGCAGAGATGCTGCAGTCACGGCCTGGAGCTGCTCTTCTGCTTCAAAGGTGTTGGTGAGAAAAACGATCTGTTAAATGATCAGGGCAAAGAACAAGGAAGGCTGCTGGGAATTAGCCTCAGACCTGGCTCCTGACATCCCTTTAATCCTCCACTTCCAGCTGCCTGCTATCAAGTCAGCAGTTCCAGTGCTGAATTTGAATATTGGAGGTTCCGGTATCCATCTCACAAAATGAGGTGGTAGTTCTGTGTTCTGACTTAAGTCCTTCTAGGAAGAGATTAAACATCCTTTAAAAATTTAGGGAACTGAATAAAACATGCACGTTACTTTAGGTTTTTATAGAAAAAAGGAGGTGCACAGTCCACCTTTTTTTTTTTTCCCCCCAAGTGAATTAGTTGAAGAACTAATGAATATTCTGTTGCTAATTATGGCACTGGACATTCATCTCCGATGACTAACTGCAGTGGTGCTCCGTGTCTCCTGCAAAAGGAATGCTTTGCATCTGCAGTAACCATGGATGTGGTGTTTCACCGGTTGCTGACCCGTTCTGGGGCTGTTGATGTCCCCTAAGGATGGATGCCAGGAGCAGAGGGCACGTCTGTGGTGCCTTCCACCTCAGGCTTGGAGCCGGGGAGCAACCTGATGGAGGTTGTGGCTGCTGTGGGTGCCTTTAAACCTTGTTGGGACTGTTGGGTGCTGCAGTACCCGGTGGAATCAGTGCCTTAATTACAGGCTTACAGTGGGGGATTAACAACATTTGCATTGAAATGTGAAACTTTCAGGAAAGCTCTTGATGCAAAACCTGCCACTGCCTTAAAACACCCAAGAGTTGAAATTTAGAGCTGCCAGCCAGCACTGTTGAAAGAAAATGCAAATATTCCCCTTGTTACTTAGGGAGAGCTGCTGGTTTTGTGCCTTGTGANTCCCCCCAAGTGAATTAGTTGAAGAACTAATGAATATTCTGTAGCTAATTATGGCACTGGACATTCATCTCCGATGACTAACTGCAGTGGTGCTCCGTGTCTCCTGCAAAAGGAATGCTTTGCATCTGCAGTAACCATGGATGTGGTGTTTCACCGGTTGCTGACCCGTTCTGGGGCTGTTGATGTCCCCTAGGGATGGATGCCAGGAGCAGAGGGCACGTCTGTGGTGCCTTCCACCTCAGGCTTGGAGCCGGGGAGCAACCTGATGGAGGTTGTGGCTGCTGTGGGTGCCTTTAAACCTTGTTGGGACTGTTGGGTGCTGCAGTACCCGGTGGAATCAGTGCCTTAATTACAGGCTTACAGTGGGGGATTAACAACATTTGCATTGAAATGTGAAACTTTCAGGAAAGCTCTTGATGCAAAACCTGCCACTGCCTTAAAACACCCAAGAGTTGAAATTTAGAGCTGCCAGCCAGCACTGTTGAAAGAAAATGCAAATATTCCCCTTGTTACTTAGGGAGAGCTGCTGGTTTTGTGCCTTGTGAAATTGCATGGTGTAAAAGCTCAGGCAACAGCCTCTGCCTCCCAAAATGTTTCATTTATTCTCTTGCTTCAGGTGTTTAAATCTCAGCTTGCCCTGGGTTTGGCTGGTGGGACCAGGCAGGGTGGCTTGATCTGTCCCTGGGTGTCCCCTGCCCCAGGCTGACCCTCGCCCTCAGCATTCCAGTTTCCCCTTTGCCTGAAGTGGTTTGTAATTCCTTTTTGTCTAGGGCAGAAGCAGTAGTGGGGTCAGTATTTCTGGTCTCGATTTCTGCTAAACCAGCATGGCCATCAGGGTCTTAATCAGCTTAATTAATGGGCTGATTAGTCTATTGTCTCCAGATCCCAATGTTTCCTCTTGTTTTTCCTGTGCTAAGGTCAGGAATTCTTACATCATCCCTCATGTCCAATCTCTTCTCTTTGCCCCCAGTGGTGAGATTTCCTCCAGCCTGATGAACGTTTTGAAGTGAAAGCTTTTGTGTTTCCACCGTTTTTCAATCTGCTGCAAAGGCCCAGCCTGTTGGAATTACGAGCCAATGTGGAACTAAGCCAATCCAAGCCAGTGTAAGACAATTTACTGGTTTTACAGGAAAACCAGTGTGCTGAAAGGCAAATGTAAAGACCAGGCATGCTTTGTTCCAGTGTTTAGCAGCAAGGCTTGGACACAACAGGGGTGATACCTGCCAGTACAGCAGCTCCCTCCACCTCAGTGTGTGTTTCTGGTAGTTTCTCAAGTGTGTGAACTCAGTATTTGTGAATCAGAAGCTTTTGATTCTTCTGTGTGAATGATTCGTGCTCTGACGGATGTTTTGGTTATGTAACAGCCTTGTGATCATTGGCATTTTGGGGACATTTTTGTTTTTCAGGAGCAGAAATGTCCGGCCACAGTGTCCTTACTAAATCCAGTCCTTCATTATGTTCTCTTCCGCTTTACGTCGCATCTTCCAGCACTTCTGAAGCTTTTATTTTTAAAAAAGTCTTTAAATCTCTCTCTCCAGCCTGGAGCAGCTTCACTGCTCTGTCCCACGGGCCGGAGCCAGCCTTGCTTGAGAGCCTTATGTTGCTTTGGGGTTTGTGTTAGGATGCAGGAATATGGAAAGACAGTGAATTGATTCAGTGTTTTCTGGGGGTTTTGCCTTTTTTATTGTGACTCAGAGTAGCCATTGTCCAGTTGTTCCTGTGCTGCAGGCAGATGTGTTGCTGCATTTGACCACTCTCTTTATTGTATCAGTTGGATTTTACTGTTTGTTAAAACAACGTTGATATTTGGAGGGCTCTGATACTGCAGATCCATCACACACTGTTGTGAAATTCAAGTTTATACCATAAGTTCCTTTTGGTACGTGTTTAGATTTGTAACTTTGGGATTTGTACAAAAACACAGCCTGGAGAGTGGTGTGAAGCAACAGGCCCTGGTCCCCATCCAAATGAATTTCTCAGAGACCATATTAAGCCAGAAAATGTGTTTGCCTTTATCACTGGCAAACAGTTGCAGGCTGATTTGAAATAAATTCAGCAAGTCTCCATGCTGTGTGGAAGGCTGCTGGGGGAGGATGGAGCACGGGAACTCTGGATTCGAGTGCTCAAATGTGCCATGAACAACTGGCTGGTGCAGTTTAGCTTTGAATTAATAAATGGAGCATTATGTTTTCCAGGCCTCTGGTGTTTGTTATGCTGAGTTCATACGGGCTGGTGGTGTCTTTTGGAATATATTGAGCGATGAAATATGAGCCTTGTGCTCCATGGGATGGCAATGGGAGAACATAAGCTGAGGCATCATAAACTGAACCAGAAGTGGTTTATGGGCTGTCATCAACCGAGAAATAAGATTCATGGCCCAGATCCGAATTTTTCAGGTCTGTACTTGTATTAAGGAGTCAGCAGGTATCACCCCAGATCCCACTCTTGCTCCATCCCTTTCAGACATGCTGGTGGATGCTGCAATCCTGCCATCCTTCTGCTCCAGGATAAATCCCAGCTGAGTCTGAGGGTGCAGTATCAGTCAGTAATGTGAGGTTTGCTGTGGTATTGTTGCAGAATGGAAGTGTCAGTGATTCTGTGCTGCCCCAGCATCACCTGTCAACCTCACGTGCCTGTAGTTCTCCCCTGGAGCTTAGAGCTGACCCACTGGGCTGTGATGGGGCTGCTCACATCATCATCACTGAGGGGTTTGTACTCAGGGGCTGGTCACGTCATCACTGGGGGGTTTGTTATGCTCAGGGGGGTTTGAAAGTGTAGAAGCACCTTGTTTAGGTGTTGTTTTTTTTAATAATTTGAAACCAAATCTGCCCCATCCCCCAGCTGTTAAAGCTTAGAAATAATGAAGTCTTAACTCCTGACGCTCTCCTGGAATTGCAGAAATTTAAGACCGATAACCTTTCCACCCAACTTTGTAAGCAGCTTTCGAGACTGAAATCTGCTGCTGGAGCTGCTCTTGTCTGCTGAGCCTGAGCCCCGGGCAGGTTTGTACAATAGGTTATGAACCCTCAGTAATAAGGATTTATAATGGGAATCCTGCTATATTCTTAATTATACTCCTGCTGCAGGGTGTCATTATAGTGCACTAATGCCCTCCATATGGCAGATAGCGTGCGCTTGATTCTGTGTGGTTTTATTTAATTACAGACCTTTATTTGAGTAACTTCACTGCTCAGAGTCTGGGGCCTGTGCAGGTGCACTGCAGGTCCTTCCTGGTGCTCAGGAATCACTGGTGATTTTTGAGCTGCCAGTTTGGGAAGGGACCACAGAAGAAGCAGAAGACATTGACCCCACACAAGGTGGGGAAGCCCTGGCTCAGGGTGCACAGAGAAGCTGTGGCTGCCCCATCCCTGGAAGTGTCCAAAGCCAGGTTGGATGGGGCTTGGAGCAGCCTGGGGTAGCGGAAGGTGTCCCTGCCCATGGCTGGGGGTGGGACTGGATGAGCTTTAAGGTCCCTTCCAACCCAAACTGTTTGAGGATTCTATGATTTTTAGTTCTCTCAGGGTGACCTTGCTGTGTCCTTGGCAGTCTCTGATGCTGCGTGCAGAGACTGAGAACAAACTTCTGCATTTGCATTGATGGTGACTGTAAGGTGAGGTTTTATGAAGGCTCTTCCTGAAAGCTCCAGGAGCACTGAGATGCCTCCAAGACTGTGTGAGTGTCACCCTGACAGAGTGATGGTCAGTCTGGTGCTCTCCAAATGAGGCTCCTTCCCTGTGTGTGGGCAGACAGCCCATGTTGTGTGAAGTTCTTTATTCTGGGGACAAAAGCACCGGGGCTGGTTTAATTGCCCTCAGTCTCTCTCAATGGATTCCTTGGCTTCAAACTTCAGCAGTGGCTCTGGTAGAGAAAAGCTGGAGAGATCAGTACGGACACCAGGGCTTGACATCCATCAGGGCAGGGGGTGGAACAGGGCTGGCTGTGGAGCAGAGCCTCTGTGGAGCCCTCTGTGCCCTCGGGGAGGGGGAGTCACTGCCCTCTACACAGGTGTGGGACCTGTCCACCTCTGGGTTCCTGCTGCTGCTGCAGGCTGGGGTCAGAGAAAAGGAAACATCCTGCATCCTGCCCACGTAAGAAGCCATTGGCTGCTCCTGCCGTGAGCACTGCGAGGTGGGGAATTACTGTGCAGGACTCTGGTGTGGAAATGTCTCCTGTCCTGCAGCAGGACAGACCTCAGCATGCCACCAGGCTGGCTTGGCCTCGCTGGCCTTCCGCAAACAAATGCCTCTTCCTCTGCTAGCAGAACTCTGCTCGGGATGGTTTGTTTTGAGTCAGGCTCTGTTTTGGAGTCACTGGCCAGTTGCTATGTTCCCGTGGCCGCCTGCCTGCCTGGAAGAGCTCGCCCCTTCCCCGGCCCCGGCGGGACTCTCGGCCGCACCCAGCTCCTTTTTTCAGGGCATTTGTATCCTTCACCAAATGTAGGCAAACGTGAAAATAGATCCAAGAGCTCCAATCCTGGTAACTGCTCCACAGCTCCTTCCAGTCACATTCCTGCTACGGGGTTAATGAGGGACACTCTCCTGTCCTTGCAGCCTTTCCTTCTCCCAGAGTACTTCAGCTGTGCAGGAGTTTCTCCTTCCCTGATGGGGTTTGAGGGCTCATTGGCTCACCCTCACTGTCCCAGCATGGAGCCACCTGCCCCTCTGCATTAGGGATAACAGATGTGGTTGTATTAATTTAGGAGGTGGGAGCATTTTGTGGTTTTATTTCTGTGGGTGTAAAACAAATAAACCATCAAATCCCCACCCCAAACCGACCCCGCAGCACAACCAGAGATGGGCACTTGGTGCTTCAGTGGAAAAATACAGGTTAAGCCAAAACAAATCGGAACTGAGTGTTCAGGCTACAACTAAGTCTGAGCTGCAGCGCTATATTTAAACATGGTATTTTTGTATTTTAATAATTAACCAGTGGGAAAGAACAGCCTAAAAAACTGTAGCATAGGCTATTTTCAAGGTATCTTCTCTTCAGCCCCATGTTTGTGCTGGAGTGCAGCTGAGGAAAGGCTGCAGAGGACAGGGATGCTCTAAAGCATCGGTTCCCTCTCCAGGTTTGTCCTTCTCCTCATTCTTCTCTTTGCAGCCTCCTAACAGTTTGTTAGGAGCTGGTCAGCCATAAACCTGTGTTTGAGGTGTGTGTGAGTCTGTTTGAGGTGTTTGCTTTCCGTGGAGAGCCGAGGGCAGGGCAGGATTTCCCTCTGCATTAACGGCAATAGCTGGGGCTGTGCGTAACCGTGACCGACACTTGGCAGAGGAGGGCTGTGAAAGGTAATCCTCTGCCACGTGATTGTTTCATTTCCATTCAGTTTTATATAGCACAAGGCAGTTCTCTGCTTTTGAGGAAAAGGTCGTGGGTGTTTCAGTGCTGCAGAGGCACCTGCAAGTCCTTATGGTGGTGTTGGGACTGTAGAGCTGGCAGTGCTGGGGGCTGAGCCTGGACAGCATCAAGTCTCTCTCAGATTAGGAGAGGGAAGCACGGTGGAAACAAAGGAACTTGGCCTCAGAGTTAATTTGCAATTTGAATCCAGCTAGAGCTTCCCAGACAAGGGACAAGAGCGGCTCCAGCTCAGAGATGTATCTTGTCCTGAAGCTGATGGACACCAATCTGTAAAGTTTAATGTCCTTAAACTTCTGGAGCTTGAACTGGATTGACCTCAAGACCCAAATTGTGCAGCAATCGCTCAGGGTTGCGGCAGTGTCCCAGAAATCCTCTGCAGCTCGGGCTCAGTGCCTGTCCATGGAAGGGAGTAGAACAGCCAGTGCCAGAGCCCTTGGTGTTACCTGGGCACAGGGCTGATTCTGCACCATCCCTGTATTCCCCTCCAGTCCTGCATGGCCATAATCTCCTGATGGTTCTTGAGGGCACTGTGAAATTCAGAGGTTTTGCTGGAGAGCATTTCCTGCTTTGGGGGTCAAAACCATCTGCTTTGGTGGTTCTTGTTGGAATGAATCCAGTGGGGCTCAGATGTCTCCCAGCAGTTCCAACAAAGGTCATTTTCAAGTCCTGGCTCTGTCCAGGGGCTGAGGAGCAAGGAATGCTTTTGCCTTAGGACAGGACCCATGTGTCCAGTGACTCCAAACCCCTCCTAACTGGAGTTTCTTTTCAGATCATACTTCCCTTTTCTGCTATGTGTGTTTTCATTCTGATTGTTTCCCCAGGCTGATTTTCAAATCTCCCAGTAATAGGCATTAACCATATTTCAAACCCTGTAGAGATGCTCATCTTTGTGGTTTTCTGGGGGCAGAGGACTTGCATCCTTACAGCTCACACGAGTGCCTTGTCCCTGGTGAGATTTAACACTGCAAGTGCAGTGCCCTCTGCTCCTTGCAGGCAGGAAGGGCTTCCTGAAAATCTGCCTTGGCAGGAGCCTTGTAAGAGTTTTTATTTGTTTCACCAAAACCCCTCTCTGGTGGAGCTGAGCTCCGAGCTGGCCCAAGTGTGCATGGCAGTCAGATCCAGCCCTTGCAGCATCCCCAGGAGCCCCTCACACCAGTGGGGTGGCTGGAGACTCGTGCAGCTGCACCAAGCAGAGCATCACACTGGGAGCCAGGCAGGGCAGAGGCAGCCAGGGGTGAGGTCCAGGGAAACTTGGACTCCTTCCCCAAATATGTCCTTAAATGACCAGGAGAAAAAAAGTTGAGTAAGAGTTGAGGTTTATTGCCCTACTCTGTGGCCAGTCACTTTGCATTCAGCAGCAACCACTCAGAAGTGCCTCGCAGGGGTGTTTGCTTGGGAGATTTCCATTTGGGAATCTCACTGAAGGCACTTTTTCTTTTTTTCTTTTTTTAAAATTTCTGTTCAGTTATAGACTGAAGACTGGGGTAAGCAACCAGCCCTGAGCCTCTTGAGTGTGTTGTTGCTCTTTGGGAAGCAGAGGAGTTCAGTGCTGAGAGTACTGAAGGGTCTGAACTGAGCAGCTGAGCTGCAGTTTGTCAGGTCTTTCCTCTTACAAACCAACCTGGTAACTGTCAATTCCTCCTCTGCACTGGAAAACTCGATTTACGAATTCTGCTCAAGAATTGCTTGAAAAGTTTCTCATTTAAGGAAGTGTCCTGAAGGTTCACTGGCAATTGCAACTTGCATTAATTTATTCTTTGTGTGTGTGGCAAATGCAGCCATTTCTATGCAGCTCTCAAGTGGACTCGGGCTCATTCCAGCAGAGTTTGTGCCTTTTCTTCCTCGTTGCCTGAGGTTTGCCTGGAGCTGTAGACTGTGAATCGCTTCCGTCAGAGATGGAGCTGTCTCCTGCTCCCTCTCCCGGGTCCTTCAGGCATTTGCCCCGTGATGCAGCTATCCCAAACGATCTGTTCTCAAACCCTTTGGAAGCACCTGCCCCGGTGGGAGCACAGCTCCACGCATAGGATTGGGAAATGCGATGGTTTAAAAAATAAATCAAGCCAAAACAAAAATGCCCAACAAAACAGAGTGTGGGGAAGATGAGCTCCCAGTCTGCTTGCTGGGAAGGAGTTGGTGACAGCATTCCTGCAGCTTCACTGCTGGTGTGGGGGGCTGTGTGCTCGTACAGGGTGAGCCGAGGAGCTTGGGGCTCCTTCCTTACCCCCCAGCTGTGCTCCAGAGGGATGGTTTTGTTGAAGCTTTTTATTTCCAGGCACTGGCAAGTTGTGGAATGGAAAACTCTTCAGAGCCTCAATCTCTGCATATTCCTTCTGAGCCATCCATCCCAACAAAGACTTACCCAGGCAAGGTGTTCAGGGTACCTCTTCTGGTTCAGAGATACCTTAACATCCTTTCCTGGATTTCTTCAGCTGTCACGTGGGAGGTGAAATCCTGGGCTGCTTTTGCCTTTTCCTGAGGCTTTATGAATAATGCAACATGTGCTTTTTTTTATTTCCAGATTGAAAAGATCATGAGTTCCATCGGCGAAGGCATTGACTTTTCCCAGGAGCAGCACAGGATCTCAGGTAGTGTACCCAGCATGTGTCTGTCTGTCCTGGCTGTGCTCTGCACACAAACAAGCTGCTGGCTCCTGTGTGTGGATCTCTGTAACCTGCTTTGGCTCCGGGGGGGAGAGGAATGCTCTGGCACAGGAGGAGCAGACCTGGGTTCCCACATGATGCTCAATGCTGCTGCCAGCAATTTTAATTCTACTCTCCTTGGGAAGATTCCTTTAATTTTACAGAATGCAGCTGCAGGATTTTCCTCCCGGCTCTTACCATGAGGGCAGCAGCTGTGCTGAGCAGGGCTGGATGGTGCCAGTGGTGGGTCAGTGTGGGTGCCATGGTAGCCATGCCCTTTGGATGTGCTTGGTTACTCTGCCAGGTGCCTCGGGGAGGGTGATCCTGGGCATTCCTGAATGCAGCTGCAGGTATCGATACCCAGTGAGGACACTTAAAACGTGATTTCCCTTCTCTGCCTTTGAATCGTGAGCAAAAGCAGAACTCAAGCTTGCTGGAGAGCTGCCACCACGAGGGATTCTGTCCTTTTAAATCCTTCACCTCCAGACTGCTGCAGCAGAGCAGCTCTGACTCCGGGTGGGCAGCAGCTCCTCCTGGTGAGATGCTAATGCAGATCCGCACACGCAGCTCACACGGGCTGTGACAGAGCTCACCTCATCTCCATTTGTCACTCAGGTTTTTGCTTAGGTGAGGAGGAGCCCACTGTTCCCAGTGGGAGTTTACCCCGATCCAGGCTCTGCATTCCAGGGTCAGGTGGCTTTGCAGAGGAGTTGAAGCTCTGTGTGGGTTTGTGCTCAGGCGCCCTGCTCTGACAGCCCTCCCTGCGCCGGGCCGGGCTGTGATGGATCGATAGCGCCAGGGAAAGGTCTGACATGGAGGGGAGAGGAGGAGCCAGTGCTCCTGCAGACCTGCAGCTGTGCAGGGAGCGCTCAGCAAGATGGACACCCCGGAGCAGGTGGGCACGGGAGCTGCCGTGTCCTGGAGCTGGGAGTTTTCCCGCGGGCTGTGCTCTGTCACGCTCGGTTTGGGATCCCTCCTGTGCAGATCGTCTGCTGGGCACATTCCCTGTTTGTCCCTCCTTTTCCTGGAGCAGGCAGAGCTCTGGCAACCCCTCGCTGGGAGCTCCCACACATTTGGCTTTTCCTCCACAGGGCTTTGTGGGGTTGTTGTTGTGCTTCAGGTCATGCTGAATGTGCAGGGAGCTTCCCAAATGCTCTCTGATCCTTAAAAATGCATGAGATTTGAGGATACTGGGGCTCTTGACTAGCTTGGGGTCTGGAAAGGTGAAATGCCTTGTTGGCTGTTCCTGTGGGGATAAGTGTGTTTGGAGCTGGTTGTGTGAGCAGTTACTGTGTACAGCTGCCTCGTGTCTGGGGAAGTGAGGACTGGCAAGGGCATCTGGGAGCTTGGGCAATCAAGGAACACCATCATTTTAGGGATACCAAACTCCACCTGCCCTTTTTCTTAAGGGAGTTTGGCCTTGGAGCAGACGTTCGTGTCTCTCTGCACCAAATGTCCACGAGCAGTTGGGGTGATGTTGGTCCAGGACAGCTCACACACTGATTTTGCCCTCCAGGCAGGTGCAAACTTCACACTAAAGATCATTACTGAAACAAAAACATCTGAAAGTCCCTCCTGAACCCTGGCAGCCTCTTTCTCTCCGTGCTGTGGGACTTGAGAAGAGCCTTGCAGGAGGCACTGTGCTGTCCTTCTGTCCACGCAGCTTTGGGAATGCACTCATCATTCCAGCTCTGCCCACTGGTTCCCCCTCTGCCAGCTGCAGGCCTCTCAAAGGCAGGATTCCCAGAATGTGGAGCATAAGGGAAGGGATGGAGCTGAGAAACAGGAGTTTGTTTCAGTCAGAAGTTGTGATCAGGATCTTGCCAGGGGGCACAAGTACTGTGATTCTTCTGTTCTTGTACCATCCTTGTAACACACAAATATCAGGTGTATTTGGGGCATCTTAGTTCTCAGCCTGGGATGTTTTGGGCATCTGTTCTTCTCTTTTTCTTTTTAAAGGAAACCCCTCCATTCCCTCCCTCCAAATACTTCCCTCTCTTAATTTTGTCAAGACTTGAAAGGGTTTTGTAAACAGAAAACCTGCACTTGGTATCACTGTAGATTTCCCTTTTAAAAGCAGAAATGCATTTACAAGTGCATGTAAGGCTGAATAGAGTAAATAATTTTAAAAATTAAATTCAGGAGCTCAGGAGAAGGAGCTGCTGTGGTTTCATTCCCCCTGCCAATACCCCGACAGCTCCCAGGAATGCTGTGGTAGGCAGCAGACACTTCCTCACCTCTCTCTTGATAAATTAATTCTGAGCCAGCCACAAATCACTTGGATCTGTCGAAGCAGACCTGTGACATCATTTTTTAAAACCCCCAAGCCGTGTTGTCCATCATCGAGTAAATATTGAGGAGTCAGTGATTTCCACTGGAGAGTTACGGAGCCGCTGCCTCCCTCCCGGCGGGTGGGAGCGCTGGGAGGGGGGAGAGGATGAGGAGAAGGGAGGGACAGCGTGGAGCGTGGGGCTCGCCGGCTCAGACAAAGCCGCCGCCGCAGCCGCCGGCAGAGCACAGGGACCGGCGGGGGAAAGGATGGAGGGGAGGATGGAGAGCCGGCGAGTGGGAGCTCCTGGCACACAGTCTGGGCTTAGCTGCTGCCCCGGAGCACGGGCTGGCTCAGGGGAGGGAGGCAGAAGCCTTTTGTGATCTCGGCGTTGCCGCGTGCGCTGGAAGGACCGGCCGGCGCTCCCCAATACCGGCACAGGAGCAGCCCCCTGGACCAGACAGCAGGAATTACCCCAGGAAACTGCAGATGACACCGTGAGCTCTGTGTGTGCAGCCATTGCAGCACAGTGGGGAGGGATGCCTGCAAGGTACCAAACTGCTTCAGCTGACCCGAAGGTTCAAAGGAAGCAAACGGGGGTCTCCTGATCATCCTTTTCTTTGCATCCATGCTGGAAACAGACGTGCCAGGGAGCCTGAAAATCTGCTTGTCTTGCATAGCAAATGCCCTGATGAAAAGGAGATTTCTGAACTTTTTTTTGGTCGTACTTAAGGTCTTGAGCTTTACTAGAGAAGAGTAACAAGTCACTGGACTCATCCCAGGGGTGAGGGAAGGGAGAGCTCATCTCCCAGGGCTTCTGTAGGTGTTGGGAGGAATCTCCTTTATCAGAGGCTGAGGGGAGGTGCCAGGGCATGGCTCGGACTTGAGCTGCTGCAGGAAGAGGAGAGGGTGTGCTTGCCTTTGCTTTTTTCCTTTTGCCATGGCTTAGAAGCAGGGAACCGAAATGCCTCCTTCCTGCAGAGCTGCTCCCTGTCGGAGTGAGGGGCTCGATGCAGCGGCTGCGCTCGGCCGGAGAAAATGAAGGAAGGGCAAATCCAGGTGTGTGCCCGACACCGGGCAGGACCAGCAGTGTTGGGTGAGAACCGTCCTGGCTCTGCTGTCACACGGTGCAGTGGTGGGGCTGGGCTCTCTGGGGCCAGCGTGCTGGAATGCCAAGGGGTCCGGGCAGCATGCTGGAACGCCAAGTGACCGGATCGCTGATAGAATGACAGAGCCAGGGCTGCCGGACATGTGCTTGGGGTCCACCTAACGTGGTAACGGCGAGACGAAGCCCCTGCCATGGTTTGCCTCTCTCAGGACTGCTGGGGAGGAAGAGCACAAGCCCTTCCTCTCCACTGCTGCAGTCTGTGCTTCCTTTGTCTTGCGTGTCTTCCCGCGGACAGCCGCTCTGCCTGGGCTCCTGCTGCTTTCCCGAGCGTCCTCCGTGTCCGAGCTGGCTCGACTGCGTGAAGCTGTTTTCTCTCAGGCTGCTCCGTGCTCCCCGCTGAGCCGGGGCTGTGTCCAGAGGTGCGCGGATGAGAGGACTGGCACAGCTCCGCTCCCTTCCCTCGCACCTGCGACTGCCCGGGAATGCCTCGGGTGGAAGTTTGCTGCTCTCCTCCCGCCCCCTTCCGCTGAGCCAAGGAGTGGATCCGCATCCCCGTGGGGTTGGGCTTCATGTGCTTGCCTGGCGAGGAACTCGCGAGCCCTGACAGCAGTGCCTGTGAAATCAGCGCCCCAGCAGCGCCTCTGAACCTTTGCCCGGGCGAGGAGTTTCTTTTCTGAGTGCGAACTGCGGTACAGATTTGCACCCGGAGCCCGCGGAGGCACTGCGAGCTTGTTGTCCATGCTCTGTGCACACAAGAGGAATTGTCTGCCCGCTGATTTGTTGTACTCTGAGCATAATTTTTTGAGTTTCTTTATGGTAATGACTATGATGTGGCAATGCCATCTGTCCTCCTCAGAGTGCCGCTGCTACCGCCTGAACGGTTTCTCCCTGTTCAAGCGGCTGCCGATTCCTCTCTCGTCAGGTTCGCGGATGCTGGAGCAGAGCGTCGGGGAGTGGCTGGAGTCCATCGGCCTGCAGCAGTACGAGAGCAAGCTGCTCCTGAACGGCTTCGACGATGTCCGCTTCCTGGTGAGTGCCCGCCGGGGACCCCGCGCTCTGAGGAACGGCTTGGCCAAAGCTTCCTGTGTTACCGATGCCCCGTGTGGGCGCCGGGCAGAGCCGGGTTCTGCCGCCCGGCACGATGGTCTTTGGGGGGTGTAGAAGGTTGGGCAGAAGGAATAGGTGAAGGTTGTGTTGGATCTTCACATGTAATTCAGGTGTTGTTGGTTTTCTCGCTAAAATTTTGATAGAAAATTTTATTTAATCTGCCCCCTGAACCTTTACTATCCAATTTACTCCAGAAATGGGAACTGAAATTCGCTGATGTTTTGACGGAACCCGTGAGCAGTCTGTGCTCTGGGCTGTGAAGGAGGCAGCAGACCTCTTGTTGGAACTGTACTTGCTCAGAGCATGCAGGCAGTATGTTAATGAGCTGTACCTAATTGCATTGACACTGTTGGCTCTGAAACCTAATGATGACGACATGGTAATGCTCAGTGTTGGGTTTTGATAACCGGTGCCTAGAAACTTAAAGCCACACGGTGTAAAAATCTGAGAATTCGTGTGGAATGATCAACTGCAAAGACAAAATCCTGGTGCTGCAGGAGGGGTTCTCCCTGCATGGCTTAAAGAAATGCTTTTGAACATGGACTCCCAAGTTTGACAAATAACAAAAAATGGGTATAAACCTTTGGAAAAGTCATTTTGGCTAATGCAGCATCCTGCCTTGGAACAGGAGCAGGGACATCTCTGGTGCTGGGGACAGTGCAGAGAGGTGACCCCAGGAGGATGTGAGCTGGGTGAGGGGGTTTGGGAACACGCAGTGGCCAGTGATGGTGGGGAGGGTACGGGGGGCAGCTGGAGAGAGACAGGAAGCTGGGAAAAGTCGTGGATGGAGGCTCAAGAAGCGCTTTTTTCCCTTCACCTGGCAGGGCCAACACTCCCCTCCAGAGCTGGGGTTTGCTGTGGTTTTCACCCTGTGTCCCACCCGGCCAGTCCCAAACCCCAGCGGACTCTTGGCCAGGGATGTGGGAGGGTTCAGCATCCCTGTGTGTGCTGGGGCCGTTTGGAGATGGTACAGCAAATTCAAAGGAAATAACCTTGTAGATCCTCTTGGGGGGTCCCCTGCTGATGGATCTGTGGTCCTTGAGGGGTCGGTGGCTGCTCTCACCCAGCAGTTGCAGATAAAACACCTTTTCCTTGCCTGGCCAGGGGCCCTCTCATTTAGCTCAGAACTCCAGTAGCAAAGGTTCCTGTCTGTGTCCCTCTGTGTGGTGGTGTTGGGTACGTGGTAAGATTTGCTCTCTTCATGGCTGGACGTTTTTCTTCCCTGTCCAGTGCTGGGTGGCTGCTCCCAGTGCAGCAGTTGGCTGCTGCTGGATTCAGGGGATGGGACACTCATTTGCTCATTCCTCTCAAATTTAAAAGGTCCAATAATTTCACAAAGATTTCCTGCAAACCCCAGCTGATTTCCATTTTGCTGCTTATCTCTTTTCGTAGGGAGTTGACCCTGGCACCCGTGCCAACCCTGGCTTTAAATCCATTCATCCCAGCCCTGAGAACTCTAAACTAATACATCAGCCCAGCAGGAAAGTTGAATTATTTAGAATCTTTCCCTCTGAGGTGTTCCTTGCCTTCAGCTTCTGGTGTTTGGGGAGCAAAACCTTCAGACAGAGCACAAGTGAGGAACAAGTAGTTAATTTGGTTCTAGTGGTGTTTTTGATGTTCTTGGATGAATTATTAAAAGTGCTGTGAACACTCAAGCTGGGCAGAGCAGTGGCTCAGGACGCTGAGCTCTGAGGGTTGGGCTGCCCAGTCCTCTTCTTTGCACAACCATTGCTTTATTGGCTGCTCCTTCCAGTCTAACAGAGAATATTCCAAACTAAGTGCATTACTTTCCTGGAGTTAAACAGTTTCTATGAAAGGATTAGTCCCTCTTAGGGCCTCACTGTGTTCAATATTTCAAGGTCCAAAGAATGCCGGGTAATGGTTTGCAAATCGCCAGGTGGGTTATGAGGTTAATTAAGTTTTAGTGGTCCAGACTAGGAAATTGGAGTCCTTTGATATGAAAACACTTTTTTTCTGTGCAGGATTTTGCACTGCACTGCTCCCTGCTCAGAGAGCTGCGGGGTGTTCCGGTGTGCCAGGATGCTCCCTTTGCTCCGGGGTCCCCAGGTGCCTTTTGAGGGCAAAACAGGAGCTTTGCAGCAGCAAAGTGTTCAATGTGCAGAGACTGTGCAGCTGCAGAGCAGGGCAGTGTCCTAAAAGAGCCCTTTAAATACTGAGGACGATGCTCAGCCTGTAGCAGATTGTAACTCAGAGGGTTAAGAGCAGTGTAACGAGGAGCCTGTCCTGTCACTGCAGCAGGGACCTGTGAGAGCTGGTGTGTGCAGGCACCGGGGTGCTTGGTGCTGTTCTTCACTGGAGAAACAGGGTTTAAAGTGCCCTGCCTGCCCCAGGGGTGGGACAGGGTTGTAAGAGACACAGACTGGGGGTGCCGGGCTTGCTGGTGCTCTGGTGGCCTGTACTGCAGCTGGGTCTGGTTTCAGGAATTCTTGATTCCCTGGGTATTTTCAGCTGGCTCCTGTGTTAATCTGTGCCCCATGTCACAAGAGCCTTTACCCCCAGCTAGGGAAATGATTCACGAGCACACTGTGTGTAAAGGGAGTTTGAAAAGTGCTCTGTAAATATATTTGGCTTCTTAATTAGATGTTAATATAGGAAGGCAGAAATGTGTGTTGTTTCCAAAAATAATAACGGCGTTATTTTCAGAACTCCAGGAACTGGGGATTAGGGGATTAGCTGTGCTCCGGCCACGTGCCGGCCGCCTCACTGGACAGGCTGCACCTGGAGTGGGCGGCAGGGAGGGGGTGAGGGTCCTGCTCCTCTTGGGGTCTGCTGACCAACAGCTGAGAGGGGCTCAGGGAACCCACAGCTCCTGCAGGTGACAGTGGGAGCCATGAGTGTCTCAAAGGCTGTGCTGTGGAAGGGAAAGGTGCTCTGGAGCCTCCTCTCTGCTCCTGGGAGTTCCAGCTCTGCATCTGGGACAAAGTTGATCTTGATCAAGCACTGGCTTCACTCAGGGGTGGGTGTCGCTGGCACAAGTCAGCAGGATTATTGAGACACGGATGTGACGTGACGTTGGAGCGCCCTCGTCCACGTACGTGTTCCTGGGAAGGGACCAAGGTCTACGCAGATCTTGGATTGTGTAATCTTTTGGCTTGGTTGAGGGAAGAAAGGGGTGATAAAAGATGGATTTAGGTAGCTCGGCTTTCCAAAACTCTGAGTTCTCTTCCCACATCTGCATATCGGGCCCCATCCCTGTCTGCAGAAATTCATCTACTCCCTTCAAGTTGCCTACAGTAGTCACACTGTGTTTATGGACAAGGCAGGGAAGAAGCTTTCCCTGTTATTCTGCCACTCTCGAGCACAAACCCCACTGTCCAAGACAGCAGCTTCTTTCCCTCACCCTCTGCATTGCCACTGAGTGACCTTCATGGCCAGCACCACTGCCACGGGGCAGTCAGACTGGGACACTCAGCTGCTGCTTTTCACATGGAGCTGGAATTGGGCAGCAGCCTGTGCAGGCAGCTGGGATTAGGAACAGCTCAAGTGGAGATAGTGCTTCCAATCCTCCTTGTCTGCTCCGCAGCCCGCTGGGATTCCTTCATCAGAGGGGAAAGTTTATTTGTGCGGTGGGTGAACACAACTGAGGCGAAGCTGCTGGCAGTGGCTGTGCTGTCCTTGACTTAGCAAAAATACAGCTCTGCAAGTAGGATAAAACCCTCAGCAGCGCTGCCTGCCAAATGTGAACAGCTCCAGTGAACCAGGAATGCCCACCCCACCACCCAGGAGGAGCAGCGCTGCTGCCTCCCACGTGGAGGAACGCGGCCCCGAAGCGTGCGCCGAGTTCCAGGAGCCTCATTGCCTCATCCCTCACCAGAGGAGGGAAATGAAAGGTCAGAGCACAAAACTGCAGCAGTGAGTGAGAAGTGTCATCCAGAAAAGCGCACAATAAATGGACTTAATTGTCCTTGGTGGGTAATGAGCAGGGGATCTGGGAGAGCAGGAAAAATGTCCCAGGAATATGGACCAAGAGGGATTCTGCTGCTCCTGGAGCTTGGCCCTATCATGTCTTCTGTGCTCACCAGTGCATCTGCTGCAGATGCCCCCTTTGGGAAGTCCACAGGAAATGGATTTTGGGGTGCCCAGTGCATTCCTGATCCCTGCAGCGGACAGGGATTAACCCAGGGAAACAGGAGGCTGGACTTTGCCCGTCTGGAGAGGGCAAGGACGTGGCCACCATAATGAGAAGGAATTGCAGTAATTGATGGTGGAATTCCTCCACAGAGGTGGGGAAGGAAATGCCATTACCTGTTCCCTCACACGGTGTTTTGTGATCCCACAGATCCCATAAATGTATCTGAGATGCTTGCAAAAGCTTTCCCCTTCCCCCGGAGGGCGGGATCTTGCTGCTGCCCCCACAGCTTCCTCTGGGCTGACATCTGAGAAGGGCAAACCCCGCGTGCTCTGGCAATTGTACCAGTGTTCTGGAGCTGAACTTTTTATTCAGTTCAAAGATATTTTGATTCACAAATGAGCAGGTAAAAGAGAACATAAACCATTTTTTATGGCTTTTTTTTATTGTTCAAGCCTGGATTCCCATGGAGTGTGCGGAAAGCAGCTAATGCTGATTCAATGAGACAGCGTCAGAAAGGGAAATCTGTTCTCTGCATGTAGTGCCCTGGGCAGCTCTGGGGGGTTTTATTTATTTTTTTATAATTGGGGAGAAGTGGTAGAAAAATGATGGTGGTGGAAGAACGGGGTGTCTGCAAATAATTTAGAGTACTGACATTAATTTGATTAAATGCAATTCAGGGCCATGTTAGGTTAGCCTGCGGTGGTGTTCGCTAATGGAACAGCCTTTCCTTCCCCTTCTCCTCTCTGTGTGTGCAGGCAAGAACAGGATAAGTGTGGAGCTGAGGCCTTGGCTCAGGTTGGCTCACCTTGGCTGGGTGTGTGAGCCGAGCTCAGCACCTCTGGTGCCTTCCCAGGCCAGCCCTGATCCACATCTGATGGGATGTGAACAAAGCCAGGTCTCTTTTGCTCTGCAGGTGCTGCGATTTGGGTGTGGGTGACATGTGCACGATCCTCATTCTCACCTGATACCTGCCCTGCTGGAGCACTGGCACCTCCTGTGTCCTCAGTGGCTCAGCTCTGCCTGATCCAGTTCGGAACGGCCCAGCTTGGCGCGCAGCTGCTGGTCCCCTGGGCAGAGCAGCCAGGCTTTGGACACGCTCTGGGAATGTGTCTGCCCCAGAGCTTTTTTCTATTTTCATATAGAACTTGTCATTTTATAGTAGCCATTCGGGGAAAACTGCACTGACACATTCCGGTAGCAGTTTGCACCCAGGAATGATCTGTGAGGAACAGGGGCTCACCAGAGACCCTGACAGGGTTTTACTGCATCTGCTCTGGTTGAAACACAGCAAGAACCTGGCTTGACCACAGCTGGTGCAGGGATTTTAGTGCAGACTCAGGTCAGCCCTGTGTGGCTCATGCCTGGGCTGTGTCAGGCTGGAACTGGAGTAAGCTCTCCTCAGCTGGGCAGAAGCTCTGGGTGGCTGTGTCTGGATTTGGTCACTGCTGCCAGCCCCTGGGAACACGTGCCAGGGTCCCCAGACTGACTGTGCAGCACTGGATGAGCCCCTCAGAGTGGAGTTGGACTCTGGGGTGAGGGTCTCTGCCAAGCCCCTGAGTGGGAATCGCTTCATTCAATTAAATGAATTTTCTTTGACATCTCCCCAGTGAGATTCCCAAGGACTGGGCTTTATCCACCATGGTAGGGGTGTTTGGGTTTTCTCTGGAAGGGGATGGTGACAGCAGAGGCCTGCAGGGATCTGGGGTTGAAGGAAGTTTTAGGATCTTGGGAAACGTGGCAGAGCTGCACCAAAGTTCCCTGGATAATAGAAATGGACTCCACGGGGAGCAGAGAGGTTGGAGCGGATTTTGAGGAGCAAAGTGGGTGGACCAGAACTGGCAATTTAGAGGATACTTACATTTGATTCATTAGTAGCTCCAGGCCCCATAAACACTAAAAAAGCCATTAAAGTTGTAGTTAATTTTTTTTTCTCTCAATAAAATTGCCTGAATTTGACAACCATGACCGATTCCCTCCGTTGCCATTGTCACGCTGCCAGTCTGCATGGGGAAGGAAATTAAACAAAAATGAAGTGACTGTGTGCTAATCTCAGATTTATTGTAGGGTTTTGTGTATGAGCCCCTTTCCCCATCGATGCTCTGTGAAGAGTTGGGGCTTCATCATTGTTCCTGTGGCCAAACCGATCCTTGTCCCTCCTTTCCACTCAAGTACCCCAGACTGCAGATGCCGTTAAGGGAAGGCACCAAACTCCACCGATCACGAGGCCAATTGCAAACACAGATTTGTATGACCAAACGGGGTTCTCCTGCTCCGAGATCTGGGTGTGCAGGGCCCAGCTGTGAGGCCATCACTCAGGGTCTGTGGTGAGCTGGACCATGTCTCCATCTCCCACATCCAGGCTGCCAAAAGCAGAGCAATAGCAGTGACAGCAGAATCTTCGACAAGATGCAAATTGTCTCGAATGCACTGAGGGGAAAAAGAAAAAGAGCTTTGTATGCACTTCGTATGCACAGAGAGCCTTCAGCTGCCTCTCTGCTCGGGATGTCTGCAGGAGCCTTCAGAGCCTGGGAACGCTGTGTTTGGGTTTTGTATCTGTTGCTTTTGATAGCAGACACGTCCTGGTCCCTGTCCTCCCCGTGCAGGGTGCGCTCACAGCAGCGCTGGCATGGGGTCCATCCGCTGCCGGCCCGGCCACGCGTCCTGCACGGAACACTCGGTGCCTCGGGCCCTGCCTGAGCTGGAACAAGAGCGTGGACAGACGCCAGGCTCTGAGGAAGAAGCAGCATCTGAAAATTGGGTAGTTAAGTGCCTGCAGAGTGTCCTGCTGGAGGAGGAATCTGGCAGGTTTCGGCAGCGCTGCCTTTGGCTCAGTCACTTTGGGGTCACCTCGGTAGCAGGAGGGGACGCTGCCTTCTGCCAGGTAGCCTCTGAATGGGTTTTTTTCCTTTAATGAGAAACCTGGAGCCTCACGGGCTGTTTAACTACAGTGCAGGCAGTGAGGCGTGACCAAAGCCAATCCTTCTTCCAAGAACTCGTGTCTCTGCAGGCAGGCTGGCTGCACCAGCATCCCACAGGGCTCCCAGTGAGGACACGGGTCACTGGCACATCCCTGCCCTCCCTCAGGGCGATGTGGAGGGCAGAGACAGGGTTCAGGAGTGTCCCTCAGGGTGGTGTGTATTTGTGCCTCTCCGTGGAGGGGACTCTGGCTCAGAGGGAGCTGAAGGCCAGGTTGGGGGATGAACTGGCAGCCAGTCTGTGCCAGCTGGGACCCGGGACAGGACTCACCCTACCCAATTTCAGGTGTGTGACTGGGCTGATGGTTCAGCTCTTTGTGTTGCCAGTGGAGCAGAGGAGTTCTGCCCCAGGTAATGCATTTCACCCCCTGTCCCTTCCCTGGCTGAGCCCAGCTGGGGCTGGTTCCTGACACAGCACACGCTGAGGTGTTGGGATGAAGGAGCTGTTGGGTGTCCCTCATTACCCCAAAGTGTGGGTGACAGAGAGAGCTCTGGTCCAGGCCAGCCCTGCGCCTCCCTTGGTCTGTTCAGCCCCACGGAGCTGGGGCACCCAGGAGGAACGTGCAAGGTAAAAGCACTTGTCACAAGGAATAAAATCGGAAACACATCTTGGGAAAGTCTTTTTGATTCTAATTGGCATCTCTGAGGCTGCTGCTGGAGGCTCCTGGAGGACTGGGCTGATGGCAGAGCAATCCCTGAGCCCTGCTCTCCCCACTGAGCCCGTCCTCAGAGGACCTGGGGAGGGGCTGGAGGGAGCTGGGGCTGCTATGTGCCTTCAGAGGGGCACTGGGAGGTGGCATCTGCTGACCTGTGGCCAGCACCAAAGGGAACCTTTGGGTAAAACCAAAAAGCAGCAGTGGCCCACACAGAGCAGCTCTGCCTCTTGGCTCTTGTCTGAGGCTGTGTTGGGTGCAGACAGGTTTAAAGTCTGGCTCCTCTGTGTGGCTGGCAAAGGTTAAAAGATCTCCAGTGGCTTTGTATTTAATTCTCTCTTTTAGTGGCAGATTATTGTTTTGCATGGGAGATGAAATCCGGATGGGTTTGAAGGACGTTGCTCCTGCACCAGGGGCTGGAATGATTTGTTCGGAGCTGCTACGCTTTGTCTATCCTTGTTAAGTACCCAGAGAATACGGACTGGCACCGAGGGAATTTAATGTGACACATAAAAATAAGGAGTGCAGGAGAAAGCTGTAGGCTTCACAGTATTTAACTACCTTGTATCCTTGCTACACAGCAAGCAATTTTCTTTGAATTTGAGATGCCAAAGGTGGGAGAACACCTACTGTCCTGCCTTGGAGCTGGCACTGGTGCCCTGTGGGAGAGTGAGAGCCACCAGCCCCACGCTGCTCATGTGGGATCGTGGCCGTGCCAAAGGGGATTAGCACCAAAAAGGGCTCAGCGCTGGAAAGTGAGCATGAGTGAAAATGTAAATAGGATCAGCAAGCTTGTTTAGTTTTATACATGAAAATTACACATCGCCATTGTCACAGCTCATTTGGCTGCCGACTGTTCCTGCTGTCCGGGTGGCACGAAGGGAAGGGCTGGCTGTGAGCTCTGCCCTTGCCAGCATCTTCCCTGTGCTCCCCCAGCTTCAGCCCTGGCTCTCTGCAGGGAGATGGAGCCACAGAGCACCAAGATGGGCAGGTTGAGGGAGCAGAGCAGGCCCAGGAATTGAGAACTGCAGGTTTCGGGTACCCGAGCTGTGACAATAACGTGCTGTGGGCACTTCAGTCCCTCCCTGTTCCTCCCCTACACAGGGCAGTAATACTTTGCTTTGCAAACCTGTGAGAGAAATCCCATCACTTGCTCTGGCCATCTTTGTCCATTTCAAAAAGCCCTTTCAAAGCCATCTCTCTCTGGGAGATGAATTCCTCGCACACAGGCTGCGTTCCTGCCAGGTGAGGTGTCTGTCAGGGGAGTTAATCCCCGTTAATCCCTTCCCTCCTCCCCGGAGCTGAGCACACAATCTCCCGCTGTTACAGGAATGCACATTAAATGTGGCTCTTTGGCTTAAAATTTGTGAACAAGAAAGGGGAGGGGATGTTTCCATCTTTCTGGTGGGATGCTGCTGCCCACCAGCCAGAGGTCACTGCCCTGGCAGCAGCAGCTCCTTGTGTTAATCACAGGGAGTTTGTTCCAAATCCAAAGGGAGCTGCTGCTTGTGCACCAAATGGGCAGCCTGGAGCCTTCAGCAACAACCTGCCTCTTCTTACTCCCTGATTTTGTGCAGTTGAGGGGTGCACAGAACAGTTCATGTGAAGTGGTTCCATCCTCACATGGCTCATGGCGTGCAGTGTTGCCACTCAGGTGAGCCCCTGGTGTCCTTTGGCCTCGCTCACAGGCTGTGGGGTGCAGGACAGACTGGTCTGGGCATGGTCTGGTGTCCACAGGCACTCTGGGGCAGTGGCAGGAGCTCTTCCCAGTGCAATGGCCCCGACTGGCACAGTCTGTGAACTGGCCTTTGGGAAAACACGGCATGAACCCCCCTCGTGGGCTGCAGAGCCAGTTAGTCCCGACTCTTTCTGCTGTTTAAACAACTCTCAGACAAATAAATGCCTTTGTGCCGTGGCTGTCAGCTCAGGCTCTGCTCTCCTGCCCCTCCCAGCTCTCCAGGAATCGTGTGTGGGATCTGACCTGCCGAGGGAGGGGGAGGCAGAGGAGCCCCATCAGGGAGGGCTCTGCCTCCTGCCACCCGCTGCTGTTTGCCACTGCTGTTTGCTAAATGACTGTAGTGTGGGCTGCAGGGCAGCTCTCCCGTGTGGCCCAGAGATCTCTGGGCATCTCTTATCTCTGGTGTTAATTCCCTGTTTCCCTGAACACTCCTCTGTGGCCGAGGGAAGAGCAGCTCCCGGGTGGAGAGCTGTGTGCCACCCTGCTCTGCTGTCACCACACCTGCCATGGAAGTGGCAGTGATGCTGCTTGGCAGGAGCAGAGCAGCTGCTGGCGTGGCCGGGAGCAAGGACACGCTCGGGGGGTGGCTGCTCAGGGGCAGCTTGCTGCGTTTAAAGCAGATAGCACTCAGCAAAGCACATAGGCTGAAATCCCATGAAAGCGTGGATTGGGAAGAGGTAGGAAACCCTTGCTGCCCTTTATGGAGGGTGCCTGGCAATCTCACCTGCCCTGACCTTGCCTGCGGCCGGCCTTAATTGGGTTTCTCTTATAAAACCAAAATGTGGAGCAGTGAAGCGCTGTCGGCGCACACCTTCTGCTGGGACTCCCCGGGGAGCAGAGGGAGGCAGGGCCGGGGAGGGGGTCCGGGCTCGAGCTGAAGCCTTCAGTCACACAGCAGCGTGGCTCTGCCAGGCGAGGGGAAACGTGTCCTGCTGAGCTCTGCCCAGGTAGGATGGCAGGGAAGCAGGTTGTGACAGAGGCTTTTAAAGGGGGGTAGAGTCCGTGTGCTTCTGCTCTGCAGGGGGAAGGGGGCAGAAAATGGGTTTTAACAGCACAGTGTGGGGTGACTGGAGCATCTCTGCCCCTGCCTGGGGCCAGAGGAGACACCTGACCTTCCTGGGCTGCCAGGGAAAGCAGTGCAGGTTTCCCTGTGGCCATGGAGGGAGGCTGGGCAGAACTCAGAGCCCCTGCTCGGGCGTGGAGGGGGCTGGGGTTTGCCTGGGCACTGTTACAGGATGTTCAAAGCCTCTGTGTGTGCATCCCACGGAGGTGGCTCTAAGCCATGCCCCAGGGCTAAAGGCTGGAAGCGGGAGGGGAGGGCAGTGCTCTGTGTGCTGTAGCTCTGCTCGTGTCAGCCCTCTCTGTGCCCAAGGTCGGTACATGGGGCAGAGCTCCCAGCCTTAGAAGCCTTCCTCATCCTTCCTCTCTTCCTCCTCCTCCTCCTGCTGCCAGGACGTGCTGGAGGTCGAGTCAGGAGGGTGCCGTAACTGTGTGATGTCCGTTCACACGGCTGATGTGGCTCCTGTTGTCCCCTGCTCCCATGTCGCTCCCTCCTGTCCCCACAGGGCTGTAATGTCATGGAAGACCAGGACCTTCGGGATATCGGGATCGGTGACCCGCAGCACCGCCGGAAGCTGCTCCAGGCTGCTCGCTCCCTCCCGAAGGTCAGCACCAGCCCCTGATGGGACATTGCCAAGCATGGCTGTGAACACAGGGGAAACAAAAGCCAGTCCCTGCGTCTCTGGCCGTGGGGGAATCTCAGGGGCTCTGGGAAGGGTTTGGGGAATAGCAGGGAGGAGGAGGAGTATACTGGTCTTCCAGGCTATGTGGATGGTGGTAGCTTTATGCTGGGACTGTTCCTCCTGCCAGTCTTGATCCCAAGCACATTCTTTGTTTATCCAGTGATTTTGTTACTGGCTAGTGGAGATGGCGATGGCCTGTAAACTGATTTTCATTGACCCCATATCCCTTGGGATCCCAGCTCCTGCAGCTTTTAACACCTTTCTTGTGCTTTCACAGTTGAAACCCCTGGGCTGTGATGGGAATAGCCAGCCATCAGTTCCTGCATGGCTCGACTCCCTGGGGCTGCAGGATTACATCCAGTCCTTCCTCTCGAGTGGCTACAGCTCTATCGACACTGTGAAAAACCTCTGGGAGCTTGAGATAGTAAACGTGAGTGTCGCCTCTCTCCTGCCAGGGCAGCGAGGTCCTGCCCCGTTCCCTGGGGCCAGCTCTTGTCACAAGTCTCTCAGAGCAGCTCTGTGCCCGTGGTGACCGTGGTCTCTCCCTGCAGGTGCTGAAAGTGAACCTGCTGGGCCATCGGAAGAGGATCATCGCCTCGCTGGCAGACAGACCCTACGAGGAGCCACCAGCCAAGCCACCACGGTTCTCACAGCTGAGAGTGAGTCCCTGCTCGTGGTTCCCTGCCTGGCTCGTGTGTCAGTGCTGGGAGAAATCTTGCCATGGCCAGTGCTGTCCGTTCAGCTGCTCACCTCATCCTCCCCAGGCACCCAGGCAGCAAATACCTGTGGCAGGGGCAACCTTGCAATTGCAGTGAGTGGGGCAAGGTGATTCCAGCCCTTGCAGGTCAGCCTCTGGATGCTGACCCCATGGCAAAGGTCAGGCTGCCCCTTGGCATCAGGTGCCTGCACTGAAGGGGTGCAGGGTGCCACTCCCACCTCTGCCCTGCACAGAGGGGAGCTCTGAGCCCACTTTCTTGCCCTTGTTTCCTGGTCAGAGATGTGGGAGCTTTCAGCAGGCAAGAGTGACCCAGCCCAGCTGGAGAGGGGCTGCAGCTGGGACTTGGTGTTTGATTGCACCCTTGGGATCCGGAGCCGTCTCTCTGGCCCGGCTGGGCTGCTGAGAGCTCCCGCTCTCGCTGCCAAATAGCACTCGACAAGATGTGTGGATGTTGATTTTTGCTGCAGGAGTGGCAGCATTTGGATGTCAGGCCCTTGTTATGGGGCTTGGCTGGAAGGGAAGCATCACATTCCCCGTTCTTCCTGAAAACTGGCTTTTGAGAGCTGAGTTTGGCAAAAGCTGCTGGGCTCAGAGCGACCCTGTGAGCTCAGGAATGGGGCAGCATGTCGTGCTGCCTCCTCCCAGAGATTGCTAATCAGCTTCCTGGAGCAGGAATTGAAGTGATTGGAGTTTACCCATCCTAAACATCTGGTCGTTGCCCTGCTGCAGAGCTCTGCCCTCTTGCCTTGGATTCCCAAGGCTTTCCAACCCAAACATCCGTAGCTGAAGCGAGTTGGGCTGCTGTGCCCTGCTTGCTGACATGGGAATTTTTAGGGACTGGGTTCAAGTGTGAGAACAGAGAGAGTTCACACTGGTGCTGCACTGGGAGGGTGCCCAGTACAGACTCTGCATCTTCACCCACTGCTCCACCCCCGTCTCGGGCAGCAGGAGCCTGGGAGGGACCAGCAGCCAAGGATCTGCACCGTGAGCCGGACGAGACTGAAGGCAGCGGGGCTGAGGCGGGGAGAGGGCTGCTTTGGTGCGGCTCAGCTGATTGAGATGCTGTCCGGGGAGGCTGGGTGGGAGAATGGGCCATTTGCAGCATTTCCTGGCGCTGCAGCTGGTGCGCTCCAGCGCTGGCTGCGGCGGGGGGCGGGCGGACGTCAATGGCAAATCAAGCGAGTGGTTGAATGGGACTAATGCGGCCGCATCTGTGCCGAGGCTCCGGCCGTGCCTGCGGGCCCTGGGCGCGCTCTGGCGGCGGCTCCCGCGGCTCCTCTGCTGGGATGGCTGGTCATCATCGCCCTCGGGTGCTTAGCTCAGTGCTTTAGGGGAGCCCACCCCTCTGGAATCACCTTGCCCCCAGCCCGGCGTGTCCCTTGCCCTCCTGGGATGAGCTCGCAGAAGTGTGCTGGGTAGAAGGGGCTGAGTACATGGTGAAACCATCCTGGAGCAAATCAGGTGTCAGAAGATAAAGGGTGGGATTGGCACTGAGGCAGGAGCCCCCAGAGCAGGAGCTGACCCCATTAGTCCACTCACTGCACCCTGTGTCGGGTGATGTAGAGGGAGTGATGGGGGCACAGCACAGCCCAAGCTGACTGAGACCCTTTGTGGTGTCTGCTCCTTCCAGTGCCAGGACTTGATGTCCCAGACGTCATCGCCCCTGAGCCAGAACGACTCCTGCACAGGCAGATCTGCCGATCTCCTGCTGCCCTCTGGGGACACTGCCAAGAGGCAACACGATCGTGGCACTGAGGTTGCTCCCTACTCCAGAGCTGAGCGCTACAAAGCACAGGTTAGTGGGTGCTTTTGTGTGTCCTGGGGGCCCTCTGCACATGCTCTCCTGTCTCTGGAGCCAGGGAGGAGGTAGGATGATGCAGGGAGGGAGCTGGTGAGGCTCAGCTTCCCTCAGACATTAGAGCCAGCAGCTCCTTTGTGCCTCAGTTTCACCTCAGAAACAGATGGCTCACGCTTCCATCAGCACTGGCACCTTCACCCCGTGTGCTGCCTCTACCCAGCTCCTGGGGGACTTGGCCATTGCCAACCTCAATCCCCTCAGCCCGAAGAGCCCCCCTGAGAGCTGTCCCAACCCAGGCTGAACCTCTTGTGGCTCCACATCAGTGTTTCTTCCCGTGCAGGAGGACCGTCGGGAGTCCAAGCTGACCCTGCGCCCCCCCAGCCTGGCAGCCCCGTACGCCCCAGTCCAAAACTGGCAGCACCAGCCCGAGAAGCTCATCTTCGAGTCCTGCGGGTACGAGGCCAACGTAAGTGGCTTTTGGTTCGTGGGGGTGGCGAGGATGAGGAGGCTCTGGGGGTCAGGCTGTTGAGCGTGGAGTCTCAGGGCAACGACATTGCCTTGGGATTGGCAGGATTTAACATCTCTCCCTCCCTCACACAGTACTTGGGCTCCATGTTGATCAAAGACCTCCGAGGGACAGAGTCTACGCAGGACGCCTGTGCCAAGATGAGGGTACGGAAACCCTGGGGCCAGGGGCTACACCTGCAGCCTGTGGTGGATGGTGGGGATTGCAGATCTCAGGGGTTCCCCAAACCCTGGGGGAGCCCAGACTAACAAACAGGTGGTGTCACTGTCTCTGGTGAACTGCCTCTTCCCAGCATTGTTCCCAGTACCTGGAAGGTCTGTGCAGTGGGAGAGTGGGTGTTTTCATTGGGGAGGTGAGGGCTGGATTCTCTTCAGGTCCCTGTCCCTTCCCCTCTGCTTCCACCAGGAGCTAACTTTCTTCCTCCTGGTCCCAGATCCTCAAAACCTGCTGCATGGGCTTGAGAGTCTCTGGGGTGGGCTGGGACAAGCCCATCCATTCACAATTGTTCACTTGAATGTTCTTCTTTCTGAAGAAATCCACGGAGCACATGAAGAAGATCCCAACCATAATCCTGTCCATCACGTACAAAGGGGTGAAGTTCATCGATGCCTCCAACAAGGTGAGCTGCAGATGCCTCAAAGTCAGTGTCTGGAGGGACATGAGCTGCAGTCTCACCTGCCTGGGGGCTGCAGGTTACTTTTTGTGGCTCCAGAAGCCATGGCTGGTCCTGAGGAGATTCTGGGGCTGGGGAGAATACCAAGGTGGTGATGACTACCTGAGAACACCAAGACGGTGATGATTACCTGAGTGCCAAAGGCTTGGCAGACCAGCTGCTTGTGGACCATGTTGCCATTTATTCCTGCCATGGGAGGGAGCTGGAACTGGTCTGGCTGGGAGATTCCCTTTCCCTGTCCTCAGGACACCCTCCACAGCCACGGTTTGCCGGGTGTATTTGCCATCCCCAGAAGGGTGACGGGTGCTTGTGGTTGACCCTGGCAGAATGTCATTGCTGAGCACGAGATCCGGAACATCTCCTGTGCTGCTCAGGACCCCGAGGACCTCTGCACATTTGCCTACATCACCAAGGACCTGCAGACCAGCCATCACTACTGCCATGTCTTCAGCACTGTGGATGTGGTGAGTGCATTGTCATGTCACATCTCCCAGTCCTTCACAGCCCATTTGTTTCATCCCTCAGCTTTATTGGCTAGTCACAGACTGCTCCTTTCTAGGATTCTTTCACCCATTTCTACCATAAAGTAGTCTTGGTTCCAAATGCCTTTACTTTGGACCTCTGTGGACAAAGAGAATATTTGTCTGGCTTCATTACTGCTGTCTCCAGCGCTGAATAAAGCAGGGCAGGAGCTTTCCCTCCTGGGGAATGTGCCGTGCATGAACCCCTAACATGCTCTCAATTATGTTGAGCATAATGGGCTGATTTAACAACCTTTTAATTCAGAGAGGTTAGAAGCGTGATTTGCTTTTGTACTTGAGCAGCAGAATCGAAATTGCACAAGACTTTTGCGCTATTTTTCTTTACGCTGCTGAACTGCAGTGCTGGTGGGGCTTTACAGGTGGGCAGGGGGCCCTGGGGGAGGCGGCATGGGCCCAGCTCCCCCACATCAGGCTCAGTGCCTTTGCCAGGGACACAGCAGGATGTGACCTGCTGATGGGAAGGCACCGGCTCTGCCAAGGTCTGTGACCCCAGAGGAGCTGCTGAGCACGGGGGGACTGTGCTCAGGGTGATCTGACAGCTTTGTGCTCTCTGTGTTCTCTCGAAGAACCTGACATACGAGATCATCCTCACGTTGGGGCAGGCGTTCGAGGTCGCCTACCAGCTCGCCCTGCAAGCCCAGAGAGCAAAGCCTCTGGGTGCCGGAGCAGGAGAAATGATTGAAACAAAATCTTCCAAACCAGTGCCTAAACCACGAGCAGGCATGAGGAAATCCGCGGTACGTGTGCGCGGGCAGGAGCGACCTGCTGGGCTGAGCTGGGGGTTCTCGTGGGCACCACACCCCTACACCTCCCCTGGGTGGTGGGGGGAGCCCAGATGTGGTCCAGGTGCCTGTCCTGCTGCTGGCACTGCAGGTCTGTGCCTGTGCCAGTCCTGCTGTGGGGTTGGGGCTTCCCCTGGTAGCAGGAGGGCAGGCAGAGGTGGAAATAGCCCAGGTGGGATGGGGCTCAAGTGCCCTGCTGGGTCCAGCACAGCTTCCACGTGCATACCCTGCAGAGCCACAGTGAGATCCGTAGGTGAGCTGCAGTATGGGATTCCCCATAGCCAAACCCAGCCAAGACTGAAGCTGCTGAGGAGCAGGGACTGCTGCATAAGCCACTGCCTTCCTTTAATGTCTCCTTTTGTCTGTGTTCTGCTTGCTCCCCCCGCTCAGGTGCCGCTCCCTCCCGACACCCGCTGTTGTTACTGTCACACCTGTACAACACACCGCCCCTCCTACCTGCCGCTGCAGTCTGTTAGTCCTGGAGCGAAGGTCTTTACCCTTCTTCCTGCCATCCTCCCTTCCCAACCGACCCGGCCTGCCTCCCCCCTTCCTGTGTCTCCTGCTGTGCCCCCATGTCTTGCCTCGCTGTTGTTCCTCCCCCTGCTCGTTCTGGCCCACGCCGGGGGGTCGGATGAACCCCGGGGATCTGCTGCTCCCAGCCGCCCCCGCTGATGCAGTGTGGCAGCTCTCAGCTAAGCCCGCTGCTCCTGCTGGGGTGGTAACTTTCCCGTGGCACCCTGATTTAGCAGGACAAGAGGAAAGAGCCGTGCTTGGTCAGGAGGGTAAATCACATGGGAGCTCACCTGCCAGGAGCTGTCTCCCTCTGTCCCGTTTCTGTAGCGCTCCGTTTTTCATGCCTGTTTGAGATGAGCGAAGCTGTTGCTGATGGTGACAGGGACTCACAGCCTAATGCAGGGAGTCATCTTGGGGTGCTGGGTTGAGACTGACGTGGCCAGACACGTTTTAGCTGTGAAGGACTCAAATGCCTCCCCAGCAAGAGCTGCTTCTTTGCACACATGCACATTTTTGGGACGGGCGATAGGCAGGCAGGCACTCCGTGCTTTGAATCCCCACTTGTTCTGTCCCAGAAGCACAGGTGTCCTAACATGCCCCTTCTCTCCTTATTTTCTAGCTGGATCCCCCTGAAGTGGACCAAGACTCCCAGTCTCATGCCAGTGTCTCCTGGGTCGTGGACCCCAAGCAGGACTCCAAGCGGACCCTCAGCACTAAGTATGAGACCACTATCTTCTAAAGCAAACGCCCGCGCCCGCCCCGTCTAACCGTGCCTTTGCGATCTGATCTGTCTGCTCTTCTAAACTCCCTCTTCCTCCAGCTGCTCGCCCTGAGCCCGCGTAGGCACCGCGTCCAAGGCAGCAGCACTTAGGAGACTGTAGACTTAAACGGCTTTTGTACCTGATCGCTGCTGAACACTGTGAATCTCCTTACTCGGAATCAAGGGTAACGCGCTGTAGCCGCCCGCGAGGCGGGAGGAGCAGAGAGGGCAGGCTGGCAGTCGGAGATGTGGATCCAGGAAAGCCGCCCACCGTTTTCACGTCTTCCCCCCTCGCTCTGGCACTGTGAATCCCTGGGGCAATGTGACACTCCCCAGGCCTTTTTTTTCTATCTCACCTTGTCCTTGGACTGATGGAGACCTCTTGTCTCTGCGGTGCACACACTCCCTCCTCCTAATTCCTCCTCTTCCCGACTGAGCCACGGCTGTGTACTGTTCAGTGAACTCACCTCTCCTTCCCTGCCAGTCGAACCGACACTAACCACTGTGATGCTCTCTGCAAATAACACACAGGCACTTCCATTTCCTCACGGCCGCCCTTGCCCGCAGTCTCCCTCCTCAAATCCCAGCGCAGAACCTGCTCTGGGTGGTGGGGGAGCATTGGTTTGGGCCGGGTGTGATCGTTCCCACTGTGAGCTCTGTCCCCTCGGAAATGAGGGAGAGGGTTGGTTGCATGCATTTCAGTCCCTTGTAGGTTTTTCTTCCCCTCATAGTCCTTGTGTTTACACTCACCTGACTTCTCGTGAGCGCTAGGTGTAGTTCTCACTTGGCAGCCTGTGGTTAAGCTTCCAAAGGCACATGTTGTTGTTAGCCCCGGGCTGGGGAGGGAAGGTGTCAGCTGGACACCACAAGCAACATCAGCAGGGACAGGTCAGGGAGCAGCCCTGGGTTATTTGCCCCTGGTGTTAGGGCCAGCAGCAGCTTGTCTGAGCTTTGCAGTGGCTTTGGAGCTGCTGCTTCAGAGCTTCCATTTCCCCTCACCTGCGGTGAAATCTGATTTTTCAAAGTCCTTATTTAGCTCTTTCTCAGGAATGAGTTTGATCTCCCCAGTCATCTGCGACTTAATGGCAAACTGACCTCAGACTGAGGCCTCAGCTAGTGAGAACCCAGTGAGAGAACTAAAAGTAAAAAGGGTGTCTTAAAGCAAAAAAACAAAGGAAAGCTCAGTCTAGTACATACATTTCATATGCCACAGAGCCCCTTGACACAGAGCCAGCACTGCCTAGGGACTGCAGTGCCACCCTGCCAGCCCAGGCCTTGTGGACAGCAGGACATTGCTGTGCCTGAGGTGCTTCGGGAGGTTGGGTTTGGGTTCCATCAGCACCTTTCCAAGCTGTAAGAGTGCCCTGAAGGTTTCTTTGTCCCTCTAAGAGAAACTCACTCCCTGGTGTGGGTGGCAGAGCAGTTTCTACGTGTAGGTGTTCACCACGCAGCTGCCACACATCCACCCAGTGTCAGAGGGTCAGAGCTCTTCACCTCCCCCTGCTCTCAGCTGGGAAGGGCAGGTCCCTCCACGCCCCCTAAATCTGGGTCACGAGAGCATGTGCCTTTCTAAGGGTGACCAAACCCAGCGGGGATCACAGGCAGCCCTGCCCACACCGCGCCGCTGCCGCTCTGTGTCCGTAGCCCTGACGGTTTTTGTGTCCCATCTCCGGGCCGTTCGCCTCGCCTTTCCCAGCACGTGTTTTTGTGTGACTCGGAAATTCATTCCATTATCTTCCTTTCTGTTTGCCTCTGCGAAGCTGAGCTCCGGGCAGCCGTCTCCTACCACGGGATGTAGTAGCGGGGCAGAGACCTGGGACGCAGTGGCCTCCTGACGTGAAGATCATCTCCCTCTGGCACGGGTGGCTGCCTCGGAGTGGGTGCGTGGCTGCTCGGTGAGGGCTCCCCGAGCAGAGGGGGGAAGGGACCCAGCCTCCGCCGAGGAAAGCCGCTCTCTCCATTCCTAGCGAAGGAAAACTCGGGACTCGGAGGCCGAGAGCGATGTCGCCTTTTCTAGTTTGAGACAAACGTCTTTCGACCCGTTCCTTTTTTAACGAAGTGACACAGAGCAAATCCGGTTCACGGTTTCAATGTAGTGCTGCAGCTTTTTGGTGAGGAAAAAAAAACAAAGAAATTTTTACTTACTGAGAATCCCGCAGTCCGGCGAGGAGCACGATAGAAAGTCTTAGCAGGGGCGTGGTGTGTGCATTTCTGACGGTACTTGCTCTGCTTCAGCTCTGGGTGAACAGGAGAGAACACCAAATTCTTGGAAATCGCTTCCTCCCGTGTGAGAACCTGGTGGGGTAAGTCTGCATCCTGTTCTCCAAGCCACTCCACGCTTTTGTAGCAAATGGAAGTAACTTGAGGAAAAGAATCTGCAAAGGATCTTTCACCCCGGAGCGGCTGTGGCCAATTTCCCCGATGGTACAAAGCTTCCTGATCCCCCAAACTGTCGTGTTGCAATACTTGACATTTCTATGGCAAGGACCCCGTTTCTTCCCATTTCCGCACTGAATTCCTGGGGACGACTCCCTGCTCCAGCCTCTGTGCACCCGTCTTGTTTTTAAATGCAGTTATGCCCTGAAGGGTTGGGGTTTTTTTAAGTATATTCAATTGTGATTTAGCACTTTTTTGATACTAGCTCATTATTTAATTAGTGCAACAGTTTCAGAAGATGAACAAATAAGGAGTTAAATTTTGGGCATTACACTGAAACAGTCCATCCCCAAGGACAAACCACATCAGCCTGAGGGTGGCTTGGCCCCGTCCAAGCCCAGTGTCCCCAAAGACACCACCTCAAAGGTGCTGTGTGCTTGCTTTTATTCCGAATTACAGAGTGTTTCACAGTGGTTTGGGCTGTGACTGACGTGTTTTCAGACTGTTCCCCTCTGGGGAGAATGTTAAAATGGTTGTGATTTGAATTCTTCAGATGCAAAATGTAGCGCAGCGCGTCCGTGGTGATCTCGTCAGGCCCTGCCAGGGCTGTGGGACCTGCTGCCACACGGGAACGCTGTGCCCGAGTAATTCCTGTTTAACTCCACTTGCTGCTGTATGTCAGGATTTCCTTTAGTCTCTCTCACCACTGAGGCTGGGAGGGAAGTGAACCATAATCCCAAGGGCACAGACCTGTAAAGGATTGGGAAGGGGGAGTGGAGATTTTGGGTTAAGTCGATGAATTTAGGAAACCTAACATTCCTTGTTATGCACATGTTGCAATTCATACTGGTGTAAGTGTAAATATTTGGTGTGTTGGCAACAAGTCTTTGCTGAGATTGCAAATTGAACCTCTGCTTGGGAGGAGGGACACCTTTCCTTTCTAAAACATGAGCTTTTTTGGAGGTTGGCTTGGAGGTGACGTGGTGATGAAGACTCCAATCTTCAGGCACTGGGCTCGGTGACCCTGGTGGTCCGTTCCAGCCCCATGTGTAAACCTGTGGTTGTCTTTAGTGATCCATTCTTTAGCCAGATACTCCCTTCCTCACCTCACAGACAGAGCAGTTGTTTTGGCAGTTCAGTGTGGTGGGGTCTCTCAAGGGACTCGGTGCTGGAGACTGACCCTGGGCCGTGCCAGTCGCTGGCTCCCGGCCACCTTCACCCACCCACTGCGCAGTATTCGGGCTCTTCCTCCCTGCAGGGTTTTGTGCTATCTGGAGGAAAGTGCCCCAAATTTCTGGTGCTGAACATGACATTGCATCCAACTGCATCTGCTGTATTACCTGCCCGGGAGGAGTTGGGGCTGCCCCGGGCCTTGTTCCTCTCTTTAAAGACAGATTGTGTTTCACAGACTTTGGTTTGTGGGCTGAGCCCTCACTCACGGCCGGCAAACGGAGTTGCCGAGTTTTGTCTTTCTTTTTATAGGAGGGGATGAATTGTTTTTTTCAAATTGAAGATGCTTTATTCCTTTTTTTATTTTGTGTTTACAAAGAAAAAAAAAAAACAGCGCTAATCTTAGCTGTTCAGCTGACTTTAAACTTGCTTTGGGATTGTTCTTTTTAGAAGAAATTATGCAACTTTTTTGGGGTACATGCCTGTCCCCCCTCCTAGGGAGAAGATGCGGCACCTTCCAGGCTGTACCTGTAGTGAAGTCTGTACCTTCAGGAGGCTGCTGAGACACAGAGCAGATGCCAAAAAGCCCCGAACACGTCCCGTTCTGTGTGCAGCTGAGGTGGAGCCAATGCTTTAATGCTCCTTCCACCCGCCTCAGAAGTTTCCAGCAGCAGCAGCAGCAGCAGCAGCAGCATCTCCCCGGCTCTGCTCAGATCCGTGTTTTAGAGCCACAACGCTGTTGTGTTGCAAAGGTCTCCCTTTTAGATCTCACGTTGGTATTACTTAATTTNCAGCATCTCCCCGGCTCTGCTCAGATCCGTGTTTTAGAGCCACAACGCTGTTGTGTTGCAAAGGTCTCCCTTTTAGATCTCACGTTGGTATTACTTAATTTTTTTTTCCCAAAAGAAAAGTACCTGTGCTGTTCTCGCTAAGTCAACCCAGCTCAGACATTTTTCTTACCCACAGAAGAATAACCTGGGATTCCCTGACAGGGCAGAGACAGTCGAGTTCAGTTTGCAATGTGGACATTTCTGCTAATTGTGATGTATGGCAGTGGGGCTGATTTGTAATACAAATGTTATTTAATCTGTCTGTATTTTGATACTTGAATTTCCTTTTATTTCCTGTATATACAATTGTTAATCTGTTCAAATTTGTCTGAATTTTAAACATCTTGTGGTACCAAACATAACCAATCTGTGCAACAACATAGACTGACCTCACTACAACAAGGCGAGATTGTAAATATTCCTGGGCTTCCAGCAGTCGTTTTGTTGTTTTCATAATTGTACAACTTAGAACAGACCGAATTAATAAACAACCTTAGACACACGTGTGTGCTGTTGTGTGTGGCCTCAGTGCTGTGCCCAAGTCTCCTGGGGGTCTGTGTCAAAGCCAGGCAGTTCTCATCCTGCAGGCACTGGCTTGGGGGGGTTTGGGAGCTTTGGTTGAAGCTGTTCTTTCTGCAGTCAGTCATAATGACCCAAATATTGAATATTATTATTTTGAGACTAATTTATGCGTAAAATCACATCCAAATGTTCTGTTAAAGACAGCACAAGGGTCTGCAGCCATTGTGGGTGTGTTCTACACGTGATGGAGGGTTAGAAAAGCTCATTTTTACCCCCACTAATGTACATCTGCAAGGACTGTGTCCCTGGGGGCTGTCATGTACTGGGGATAACCACTGAAATCCCTTTTTGCAGCACAGCAGTGAGTGGTTCTTGTGACACCGGTACCCATTTGGGCAGCCATTGCTCAGAACATTTACCCAGCAAAGACCTGGGGCTTGCCAGGAACTAGGACATTTCAGTATGTAAAATTAGAGCAAGAAATCCAGACATTTAAATACAGGTTAAAGTTCAGATTTTCGTGTCAAGTAAAATCTGACTGGTGTGAAATGCTAAATACACCGGGGATTGCTAAATTTATACCGTATGTTCCATTTCTAATAACAAGGCAAGTCAGGTTTTCAGGCTGACATGAAATACACTGAGCTGGTTTAATGGTTTGAAACACCATGAGGTTTTATCCCTCACAGCCACAGCCTGGGACTGACACCTCAGCAGAGGTTACAGGCCCCAGGCAGAATGAACACCTTGAGTTAAAAAGGCTTTTTCCTTTTTTGAGGAAAAATTGCCACTACTTTTTCTAGTTGAGAGGTTTATTCAGCTCCTGATGTGCCAAGGGTCACCTCCTGCTGGCCTTGCTGGAGTTGTCGGATGGATTTTTACAAGCTGAGGCAGGATCTGAGAAACTGGAGGAGAACGGATTCCACCCCTGCCTGGTACGTGGAGAACGTGATCAGAAATAATCCAACTTGCATCTGGGAGAAGTACCTTCCTGAGAATTCCCAAACTCTTGCCTGATGTAGATTGTGCTTCCAAATCTGCACCCAACTTCCAGCAGCTCTTCCTGAATGCAACCAAGGCCCTTTGGGAAATCTTTTTGGGAATGTTGTCCATTGAGGAAAATTAAAAGGCTGAGGTGGGGATGAATCCACTGCCCTGTAGGGAAGAAAAGTGTGAAAACAAAAAATAATTGGTCAATCAACAGAAATCTCCTGTGAGAGAAACTTCCTGAGGCAGCCAGGAGCGGACTGGGGACAGCAGTTACAGGACTCCCTATTACAGGAGGATGCTGTAGGAACCAGGAACGCTCTGGATGGATGCAGATAAACCAGCGTCCAGCACAGGAACCCAGGTGACACTGTGTGGCACCTGAGGGCTCTCCAGTATCAGGTGTACTCACCTTGCTTTCCCTTTGTCAAACATCCAATTTCTTTCGCACAGGAAGAAGCCACACCAGTGACTTGTGTGGAGGGGACAGAGTCTGGCCAGATCCTTCTACAGAAGGTGCAGAGCCAGTACAGCTGTTTATTTGGGTGTCTTTATGAAAAAGCTGTGAAGATGTTCGAGCCCTTCTCCTACCTCAGGGAATTCCCTTTGCCCAGGCTCCCAGCAAAGCAGATCCATGGATCCCTGGTTTACCAGGAGGTGAGACCTGGCTCTGCTGTGCTGCTCTGACTGCGGGGTGGGGGCTGCTGCTGCTGCTGAGCCTCTCGGGGGTGATCCAGGCTCCCTGCAACGGGGTCACACACGAGATGTTTGCAGGACCAGCCTGGTCATGCTCAGGCAGCAAGAAGCAGGTTTGGGGCACTGCAGGGGATGTGTGTGGGAGGAACAGCATGGTGAGAGCCTGGGACAGCAGGGAAGGGCAGAGAACTGCTTCCACTGACACAGCACTCGTGTCCCAGCACAGGGTTAGACTCCAGGGACTGGTATCCACAGAATGTTACACTGGATAGAGGATTTCAGCCTCCAAGAAGTACCTTTAATGGAGCCTGAGGAAGGAGACAGGCAGCTATAGAGGAATCTCCTCAGGCTAGGAAAAAAGATCTCTACATCAAATGCAGCTTTTCCTTTTTAAATAGGCCTCCTAACTGCATTCCCTCATTCCTCACAGGATCTCAGAATCCTTCTAACTTGTGAGAACTCCCAGTTCCTCCTGGGAAGGCTCTCAGCTCTGTTTTCTGCATGCAGGAGCTGAGGCTCACTGTGTGAGGTGTGCCAGTGACAGGCCCTGAGGGAGGGATCCATGAGGCCTCTGGCTCTCAGAGGCATTTCTCTCATCTGTTACTGAACAGGTGATGAAAGCATGAGTTTTGGAATACCCAGGGTCCATTTAGTGCTTTAGTAGCTCCTGTAGAAGTAGCAGTTCTCTCTTTCTCCCTGACTTGCTAGGCAGCTTATCCAAGAGCTCCTGGAATTTCTTCCATTCATACTGGACACTCGGGTCTTGAAGTGAGTGCAGAGGCTCTGGATGATGACATTCAGCAAGTCCAAAGCCCCGAAAATCTCCTTGGGATGAGACAGTGAATTGAAAGTTCTACACGGCAGTAAATGCTGTGAAGTGGGGCCATTTTGGAATGCTGAGAAAGTTCATCAAATGCAGCACTTACCCTGTCTCAGCTGAGGGGTAAAAAGAGCTCAACACTTTTCAGAGAAACCTTCCACACCTCCATGAAGGCCAACAGAATGTTTTTCTAGCTAGTGCTTGTTTCTGCAGTGTCAGTCACTTAAACAGCTCTTCAGCTGAGACACCAACACCTCAGAGGAGAGCTCCTCTGCAGCATCTGCTTTGTTCATGTCACAATCACAGCTTACACAGCTGGAGCCTCTAAATCTTTCCATATTAGTGACTCATACCTGACACTCATCAGATTTAAGAACTTCTCAGTACATCATGAAGCAATGAATAAATAAAACAGGCTCCAAATTTTTTTTTTTGCTTATTCCAGGAGCTATCTTATCTTCTTGTCACTTCTACAGTCAGACCCAAACCCACCTCCATCCCCATTCCCACACATTTTTTGCTACGGGACAGAGAAAAGCCAAGCCTGAATATATAGATATATATTTATATTTATATACACGCAGACCTGTTGGGAGAAGCTGATTCCTGGCAGTCCAAAGTCGCTCTGAGGACAATTTCATGCACAATGGTCAGTGTGGAAATGTCACCAGTGACCACCCATAGCTAGTTCCAGGAGAGAACTGGTGCAGGGATGGCTGCAGAAAAGCAGGATAAAAGTAAGGGAAGGAACACGAACCTCGAGAGGAAAAAGGGGTTTAAGAGCTGAGCAGCTTTTGAGTGAAAACGAGCAGGTTTGTGTACAGACAAATCACCTCGCCGGCTGTGGGTGTGAGGGCACTGGCCTCCCTCTCGGCCCCGCGAGCCCCGGCGCGGGGCTGACCCCTAGTGCCGGCCGGGAGCGGCGGCCCCGCCGCCTCACTGGACTAACACCGGCCACTGAGCGAATTAACACCGGACCCTGCCCTCGGCCGCTGCCCCCGGCCCGGGGGGCACTGAGCGAATTAACACCGGGCACTGAGCGAATTAACACCAGACACCGCCCTCGGCCGCTGCCCCCGGCCCGGGGGGCACTGAGCGAATTAACACCGGGCACTGAGCGAATTAACACCAGACACCGCCCTCGGCCGCTGCCCCCGCCCCGGGGGTCCCGCGCCCACCCTCAAAGCCGCCTTCGCGCCCGGCGGGCCGGGACTCCCCGACACCGCGGGGCCCCCCTGCCCCGCGAATGGGCCGCGCCAGGCGCCGTGCCGAGGCGGCGCGGCGGGGCGC